>VXBL01003114.1:17766-28060 GCA_013400195.1 Aramus guarauna
CCCCCCCATCTCTGATCAATATAGCTGGGAAAAACAAAACAAAACAAAGTAAATATTTAATACGATCCAGGGAGCCACAGTGAGCACTCCCCCCCGTCTGTCTCCTCCGCCAGCCGCTCGCAGCAGCTCCTCGGCCCTAATGAGCCTGAGTGCAGCCGGGATCGATGGCAAAGGCAACCTCCGCAGAGGGGTCAGGTCCGCCACGTCCCCCCCCGTGCTGTGCCGGAGCCAAGGCTTCGCCCCCCACACCCCCCAGGGCTGCCTGCCCTCCTCCTCCTCCTCCTCCTGCCCCGCTTTTCCTCTCCTGTGTCCCCTTTGTCCTCTCAGGCTCCCGGGATGGACGAGGGCTCTGCTGCTCCAGCCCAGCCATCCCTTGTCCTGCTGCCGCACGGGACACGAACCGTGTCGGGCATCAGCCCCCGGGCTGGGCGCTTCCGCAGGGGTGCGGGACGGGGTGCAGAAAGCCAGTGTCTCTCCCCACACTCGGGGACCATCTCCCTCGTGGATAGGGGTGCAGAGCCCAGGGGGTCCCAGACACCCCCGGAGCTGGCGCTGGCTTCCTGACTGGTGCCAAGACACCATCCCTGCTCGTGGTGTGACCAGACCTGCTGTCTCCTCCTCCTCCTCCTCCTCCTCAGCAGCCCCCTCGCCTCGGTCCCCACTGGGCACCTGCATCCCCTGGTGTCCCCCAGAGCCCCCGAGTGCTGACGCTGTTTGGAAATTGCCGGTGCTGGGTGGCTGGCAGAGTGGTCCCGGCAATGCCGGCGTGGGACCTGCCTCATCGTGCTCCGGCTCCACGTGTTTTCTGAGTTCGGATGGTCCCTGTTGCTCCAACGCTAACGCCGTCAGAGGGGCACTCATTAACAGGAGCTGCCAAATCGCCTGTTGCTCTGACACAGCCGACCTCCGCCGGACAAAGTCCCCAGCAACCTGTAGGCAAAACTCAAAAGGAGCACCTGGCTGTGCTTCTCCGCCACCATTAGCACTTTGCAAATTGTTTTTCCACGGAAAAGTCAATTGTCCTTAGCGGCAACCCAGATGAACCCTGGGCCGAGTGCTGTCCCCGGGATGGGACAAGAGGAACATCCGCTGTGGCCGATGCCCCTCACCCAACCCTGCCAGACCTCCAGCGCCATGAGGAGCCCCGGCTGGGCTGCGCGTGGGGATGGCGACTGGATTTACAGCTGGAAAACAACCTGGTGCACCCCAAACACAGAGCTGGGAAGTTCCTTCCCTGGCAGCTTTGGGACCATCTCATGTCCCCAAGGTGATATCAAGCATCTTCCCGCAGCTCGGGGGTCTCCGGGCAGGTGGGGGATGCAGAGGTGCTGGGGCAGGACTCCCCGCTGGAAGGACGGCAGCAGCGACACGAGCCGGGACAGCGGCGTGGGTCCTGCATCACAGACGCAGGCTTGTGGCAAGGTGCCGAGGAAGTTTTGCAGCAGCATTAGAAAATGTTGACATGTTTTTTGAAACAATTTCAGATCTGATATCTGCGCCAGATTGAGTTTGTAACCAGCTTTATTGTTTAAGCCTGCTGGGATTTCATCAAAGGCGTCTGCTGTTTACCCAGAACCATTTCATTGGAGAAAACAGCAAACAGACCTGCATTTCTATCTGATTTCACTTTTTCCTTTTCCTCCTGAATTTAAGTGCTTGTGAAAAGCATGGCTGATAAGGCAGAGCAATGTGGATAAATCCCGAGGACCGGCTCGGCGGAGGCTCCACCAGCTGCTCCAGGTTTATTAATAGACTGAAGGCAGTTGCAGGACCGGCTGCCGGGCTGCCCTAGCTGGTGTTGGGATCTCCATCCCGGCAAGTTGAGCCAGGTCTTGGCTCGTCGGGATGCTAAAGGATGCTAGAGGATCCACGCAGAGCTTTTTTACCACTTTCGGTGAGACTTCAGATGTAAGCTACGAAGGAGCCGATGTCTGTCCCTCCCCAGGGAGCGGCAGTGACCCAGGCCAGTGATGTGCTCCATGAGGAGCTGGGCCAAAGCCGATGCAGCTGCGGGAAGCAGAGAAAAATGAAGGAGACACCTTTGAAAGGGGCTCTGGCATAAACCGCATTAATCCTCCTCACACCTTGGTCCCCGGGGGCCGCCTGCCCAGCTCTGCCTTTGGCCCATTGCTGACCTTGGAAACATGCTGGAGGGGAGGGTTGGGGCTCAAAATGGGGCTCAGGAGGGTTTTACAAGGAGCTGACCCAGGGGCTGTGGTCCCTCCACCACGGGTGGCTCTGCACTGGGCACAGCTGCTTCACGGGTGCTCCTCATGGGCACCCATCACCAGCATCACCTCTCCCTGGGGCTGGGCATCTTCCCCACTTGGGAATGCTCATCCCTACCTTCTCTGACCTTTGGGACTGTGACACGATGGGCTGGGGGCCGGTGAAGTGCACCCCACCGCCTTTCCCTGGGCCCTTTCAGCATCTCCTGGCTGCCTCGGGGGCCGGTGCTCCCTAGGCGGGTTGTGCCGGCGGCACCTCTCCGGTGCTCCGAGGGCTTGTCTCTTCCATCGATCACACCTGCACAGTGACAATGTAATTTTTATCTCCGGTTGTTTATTTCTCAGACAGAACTACTTGTAAATTCCGAGAAGAATATATATCCCCGCGCGTGACAGATCCAGCACATGGCGATTAATCTGCCCTCTTAAGACCTGAATGCAAAAGTGTCCCAATGTCACTCCTGGACGGGGTGTTGGGCTCCAGGGCAGCGCTTTGGGGACGCGCAGGGACCTGGTGGCAAAGCGTGCCCCGGTCCAGGCGATGCTCCCCTCTTACTGCACTCGCTATCCGCTCCAGCGATCCCCGGCCGGTGCTCGCAGCCGCCCCGACTCTCTGGGCTCAGGCTTCAGCTCCTCTTTTTGGGAGGTTTATGCAAATAGGGCTTTTTTTTTTTTTTTNTGCTGCTCTGCCGTGCCCCAGATAGCAGAAGTGCTGAGGACAGGCGTTTGCGTCAGGTCCTGCAGCACCCGCGTCCCGGCCGGCCGCCCGGCCGAGGGGAGGAGGGATGAGGGGAAAGGGGCAGAAAGCAGCTGGCAGAGGTGGAGGACGGAGAGTGGAAGGGCCTTTAATGGCCGATACCTCCGCACCGCGCTAGCGAGGGTGGGCACCGGTGCCCGGTGGGCACAGGGTTGTCCCCCGCCTGAGCACGGACCTGTCCCCAGCAAGGGGCAGATCGGGGATCAGGGTGTCGATCTGGGCTCTGCAGCATCCCGCGGTCCCGTCGGCAACACCCCCCGTGCCATAAAGCTGCTTATTTACAACCTCCTGCTCGGGAGCATCTGGGAAGCGAAGCGCGTCATTTCCAGAGAGAGCAAAATGCTGCATATTTCAGTGTCTTTTGAATTTTTTAGGTTTCCCTGAACTGTGCTAATGGGTTGGTGGTGGCGGGGGGGAGGCGAGGGCCCAGCCCAGCTCCCGGCCTGCCTTGCTGCTCCGCCGCGCGGCCATGACTGCATTGCTGCTCTTAAAATATTCAGTGCTGTTGGCCACAATTTCACAGCGGGTCAAAGCGCGCCGAGCCAGCAAGAAGGAGGGAAAGTGTGACAACGAGATTAACCCCGGCCGGGCAGGCCCCCTCCACGCTCGGCAGGCTGAGCACGATGTGCTGCGGCCACCTCGTCCCGGGGGACGGGCAGCGAGGCCGGGGGAAGCCGTAGCACCCAAAATGCCGCTGGTCGCCCCGTCTGGTGCTGCGTCCTTGGCGTCACCTCCAAAATGTGGCAAAGGGACAATGGGAGCGTCTCGGGTCCCAACGGGAGGGTTGACCGGTCCCTTGGGCTCCAGCAGCTGCCTCCTTGCTCCAAGCTGGTGCAAAGCCGGAGCCACGCCGGGCGCCTGGCATTGCCCTGACCATGCCGCCGGTCGAAGGGCCGGGGATACCCCCAGGTCTCGGGGATGTTGCCGAGAGTCCTCAGCACTTCTGCACCCCGAGACATCGTGGTTCCCTTGCACAGCCGTCGGTTAGTGCTAATGATGGAGCGGCAGATTTACGATGCAAAAGAGCAGCCGCTTGAACCTAAAGGGGATTGTGGATGGGGATTTAATAATCCTGCCGTCGGCACGCAGTTTGCTCTGCAGTTGCTGGTTTGTCTGCCAGGCTTTTCTAAGAAAACTTCTGGGGCTGGGGGCGGGGGGGGAAATGAAACAAAGCAAATGGTCTGTGCCACCCATGCGAGGGGGGATGGTGGGAGGTGTCCATGCACCAGCACGGAGCCCAGGGTGGATGCTGCAACGGGCTCAGCCCCGGGAGCCACGTGGTGTCCAGAGGCCGGAGACCTCCAGCAGCTGCCCCTTGCCTGGGCCATGTGCCCTGGAGCTGGGCTACGCTGCGTGGCCAACTTGGCCGAGGTTTGGTCTTGTGTCTCCTGCACCTTTCTTGGCTTGAGGGTCCCGTGCTGTAACTTCAGAGCTCACCGGCAGTGGCAGATCAAAGATGATCTGCAAAGCCCTTCTTCAGCGGGAAATGTAGTGACAAAGGATGAGGAAAAGGCTGAGGTACATAATGCCTTCTTTGCCTCTGTCTTTAATAGTAAGGCCAGTTGTTCTTGGGGTACCCAGCCCCCTGAGCTGGAAGACAGGGATGGGGACCAGAATGAAGCCCCATAATCCACGGGGAAATGGACAGTGACCTGCTACACCACTTAGACACACACAAGCCCATGGGGCTGGATGGGATCCACCCAAGGGTGCTGAGGGAGCTGGAGGAAGTGCTCACTGAGCCACTTTCCATCATTTTTTCCATCTGAGGCCAATTGTATGAGGTTCAACAAGGCTCAGCCCCGGGTCCTGCACTTGGGTCACAACAACCCCAGGCAACACTACAGGCTTGGGGAAGAGTGGCTGGAAAGCTGCCCGGATCAAAGGAGGCTGAGGGCAGACCGGGNTGTGATTCTCCCTGCGCGCAAATGTGCCGTCGTTTGCAGGAGGTGCTGCAGCTGATGGATGCTCTCCTGGGGTTTAATGGTGCTGAGCTTATTGAGGTGGCCTCAGCATCAGCCCCCAGCTCCCCACTGGCCTCCGGCAGCAAGAGCCAGCTGCTGGGTTGGGGACTCAGGCAAGGCGCTGCCGGCGCGGTGACCCTCATCCATCCCGGGCGGCCACCTCCAGCCCAAAGGCAACCAGCGATGACAGCGCTGGCACTGCCCTGTCCCTGAGTACATCCACTTGGCCCCGAAATCTCGCTCCCCAAACGTTCACGGGCACGTTGGCATCTCTGCCGTTGGCGCCCACCGTGAGCCGGCCCCAGGGGTGCCCTCCTGCACCCCGCGCCGGGGACGAGCCAGGCTCTTCTCCCTAATTCTGCTTGATCCCTGTTAATGTACCAGCAGATGTTCTCATTATCCATTTAAACATATAATCCTCTCCTGAATCCCGCTAAGCTCCTGGCCTCCCTGATACCTTGTGGAAGTGCGTTCCACAGGTTAATTATGCATTTTTAATTAATCACCGAGCAGAAAGTGACCCATGAATAACGGATACGAAGCTCCAGCAGCTGGGAATAGTTGGCAAACCATCCCCAGGTTGAGTCGCACCGGTTTCGCTTCTCCCTGAATAACAAACCCGGCTCTAAAAATTCCCGGTTTGTGGATCAGACATGACCGGAGGATGGGACGGAGCCGTGCCCGCGCAGACGGGACCCCCATGCCCCGTCAGCGGCGATGTCCCCCACCAAACGGGGAGGAACCAGGTCCCCGCTGGAGCTGTCTGGGTCCCACCTGGGAGCGACGGAGCGAGCACGGAGGGGAGGAGGAGCGAGGCAGAGAGGGAAACAAATCACATGTTGTTTTTAAAAGGCATTTTTGAGTGAATGCTGAATAGGGTTTGGGAAAATTGCCTTAAAGGCCTGTTCTCTGCAGGGACGGAGCTTTTCATGGAGCACGAGTATTTTGAAACTTAATTGCACATTTGCACGGGCTAGTGTTTTTATTTCTCTCAGGTCTCCGAGGTGGTCTTTGAAGATTGCTGTCTCTCTGTAATGGTTTTCTTTATCTCAAATAAATTCCGCACACCTGCGAGGTGGAGCTGCTTGAAAGAAATGATGTCGAAATTGGCTCTCGATTTAATAAATCTGCAAATGGAGCTGGGATGCAGAGAGGAGAGGTGGTTGGTGGGGCCGGCTGCGCCTCCTCCCCGCTCCCCACCCCTGGTCTCCCGTCCCCTCTCCTTCCCCCTCCATCAGCTCGCTTTCAGCCTCTCCACGGGCCGGGGGAGAGCGTGGGGCTGAGCGACGCAGGTCCAGACCCCGCGTTCCCCCCGGCAGCCGCTGCTGGCACGTCCGAAGGGGGCTCCGGCTGAACGCCCCGCGGTGCAGACCCCTCTAACGCCCACCCGGCCGCACGTCACCCCAGCACAAACCCACCCCTGCTTCCGAAACCGGTGGCAAATGCTGCCGGTGAGCCAGCGTTTAGAGCCCTGCCACGCGCTTGCAAGCGTGCCGTTCTGCTTGGCGATGCCGGCCGGAGACGGTGCTACAAGCTGAATGCCAACTATCCCAAGGACCTTCCAATGCCGTTTCCTTTCCTGGCTTCAGGACTGGGGTTTGGAGCTGCGGTTTGTTCCGGCAGCTCCTCCCGCAGCCTGTCACCGCACACCACCGGCCATTTCTCCTGCTCCAGTAATCCACGCCGTGGCTCTCCAGCTCACCGGGGGACATTTAGCTGGCTCTCCATTTTGGAAGCAGGGCAAAGCGCCGGAGAAACGCCTACGGCACAGTTCAGTGGTGCTGGCTGTGCCGCTGCAGCAGGCAGAAACAAATCCCCGGGCGGCCGGGGCAGCGTGTGCCGGGCAGCCCCGGCTGTCAGGCGGAGAGGAATGGGCGGCCACGGGAGTACACAGACAGGTTAATGGCAGCCGCAGATGCTGCACAATTGGATTTTGCCTCGCCGTTTCTTAAGGAATCAGCATCTCTCCCTTGCTCAGAAATCTGGCGGTCCCACTCCTCTTCCCGGGAGCCTCAGTGGCAGCGAAGTGACATGTCGCCCGTGGAAAGCACCCGAAAGGCAGTTCAAAATGCTCCTTGCTGGGCTCCCCAGACGCGAGGTTACCCGCAGAGGCCGTGTTGCCTCCTGCACAAACCCCGGCTGCTCGCGCTCGCTCAGCTTCAGGCGAACAAGATGCCGGGTGATTTTATTGCATTGCTGGATTTTGTTCCACTCCGTTATTCGCCACGATTGAATTTGCTGCCGCAGAGGCAGGAGCCGGCCCAGCCAGAGCTCCCGAGCCGCCCTCACCGCTCCGGTGGCACCCAGACCTTGTCTCGGTATCTCACTTAGCCCTCGGCCGGGTAATTTGGTGCCGGTGCGGGAACCGGGTGCTTGTTTTTCCTCCTGCTGAGCATCCCGGCGCGATCCAGCTCCCTTACCTGTGCCAAATCCTCGCTCTGCTCCACTTTTATTCGTTGACCTTGTAAATGCTTTCAGGGAAAGCACCTGCCTTCCCAGCTCCCTCCTTTCTCTTTCTCACCCGATTGTGTCCCTCCGTCCTCATCTCCCTGAGTAGCTGTCAAAGTTTCGATGCCCTGCGCATCACCACGGTACCTGAGCCCCTCGGCAGAGCAGAAACCCGTGTCCCCCTTATGCAAACTCTCCCCACGTTTTCAGTCACGCTCGCCGGTTCACAGCGTTGGTTGGGAAATGGCACTTCATCTTTCTCCTTCCCTGCTTCTCGGACTTATGGAAAGAACGCCTCGGGCTCTCCTGAAATGGCAGTTTCTTGGCCCGATTTCTCTTGGTGCTGGAAGCCGTGTGGTGGCGGGGCCGGGAGCATCCCACCTTTCAGTGCGAGTGGTCTTTGATCAGTGAGGACCTTGTGCGGTGGCACCGATGCCCCGCTCCCCGCCTGCCAGCACCATGGCCGGACCAGCCCCAGGACCACAGCTTCATCGTGCCCCGAGCCCGTAACGGAGACGCGGAGCCGTTCCAGGTGTATTAGGAAACACAGTTGGGAGCTCCATGAGCGGCCGGGGGCAGAGCCGGCTGGGAAGGCTGCCGAAGCCTCGCTCCCTGCGTATCGACAGCGATAGCTCTTCTCCTCCGCTGCCTGCGCCATCGCCTCTGCCCCATGATTGAATTAGGGGGCTGTAACCCGCCTCCCTCCCGGCCCCGGTCCCCGCCGCGCCGGGCTCAGATGCTGAACTTGAGAGCCGTAATTTAATAAGTCTCAGGCAGACAGCGCACTCGGATAGCCGTCGGGATCTCTTGCCTCCTGCCCGCCCGGCGATGTGCTGATTTATGCTCCCAGGTGACAACTGGGATTTTGCCGGGGATTTTTAGTCTGCCGGGATGTGTTGCCCAAAGTGTTGCTCTTTTCCCAAAACAAAAGTGGGAAGCTCGTGGGGTGCGGGAGGAGCAGGAGCGGGACGGTGCAGGCTGCGGTTGGTGCACTGTTTGCCTGTGTGACCCTTCGTTACGCTGGCCCTTCGTTTGCAGGAGGAAGCAGCAACGGGAGCGGAGGGACTCCGTGTCCTTATGGCAGCAGCCGCTCTCGGGCTTCCTGGGCATAACGAGTTAAAAGTTGCAATTAGTAAAGTGCTGACGATGGGAAGGTGGGGTGGGAAGTGAGCGGCACTAAATGAAACCTGAAAGGTTATTCCAATAAGCAGCAGCGCGTTCTCCAGCTGCGTTCGCTTTCCTGGGAGCTGGGGGACGAGGGAGGGGATCCAGGGAAGGGCGAGAGATGCCGGGCAGGATGAGGGGTGCTGCTCGAGGATGCTCAGGTGACAGCAAAGCCCATGGCACACGGGGAATGCTCCGTGCCCTCGCCAGGACAGTGGCAGAATGAGAAAATTTTGGAGGGGTTTCTGTGTACAAGCCCCGGAGGGAAGCCCATCGGAAGCCGGCAGAAGCTCGGCACTTACCGGAGTGAAAAATATGGCAGGGGAATCAAAGCAGGGGGAGGACAGGCCACCGTGCCCCAGGGATGTTCTCACCAGCGCCGAGCCGGGAGCATCGTGGGGTGGGTGCTGCCCATTCTGCAGCCCCTGTGGCTCCTCTGCAGGGGACAAATCCTGCAGTGGGCATGGAGCCCGGTTTGCACGGGGATGATTTTGGGGAGCGGCACGAGCCACGATGCTTTGTGCTGGGGATCTTTGTAGGATGGAGAATTGGCCGTGAGCCGCAGTGGGGGCTGCAGGAGGGAGCAGAGCGGAGCTGGGTGCCGGGATGCAGAGGTGCTCAGCAGCACGGGGGTTCCCGGGAAAGGCGTTTCTCTTCCAGCTGAGCAGGCAGGAGCCCGGGCAGGCGAAGGCAGCCAGCGGTGGCCTCTCCCCACCAGACGTAGCTGTTCCAGCTCTCCGCTGGTGTGACACCACGGTGCTATTATTAGACTCCAGCAGGTCTCTCTGGGTAGCTGTGAACTCCCCGGTGCCTCCAGGAGCTCGGCAGAACCACGGCGAAGTGGGATCTGCTGGCACCGCTGGGGACTCAGAGGGGGTGCGGGTGGCAGCGAGGGGTGGCAGAGCCCCCCCCCCCGCCCCCCGGCACGAGGGCACGGGGAGCTGTGCAGCACAGCCTGAGCTGGAGCAGCAAAAAGCGATTAGTCGTCTAACGAGAGGTTTGACTGATGAGGAGGGCACGGGAGCCCCCGGGAACGCTGGCAGCGAGGAGGGCAGAGCTCGGGGGTCGGTGGTGGCCAGGAGAGATGCTGCCCCAGCAGAGATGCGGGATGCTGGGCTCTGCCTGAAGCCTCACCTCAAAACCACAGCCGAATTTCACAGCGTCGCTCTAAACATGGGAACACGATGCTCCATCACCACCAGCTTCGGCAGAGGCATGGGGGAAGCACGGAGGGGCCGCAGCGTGCGGGACACCCCATGCCACGTTGGAGAAGGGCTGGGGCTGGGGACACATGGCGTGTCCCCGCTTCCACCCTCTCCCCCCGCCCGGTTTCCAAGCAGGAGTGTTTAAATGCCTTTTATGTTGTGACTCAAATGATGAAAGGCCCAAAAATGGGACTAACAAAGACGAGTTGTACTTCAGAATAAAAAAAAAAACCCATGAAAGCAGCAGATGCTGTCATAGGAATAAATTGTATCAACAGCGATCAGATGGGAAGTGAAAAGTCAGAATGGAGTTGCTCCCTCTTTCCTGTTTCCAGTGAAAATGTCTGTGTCCATGAATTTAGCCAGAATCAGGTAGGATGAAAGGCTTTGTCTGACAAGGCATTTCAAAGCATCCGGGAGCCTCCGGAGAAAATGTGGCCACTTGGACAGGGAAACGGAGCCCCTCAGTTTTAATGAGCATTTCAGTTGCCTTCCTTTATCCTTCTGCCAAGATCTTCCTCTTCCCCC
>VXBL01003114.1:28119-49601 GCA_013400195.1 Aramus guarauna
AACCCCCCTGATTCTGCTGTTTGTGATTTGTTTTCACTTTGCAAGACAGGCATTTAAGCAACACGACGTGGGGAGGCCGAGGGTAAAACATCCCCGTCACTCCCTACAGCCCAGCCTGTTGCTTCTTGCCATAAATACCTCCCCGCTGCGGCTGGCCTGGACATTTCGGCTGCTGCCGGGTCAGCACCGTGTGTCTGTAGCCAGGACCCTGGCACCAGCACCAGCACCCAAAGCTGCACCAGGGGAGGCCGGCGCAGCTGTAGCCCCTGAGCCCTCTGTGACGGTGCTGTGACTGCGGGGCTGGGGGGGAAGCGGCCGCCGCCCCCCNCCCCCTCAGGTCCCCCCCAGCCCCTTTAGCAGGAGCTGAGCCAGCCATCAGAGATGCTCCTTTGGGGACAGGTTGTGTATTTTAGGAACAGCCCAGCTGAGCATCAGTGAGGAGCGCTGCATTCCCAAAGGTTGTGTCCCGTCCTCCCAGACCAGTTTGCTCGGCCTGCCCAGTCTCAGAAGGATGCTGGCAAACTGGGAGGGGGGTGAAAGGATGCTTGCTCACCGTACAGGGATCAGGTTTGCTTTCGAAGGCAGATGGCAGCGCTCAAAGCAAAGTCTTTATGCTCACTGTGAGCCAGCGGGCACAATCCCCACGGCCATCCTGCATCCCCCTGCTTCTGCTGACTCAGCAGCTCAAAAAAAAAATGGGTGTTGCTGCATCTGCAGGCAGACAATGCCCCCAGCGCATCCCCCAGCCCTTCCCCAGCTCCTTCCCCAGCACAGTCGGGTTGGATGCTCTCACTGCTCAGCCATACCCCCCACAGTATTTCTCAGCAGCTGTATTCCTAACGGGAATTTTGGGCTGTGGGCTCCAGCCTGTCCATCCCCAGCAGGAACATCTGCTCCTGGAGAGGGTCAGGTACCACCGGTACGGAGGTGTGCACCTGCCAGCCTGCAGTACATCTCCCTCTGGATGCAGCTGCAGGTTTTTCCTTACATTTCTGGCTCATCCGCCTCATCCTGGGACAGTCTTGAGGGATGGATTGGCGAGGGTCCGATGCCCGACTTGTCCATCCCGCTGCTCGTGCAGGCAAGCGCTGGCGTGGGTGGCTTTATGCCAATGCACGCCTCACGCTCACTGTTATTACCTAGCAGGGAAGGGATCGTAACAGGATTTATAACGACTTACTGAGAAACGGGCTCTGATTAGCTTGATGGGAAACGATGGGCGTCGCATGAGGGGCATTAGCAGCCGCCGGCAGCAGGACAGGGCTCCAAAAAGTGGAGGGTGAAGGAGCTCGGCCCCACTCGCGTCCCCTCACTGCGACAGCTGGGCCGTGAGGGTTGTGCCGTGCATCAGACGGGAGCCTTGCCAGTCACAGGGAAAGCAAAGACATTGGCTTTGAGTTTTTAATTGGCTCCTAAAGCAGCAGAAAATCGCCGGAGTCAGTGGAGGGGCAGGACTGCAGGTCTGGCATGGTCTTCTCCTTGCTCCTTCCACATTTAGGGGGGCTTTGGCAGCTCAGGCAGCATCTCCCTGCCCGCACGCTCCCCTCCAGCCCCTCTGCACGCTCACACATGGCTCCACGCTGCGGTGACAGCCTCCGCGGTGGGCACAGGTCACCGCCACTGCGAGCATCGCCTCAGTTCCCATACACCTCCTTTGGTCCATGAATACTGTTCGTGGCCCTCCACTCTGCACAGAAACATTGTTCTCCTTCCCCACCAGTTACAAACCACCCAAGTAATCCACCGAGTTCGGGCCCGGCATCACATCCCCTTCCCTGGCCCCCTGCTTGCCCCGGGGGCAGAGCGGGTACCACTTCTCAGCATCATTTGGCATCTCCCGGTCCCTCCCCAGCTCCTGCAACAATTTACTATCTCCCCGTCTCCCCTTGCCGCTGCGACTGGATCACGCACGGGCTATAATTAATAGAAATTAGACTGTCGAGACCTTGCAGCCCCCATCCCGTAATTACTTGGCCTTGCTGCGTTCGAGGCAGAGAGATCGGCAGCGAGCTCGCAAGCCACCGGCGATGGCAACGCATCCCGTTAACAAGCTATTTTTATTAAGCTCTTAATGCATTCACTTGTGTGGCGCTGGGGGATGTGCAGCATCTCCACAAAGTCCGCTCCTGGAGGGATGTGCGGGGGGATATTTTGGGGTGAAATGCCGGCATTGGAGCTAGACAAAGCAGGATATTAGCAAAGTGCCGTGTCCCGACGGCGTTCATAGCTCGCACATTAATTCCCAGCTCCCCACCACTCCAGCCACCCGCCGTCCAACCGTACAGATTTCAGGGGCTTGGCAAAGCGTTGATGCGCAGCGAGCAGTGACAACCCCCTCCCTGGTCCTCAAGTTCCCCACATCCCCCCGTGCCCCGAGAGCTTCATGGGGGTGTAACGATGCCCAACATCTAACTGGGCACGCGGCATCTCCCCGCCGGCTCATTAAACCTGCTAACAGCCTCCGTGCGAGGCGCGGGTCGGCCCCGGATGCGGGGCAGAGGAGTGATGGAGCACAGCTATTCACACCGCTCTGCTTTTATCGCTCTGCTTTTCGCGAGCCGGTAAAAAGTTCAGTGCAAAGCAGAGGATAGGTCTCTGAAAGGCAGCCACATCACAACCCAGCGTGCGGGCGCACGTCTCCACCGGGAATGGGGTTTTGCTGGTGCCTGTGATGCTCACGCGGCTGTCAGCCTGCAGGGATGGTCACTTGGAGGGCTGGTAGCATCATGCACCCACCCTGAGAGGAGACCAAGGGCCTGGGGAAAGGTGCTGCTGCCCATTTTGGGTGCAGGAGAGAGACCCGAGCTGTGGGCTGGGCTCCAAATGACGCCATCGCTTTTTTTTTTTTACTTTTTTTTTTTGGAGGGGGAAGAAAATGTGACAAAGCCGGTGGCTTTGATGTCCGCCCGTCAGTCTCCTTCCCCCCTGCTGCAGGCAGAATGATGTGCCGCTGAATGGGGAAGAAGGTACATGACAGGCTCCAATTTGCCCTCTTCTCCACCAAACGCAAGGACATCCAGCAAATTTGAAATGCAGAAAGACTGCAAAGGGATGAAAGGGAGCCTGCACGGCACGGTACGTAATTGGCTTGTGGATCTCAGTGCCACAGGACACTGCTGGGGTCGGCACCTCAGCAGGATTACACGTTTATAGAGCTAATGCTCTCCCTATTAGCCCTGCTACCACAAAACCACTGCAGAAGGGCCCTTTGCCACCCTGTTTTGGGATGCCATGTGCTCCCTGCTCCATCCAGGTAAAGGTCCATCCAGAGCATCCCTGGTTTTCTGCAACCTCTGGTTTTTGCATCTCCTGTGGATGCGGGCTGAATGGCAGGGCAGCCGAGCGTGCACCGACAGCCCGGGCAGCTGTCACTTTGCTCTTCCATCTCACATTTGCTCTGTTCTGGCTGAATTTCTGATCCTAAAGAAACTCTCCGTAGGTCCTAGCCAGCCGCTGGCAGGGAAATGAGCTGGTGAATCTGCTTTCGTTACACATGAGCTTGTTCAGTATTTGATACTGATCTGGCTGGTGCTCATCTGGGGTGGGTTTTGTCATTTCATCTGCAATTGTTTTGCTGTAAAGCACCTCGGAGGGTTCGCACGCGGGCTGTTTTACAAAGGACACCGTCCTTATTACTACTGTGAATGAACTACTTTGCATTTCTATGAATGGGAAGGAAAACTTGTCACCTCAGGACAAAAAGGGAGTGGAAGTATCTGATGATCCCCTGAGAGCCTTAGACAATCCACTAAGCTCAAGTCATGCTCCTGTATTTCTCTCTCCTCGGGGGCAATTGGAATTATTAGTCCCTTCTCAAGGACCTCAAGATGTCTCCGTCCTCTGCCAGTTCCCAGCCCGGCTCTGCTGCAGGCTGCTGGCACGTCCTGCCGGAGCCCCATCCCGCTCTGGGCACCACCAGAGGATGCCTGATGCCTGCTGGAGGTCAGGACAGCAGCACCAGGAGCCGGTGAAGCCCCCGGCCATGCCTGAAATCCTGCAGTATCTACGCACGCCGTGCTCGGGGTGTCCCCTGGGCCACGCTGTCCTCTCCCAGAGGAGCGGGAACATGGTGGTGTCCATTGACACATGGTGGTGTCCATTGACACCTCCAGTCGTGGCAGGACCCAAGGACTCGACTCATCCATCTGTGAAGCCAGACGTGCCGTTTTCCTCCGGCAAGGTCCTTTACCTCTGGGAAGGTCCCAGTGGCTTTTGAGATGCTGGTCCGTCATGTGTGATGGGATGAGACACAGGGGCACAATAAACCCTGCAGCAGCGGGGAAAGGCGAGTCAGGAAAAGAAGATGATCTCTTCTCCCAGGGATAGGACATGTGGGAATGGTTCAAAGCTGCACCAGGGGAGGTTTAGATGGGACATTAGGAAGCATTTCTTTACCAAGAGGGTGTTCAAACAGTGGCATAGGCTTCCTAGAGAGGCGGCCGATGCCCCAAGCTGTCAGTGTGTAAGAGGCGTTTGGACAATGCCCGTAATAATGAGCTTTAACTTTGGGTCAGCCCTGAAGTGGTCAGGCGGTTGGACTGGAGGACTCTTGCAGGTCCCTTCCGACTGAAATATTCTATTCCATTCTGATCTAAAGATCGGCCTCCCACCCCACGCAAGCAGCAGCCCAGCCTCTGAGTTAGACAATCTCCCAAACTCTGCCTTCCAGGCTCCGCACTGAGGACCGGGTTTGCGCCCCGTGCCTGCAGCCGTAGGACCGGCAGCATCCGACCGCAGCTGTGCTCCAAGGGCATCGCTGCGCTGGAAGGCACCCCGCAAACTGGGGTTAAGCAGAGCAGGTTACACGGGGAAAACACGCTCGACACTCCCTCTGTTTCTGCATATGTTAGTCCCGAAACAAGCGTTTCAATTAAACAAGTTTCTATAGCTGAGTTTCCGATCCCGCAGCCGCTTCCACTCTTGGCCTCCTTTTTTTCTCCCCCTCTTTTCTTTAGCTCGAGCAGCGGGAGGAGGAGATGCAGACACAGAGAGGAGTGCTAATTAAACAGGGAGTTCCACATTTGGGTACAAATCCTCTGGACCAGCACAAACCCTGCCAATTTCTGCATTTATTTATTATTTTTTCAGTACAATTGTAATTTCCAGCGGTGCCTCCAGCACCGGGAGAGAGTTCAGGGGCTGCTCTCGGAGAGGATTAGCGCGCTGGAAGCATTATTACTTTCCTTCGCTGTGAATTCAGGAGTGATTCCCTGATGGCTGCACTCTATATAGAAGTGAATCGGTGCTAATTTGTTTTTGAGGATCACACATCCACCAACATGTGAAAGACAATCCTGCCTCTCGATGTATATTTCAAGTCAGTGCTACAGCAAACAACGGAAAATAAGCAAGCAAAGGAAGCCAGACCTCCCTCGCCCAGAAAGCCAGAGATGGAAAAGAACGGACTTTAGTTTTTTTTTCTGATGCTCGTGTGAGTTGGTGCTGCATCTTCCCAGGATTGTTTTGGGTTTTGGCTGCGCTGCCTGTGGGGATGGGCAGAGGGGACTTGGGCATCCCTCGCATGGAAAGCCTCAGGGACGTCGTGTCGGACGAGATGTCAAAGAGATTGAGCGTAAAAGGCTCCCTTTTTTTTTTTTTTTTTTTTCTTCCTTTTAAATCATCCTCAAGTTTAACTGTAAGAGAAGAATAAATGAACTAATTGAATCCGTAGTGATGGAGGGGCCGGGCACCTGGCAGAAGAGCAGCCGCCCCACCACCCATCGCTCCTCTCTCTTTATTTGTGTGATTCAGAGGGACGCGGTCCATGGGGAGATATCAGAGCCGGCTGAAATGGAAGACAAAGCTATTGTTTCAAACAGAGTTATTGATTTTTACATTATTACACTATGAAATTTATGGTCTGGTTTCAAACTGCAATAGGAGTTAATGACCACCATCCAGAAACTTCCAGGTGACCTTGGCCTTGACTTTGGCGGAGGAAGGTGAATAGCTCCAGATTCCGGGTCAGCAAATGTAAAATGAATCTGAGATGTCCTAAAGAACTTGATTTTGGGGTGCTGCTGACCCCAGGTCTCTCCCCCAGCTTTAGCTTACAGCAGACTCCAGGCTGGCTGACAGCAGTAATGGAGCGGGGGGAAAATGGACCTTCTCGGCTCCAGACAACAGCCGCTTCTGGTCTGAAGCAACACTTTGCTCCCCTTGAAGCCCCCAGCCAGAAGCACCACGATGTCCTCAGAGTTCCTGAGCACGATTCTCCATCCTCAACCGCCCTGCCGGCACAGCCTGGCTGACCAAGGGTTTGCTCCAGTCGGTCACCGCTGGAGAAATGCAAACCAGAGGGCTCCAGGATGGCTGGGAAGCACCCAGGAGAGGAGGCAACAACACAGCCCGGAGCAAGAGGAACTCTGTAAGAGGAGAGAGCAGTGGGCAGCCCGCAGAGCAGGCAGCTGCCTGCAAAGGGCACGGCCCATTCCGGGTACCGGCTGGCTCTCCCGACCCAGCCGCGCGAGGAGGGTTTGCTTTTGAACATTGGGGCTACCAAAGTGGGGTCAGGGTGAGCAAGAGGAGGTTTATGCTAGTTAACACATGAGAGACTGGTGCTCCGGAAGGGTTTGTAGGGGCTACAGCGCTCTCCAGCCTAAAGCCTTTTCCTGGCTTTTCTTTGAAAGGTACCTCCCAATGAAGCTTTTGGCACCAGCCTCTTCCCAAAGCTTTCCTTAGCAATATTCCATCCAAATTTCCTCGTACGCTTCTTCCTCTGGGAACAGTCTTTCCACTTGCCAGCAAAGAAATGCAATTTCCAGCTGCTGGAGAAGGAATTTTTCTTGTAGTACCTTCTCCCTGGAACATCCCTGACGCTGCACCCTGAGCTAAAGTCATGTGAAACCAGTAGCCTCAAAGCTCATCTTCTGCCTCGGAGGTCATAATTGCCATTAAATCACAGCTTGCCTAACCAAATTATGCAAAACCGAAATTATCTCCAATGATTTTTATGTTGCTGAAATGTTCCAGAACTGCCGGGGTGATGACTGGGGGATTGGGAGCAGCTGTCACTCCATCAGAAACCATAACTCCAAACAGCTGGGATCTGTCAGTTATTTATGACACCGTTTGCAAAAAAAAAAAAAAAAAAAAAAGGGGAGGGGGGATGAAGGTGGATGGGTGGTTGCCACTCTCTGTCTGACTGAAAGGCAGCTCGTGCAGAGAGCAAAGCCTCGCGCCGTGTCCCGACGCCGGGAGCTGCAGCCGATGCTGCGGGGAGCAAACCCGCCGAAGGATGCTCCTGCTGCCGAGGGCAGCACCGAAGGGCTCTGCAGCGAGGCTGAACGCAAGCTGCTGCTCGCTGGGGAATTTAGTCTTTGTGACAGTCAGGACGGGCTTGTTTGTTTTCTCTTCTGGGTTGCAAAAAAAAGAAAGGGGGAAAAAAATACACAGCTACTGAGCACAGGTCTGACACCGCTTTGTCGAACCGTCCCAGATCTGAAGTTTCGCTCTTGGCTCGCGCCCAGTTGCTGTCGCTGCTCTGGCCTTGCCTTCCATCGTCCTTCACTTGGCAGATGAAATTGTGAACATTTGAGGCTCCTTTTTCTCCCTAAACAACGGTTTCTCTCTATGGCGATGCGAACGTCTCACACTGAGTTAGTTCCCCGCGTTCAAAGTATATTTTTCCCCGGGGGTCGTAGTTGTGTCTTTGTGCCCCGGTTCACCGGGGGTGGATTTCAAAAGCATCCTTTGATAGATCCAGGCTGTGAGCGGGGCGGGAAAATCTCCCTCTGGAGCCATTTGACAGCGAGGTGGTGGTGTTACACCAGGTGTGAATTTGGCCTCAGAAGAGGGTGAGTGATGAGTAAGCTTCTGCTTTTTTGATAATCCCGGCTGCGAGCCGAAGCCAGATGCTTTGTCCCCACTTGTAGCTCGCTCCGGTTAAGTATTATTATTTATATTATGTAGTAGCTATACATAGTGTTTTATGGCAGTAAAGATACATAAATCAGCAACCAGAAGACGAGGGCTTTGCTCTAAAGAGCTTATAAATCTAACAGCTTGAGCAGCACCGGTAATGGACACAGTAAGCAGGCAGTCAAGTTGCATGTAGACATGAGCTAAGATGGGTCTCCCAAAGCAGATGGCGATTTAGGAGAGATTTTAAAGAGAAGCAACCTGCTCCATCCTCGAGACCAGATCCTGATGGAGAATTAGACGGGCAGTGACCCATATAGCTTGTCCGGGTGGAGAGGTGAAAGAGTTCATCTGAGAAAAGCAGCTCCCAAAGAGGGAACAGGCAGGGGGTGGCAAGGGGCTGCCTTTGGGGGGCTCTGCAGGTGCATCCCCCCTGGGACCGAAGCATCTATTCTGGTCCTAAGCGATTTCTCCCTTTGAGCCTGAGACTCCTAATGAAAATGAACGTCGTCACGTCTTCCTAAATAAACCAAGGCTCTGCCTTGCTCCGAGATAACAGCAAAGCGTTAAAAACCTTAAAATGCAAGAACGACACCGGCGCTGGTACACCCCGCTCTCTGGCTCTGGCGTCCCCGTTCCAACCCTTCCAACCCCCCCTCCCCTCGATCTTGGGTATCAAACCAGCTTTTTAAAATTTATTTCTTCCTGTGCTGGCACCGGCCCGGGAGGAACCTGGTCTGGGCTGGAGAGAGATGCGCTGTGTCTGGCCGAGCACGCTGGCTCCGGGCGTCTGCATTCTTCTGGCCGCTTTCAGCTCTTGCACAAATTGAGGCTTCACGCTAAATGCATTACGCTGTATAACAATTAATCCCATGCTACATATAGAAAGTCCTTACTCATCAATAATGCATGTGGGAGGAGTGATTTTCACTCTCAGTAATAAGGCTAAGACAATGGAAACAAGCAGGTAATGGGGAACATTTATAATGATGTTAATCTAATAATGAGTCTAATGCTGTTAAAAGTAAGACTGCAAACTGGACGCATCCAAAGATAAATTATTTCAAGCATTCATTAACTGATGCCTAATTAATGCCCAATTAGAGAGATGCTACATGGGAAATGGTTTGGACAGTCGGACGAATTCATTCCACTCACCGAAACCTCAGTCAAAAGCAGGAGGCGGCAGAAGGACACGGCGAGCAGAAGCCGAGGTGGCACAGTGCATCGGTGGGGGAAAGGCAGGAGATAAACACCCACTTGCTGGTTTTATCCGTGTCAGCAGGGCTTTGTTTTTAGTCACTTCACCGGCGGGTTTCTGCTGGATTTTTCCGTGCCGCTTTTGAAGCTCTCTCTCCCTGGTGAGCTCTGACACACGTGCTGGTGACCCTCCATCTGCCTCACAACCTTTACAAGATGAAGTCGAAAGGGCTGCGTCGGGAATAACGAGTTAGGCAGGGTTAACTCTCCGGGAAGCTGGGCTGGGACCTCTCGGGAAGCTTTCCAGCCTGGGAAGTCCAGCGAGACCCAAGTGCCCCCCTCTCGTCCCGGTGGGGCTTTGGCTGCTGGCCGTCGCAATGCTGGTGTTACCAGCCTCAGGAGCTTCATGGCTCCATGACCACAGCCTCTTTGTTTCTCAGGGGTCTCATTCCCGGATCTAAACTGTGACCAAGCCCAGGGCCTCCCTGGAGCAGCTTCTCACGGCACTAGGCAATCAGCAGGTTTATGGGCTTGTGGGGAAGGCATCCTTGATGGGACCACGTGCCTTGAGTCCATCCACTGGGGAGTCCATACATTTCCTCTTTTCAAGTCCTGCCCACCTAATTATTATTTTTCCTAAGCATCCATCCTTCTGTTTCCCCATTCTCCTTACCCCCAAGTTGCAGCATGTAGGTAGAAAGACATCCCTGGCTTTTCTTCCTACTATCGTACCCTTGGGAAGCTGAGAACCAGAAACGCCCCAGACTGTCCCCACCACCATCCACGACTGCAGGAGTCACATCTCCCTCTCCGTAGGAACTCCAGCCATTAACTCACAAACGCCTGTTAATTAAAGAGATGGACTCGGTTCCCTCTGACCTTTACCTCCAGAGTTATCCCCGCAGGCAGGGAGCCGTTAAGCACCGCGCTCCCTTCCAGCAGGAGCCTCTCCCTTGGCCGTGCTCCAGGGAGACCCAGGCTGCCTTCGTCCATCGCCGCGCATTGCTAACAGCCGCCTGTCATCACCATCCCTATACGTGAAATCGTGTACGCTCCGAGATCCCTGCCCGGCTCCACCTCCCGTCAGTAATCCCGTTAGCCTGGCAACTGTCGTGTCATGGAAGAGCGCATAAAACTGTTGTTTGGAAGCAATATGTAATCTTCCAACCTGCTGCTTATGGCTGGGAGATGGTTTATTGATTCAGACCCTTGTGATTTGGTATTTGCAATAACAGACTCTGCATGTGGGAGATCGTCACAGCGCTTGTGCCTGGCAGGATTTTACTAATAAACATAAGACCTACAGAAGGTTTTGTACTTCAGTGTCACCGAGGTAAGATGGGGAACATGAAGCCGTCCCACCTTGGCGAAGCACATCCGCGGTTGAAAAAAAAAAACCAAACCCAGCAGAATGTATCTGCAAATGTTGCTTTATCTTTTCCATCATTATCTGGCGCTTGGATAATGACGATATCCTCAGGATACCGCTGTTTCCCAGGCTGCAAGGCAGCAAGTTGCAGCGAGGGCTCCTGTTTTGGCAGGGAGCGCTCGGTAGTCAGCGCCGGCACGACGCTCCCACCAGCACAGCCCCTCTCTCATCGCAAAGGCACGACAGCAAAGCCGAAACGGCACGGTGGTGACTTGGAGAACGTTCCTTTTCCTACACAGCCGTAGGAGTTGTCGCGAATTAAACGTTCCCGACTTGCATCCCCTTTCTGGCAGTGGCGCAGGAATGAGACATCCCTCCTGGTAGCCGGTGCTTAATTTCTGAAGGGCATTGCCTGGAAGAATTCCCCCCGTCTCATCGCAGCCAAGGCTTGGTCCAGTGCTGTGGCTAGCGATGCTTTGCTTCTTTCTTTTTTTTTTTTTTTTTAAGTTACTAACCCAACCAGAGATGACTGCCTCTTGCTGGTGATTTATGGAGAGTCTGAATAACCCAGTTTACCTAAAAATGGAACAACTTTGCCGTGAAAGAATGGGTCCAGATGGACAGGTCACCTGCTGTTAACTACATGGTAATAGATCTCCACACCAGGCAAAAGGCAATGGTAACCACAGAGTTATATTTCAAACACGATTAATAAGAAAAGAGTGATTTTTTTATTTTTTTTTGCCTCCCACTTGTATTCAGCTGTAGGAGCTGAAAAGAGGGACTGTAAAAGCCCAAAGGGTCCAGGCTCATGGACTAGCTGGTGATAACGACGTGGAGTAATTAGAGATGAACTCCACTTCCACTCTCGTTTTTCAGATTATTACAAGTCGAGTGCGAGGCGAGGACTCGTGGGCAGGATGGCACCGGCAGCTGTACGCTGCTCCGATTTTACTCCTTTCCCCTGTAAAGTCCAGAGGCAGAATTCATTAGACATGAGCAAATTTTGCGTGTAAGAGGAAAAAGCCAAATCTAGGAGGAAAACGTGAATGAGAAATGACAAGTCTGGTGCAATGAGTCTGAAAAGCCACTCGGCGCAGAAGGAATAGCCTGAAAGCAAGCCTGGTGCGAGGAGTGGGAGCGAGACGGGAACGGGGCGGTGAAACCGGCACTCTGAGAGCTGAGCAGAGGGAGGGGATGATTATTGCCTTGCTCACCGCTTCTTCTCCGCAGCGAGAAAGCCCCGGTCACAAGCACATACTGTAGCATTAGAGGATGCAATATGCTTTGCCACAGGACATCCATTTAAAAATATGTCTGAGCATCCCACTTTCAAACAGGGTTTTCAGCTCAGCCTTTTCCACCAACTGCTGACAACATATTTTCCTGTAAATCACTTGGTTTTCAGGGTGGATGGCGGTGTCTAACAACTGTAGTAAAAAGAGATGGCGGGGACGGGTCTGCGGCTTTGGTGGAGCTGGGTGTGCTTGTGCAGATACGCTGCACATGTAATTTTAGGTGATTCGCTGGGAATTACTAAAGCTTTTCCTCTCCGACACGTAAGCGCGGGCAATTGAAGAGATGCGTTACAGGAGGGGCGGACTCCTCCGAGGGTTTGCATCTCCTCTGCTCTCACACGTTTGTACAACTGCCTTTCCCCCTGCCTGCACTGCCTGCCTGCCGGCAACGGGCTTTGCTGCCTGCACTGCCGGCGTGAATTCCCCCTGCGAAAGTTTCTGCTGCCCGGTTGGGGCCGGGGCACAGCGTCCTGCCTGTTGCAGGCAGGGACCACTCCGTACGTCACGTTTAAACTGCCGCGTGTGGTGAGCCCACTCATCACAGGCGCAGTCGTTTCCGTGGGTAATTCACGAGCAGAGAGGAGGGTTGAGTTAATTGGGGGCGTTTTTTCACCCGGAATGCTCCCCACGGCGGCGATGGGTGGGCGGGGGGGGTGCCCCGGTCCCCGCTGACGCCGCTCTTCCCTCTCTCTGCACAGGGGGGTTTGCAGAGCTGCTCCTGGTGCTGCTGGGGCTGAAGGTGCCCGGCGTCCTGGGCTGCCCCACCGACTGCGTGTGCTACCCGTCCCCCATGACTGTCAGCTGCCAGGCTCACAACTTCGTCACCATCCCCGAGGGCATCCCCGAGGACAGCGAGAGGATCTTCCTCCAGAACAACCAGATCACCTTGCTGCTGCGGGGCCACTTCAGCCCCTCCATGGTCACCCTCTGGATCTACTCCAACAACATCACCTTCATCGACCCCAACACCTTCGACGGGTTCGTCAACCTGGAAGAGCTGGACCTGGGGGACAACCGCTACTTAAGGGCTTTAGCTGCAGACACTTTCCAAGGGCTGGTGAAACTCCACGCCTTGTATCTGTACAAGTGCGGGCTGAGCTCCCTCCCCAGCGGGATATTCGGTGGCCTCCACAACCTGCAATACCTTTACCTGCAAGACAACCACATCGAGTTCCTTCAGGATGATATTTTTGTTGACTTGGTTAACCTCAGCCATCTTTTTCTCCATGGAAACAAGCTCTGGAGCCTCCATCAGAACACGTTCAGGGGACTAATAAACCTGGATCGGCTGCTCATCCATCAAAATCAGCTGCAGTGGATTCACAGGCGGGCTTTCCACGACCTCCGAAGATTGACCACCCTTTTCCTGTTCAATAACAGCCTCTCGGAGCTGCAGGGGGACTGCCTGGCCCACCTGGGAGCCCTGGAGTTTCTCAGGCTGAACGGGAACCCGTGGAGCTGCGATTGCAAAGCCCGTTCCCTCTGGGAATGGCTGCACAGGTTCAGAGGCTCCAGCTCCAGCGTCATCTGCGAGTCCCCCGAGCAGATGCATGGCAAGGACCTCAAGGTGCTAAGAGCGGAAGACTTTAGGAACTGTTCGGGGTCCGAGTCGCTCCATCAGATTAAAACACATACTTTCTCCACAGCGGACAGAGGAGCCTCCAAAACCCACCACCCCCACCACTCCTCCAAGGAGAAGGGGAAGGAGAGAGGGGCCGAGAACAGTTTGCACAGCAGCCAGCCCGCCGCCCCCCCCGGCTCCCGGCCGGGCTATCGCAAACCCGGCAAGAACTGCACCAGCCACAAAAGCCGTAACCGAACCTCTAAACCGGTATCCTTGGGGCCGCGGAAAAACGGGCAGGAGGTTCCAGACTATGTGCCTGATTATCAGCACAAATTCAGTTTCGGGGTGATGGCAACGCTCCCCCCCAAACGCAAGGGTAAGTGTACCCGGCGGACACCCATCCGCCCCCCCAGCGGGGTCCAGCAGGCAGCCGGCTGCTCGGGGCTCAGGGCATCGCTCCTGGTTTTTATGATGGTGTTAGCGGCCGTCATACGCTGAGCCCCCGGCTGCGGACGGAGCGAATCTGTACTGCCACCAATCTACAAAGGACCAGAGTTTCTTTTCTTCTTCTTTTTTTGTACGTGGAGAGCGTTGGCCCTGGCGAAGGGAAGAACGTTGTCTCGGCATCTGACGGTCTCTCCGTGCCCGGCCGGGCTGCCAACGCGGACTGTGCCGAAGGCAGCGGGAGCGGATTAAAAGGCATTATCACACCTTGTCACAAACAGCCTAACCGAGCACCTACAACAAAAAAAGCCAACCTTACAAAAACCCAGATAACAGGGACGGTAGCCAATTCGTCGGTGACAACAACCGGACAAATGGACTGTATCCATGCTCTTGTGAAATCCTGTTCGTTTGAGAGCGCTCTGAACGACCCCTCCAATTACCGAAAGGAATATAATTGCTGTAAAAAACGATCACCAATTAAGCCTACACTGTTTCTCTGAAAGCGAGTGCAAGGACACTGATACCGATGTAGTAAGGACATTGGTTCTCCCACGTTTTAGCCCTTTTGGCTCCAAACCCAGAGGCCAAAGTTGGCTGGGAATCTCTTAGAAGACAATCTCAAACCCCTGAATATCTCAGGCATTACAGCAGAACAGGGCTTGCCTGCTGGGCTTGGAGTAGCCAACAACCAAAGGAAAGACTGATTAGAGGTGGAATTAAACAAACAAACAAACAAAAAACCCCAACAAACCCAACACTTAAAGAAATGAGGTACCCACAGGAGGTGCGTTTTTTTGTAACCATGTTCACACGTCTGAAACAAACCCCAAACCCAACAAATGCACAGGCTCCCCCCCTTCCCCTCAATTACCCATATGTATGTCTTATAATGTTTATAAACTATATGGAAACTATATCTTCAGAACTAAGGATTGTATTGTTGAATTTATAGCAGACCAGTATATGATTTTTTTTTTTTTTTTCTCGCGAAAACAAACCGGCAGCAGTGCCTACAGATGCTGAAAGCCATCGGGCGGGCTCAGTACGCGCGGGGGAACCACAGCGGACCAATGTTCTCAGCAATTCAGAGCACTAAACTTTGGGAAGGGTGGGGAGGGGGTTGGTTGTACGTGATACAGCAAAGTTCATATCCAGAGAGCCAAAACTCACCCTTACATCCTAATTTGTAACCGGAGGGAGAGAGAGAGAGAGATTCATTAGTCCAAATAAATAGAGCCATGGAGCTCTGTCTCCGGAGAGCGCTGCGAGGCCCTGGGGAGGAAAGGGGCTTTTTTGGGGCTGGAGGTGGAGAGGGGCTTCCCAGCCATGTCGGTGGTGTGAGGACCTTTATAGCTGGACTAAGGTTTTCACTGGGGCAGCAAGGAGCAGTTCCCAGGCTGCAGATAGTCCTGACAGCGTCAGGAGAGGTTTCGTTTCTTAAAAGGAACAAGTCATGTCACGGGAAGGGGCAGAGAAGGGGGAAACTACAGCTCGTAGGGGACCGGCGAGAAGAGCAGTGCCCAGGGTTTCTGGTCCGCCATAGGAGAGAAAAATAAATGGTCCAAGACAGCCATAAGAAGAGGGTTGTGGCTAGGTGGAGAGGGAGCGGATCTGCTCGTTCCTCTTGTCCTGAATTAAACCCCACGGTGGAACGACGTGTTTGCTGGTCGGGGACACGGCAGAGCCGGCGGCATCACCGACGGCAGCCCACGGGCTCGGGGAGGTGTTGCCCAAATTCTGCCGTCGGTGTGAATTCCCTGTCAGTGTGGATATGCGAGACCAAACAGACACTGAACTTAATGAAACAAGGGAAATAAAAGTGATCTTGGACAAGAAAAGGCTGCTGTTCATTTCGTAACAATACCCCAGCGGCGGCACGTTCCTGGCCCTTAGCTCGCGTGGGGGGCTGGAAAACCCAAAGGCAACGGCTCGTGTTTTCCATCAGACACACCACCAGCTTCAGGAAGAACGGGCCAGCGCGGGAAATCCCTTCTCCCAACCGCTCTGGGGCCGGGGAGGGGGTGTTTACGCAGCAGCAGATCCCATGGAGGTGTCTGGAAACGAAAAGGGAAACTCCCAAGAAAAAAAAAAGAAGAAAATTCCCCCATGCACTTATTTTTCAGAGCGGTTGGGTGCTGGGAGGGGCACGGTGTCTTCTGTCCGTCTCGGAAGCGAGGAAGGACAGGGGCTTGGATGCTTCGCTGTTAAATACCTTTCTTGGGGAACAGCAGGAGTAACTCTGGGAGGAGAAAGGAAGAGGTTACTTCATCAAGGCCTCTCCCTTCCAGCTTCTGCCCAAACTTTTCTGTCTACAGGGCTCTAAAGCTCCACTAAAGGGATGTCCAATGCAGCCAGAACAAATAATCCGTGATCTGAAATAGCTCCCTCACGTCCTACTCTCTATAACCAATAGCAACTGAATGAGTCTGGCACTGTCCCTTAGAAGTGGAGAATGTTGTTATGTTGGTTATTTCGTTTCATACTCTGGAAATCAAAGCTCTCAGTGGGAGAATGAAGAAGAGAAGCACTTTATTAATTTTTTTTAAGTCTGTGTATAACTCCTGTAATATAGGAGTGAAATGTCAGCACAGGAGATGCTAATGTTTTATAAATGATTTGGGTGCAGCAGGCACGATGGATAGTCTTTGAGATGAATTATATTAGAACAGACTACGCCTGGCTCAAAACCATAATTGTATTTTTAGTATCTTTTCCTTTAACATGTAGGAAAAATAAAGGCAACTCCATGGTGTATTACGAGCCTTGTCAATCAAGGGCTCTAACTCCTAGCAATAAAGGCTACTGTTTAAAAACCAGAAGGGAGACATGATACACTGCTAAATAGGCGTCACTTGACACGGACTATAGGTTTCTGATGTTCCTCCTGCCTTCTCCGTAGCTGCCGTCCCTCCCCGTGCCCATCCTTCCTCCACGACCACGGCTCTTTGAGGATAAACTAAATTTTTATGGCATGCTCTGACACTTAGCCTCAATAACTAACTTCCCATCTGCATGGTTCAGCTCTACCGTGGCCCCTGGTTCACTCTCCTGCGTTTTTTCCCCAATCCCTTCATACAGCGTGTCTTCATGCATTTTGAATGTTGCTCTGAGGGCTGGCGTAAATCCCCTCTTCTCCGGAGCAGCACTCCCGCAACCTCAAAGTGAACATCTCTCCAGTCGAGCGGACACAGGTATAACCACGACTTGCCAGAGTTAGTCTGGCTCAGGCTGGAGATAAGTTGGAGAAATTTGGGGTTTAATTAGAATCTTTCCCAGGCACCGAAGGTTTGAACTCCTGGGGTGATGGTAAGCACCATGGCCGCTTTGAGGTGATGCTGGGCAGTGCTCCATGAGCTCCCATTTGGACAGGCTGGATCGATGGGCCGAGGCCAATTGTATGAGGTTCAACAAGGCTCAGTCCCGGGTCCTGCACTTGGGTCACAACAACCCCAGGCAACACTACAGGCTTGGGGAAGAGTGACTGCAAAGCTGCCCAGTGGAAAAGGACCTGGAGGTGTTGGTTGACGGTCAGCTGAATATGAGCCGACAGTGTGCCTAGGTGGCCAACGGCATCCTGGCTTGTATCAGACATAGTGTGGCCAGCAGGACCAGGGCAATGACTGTCCCCCTGTGCTGGCCACACCTTGAGTTCTGTGTTCAGTTTTGGGCCCCACACTACAAGTAGGACATTGAGGTGCTGGAGCATGTCCAACGAAGGGCAACGGAGTGGTGAAGGGTCTGGAGCAGAAGCCTGATGAGGAGCGTCTGAGGGAAGGGGGGTCACTGAGTCTGGAGAAAAGGAGGCTGAGGGCAGACCGGGTCCTTCTCTGCAGCCACCTGAAAGGAGGTTGTAGCCAAGTGGGGGTGGGTCTCTTCTCCCAAGTACCAAGCGGTAGGACAAGATGAATTGGCCTCAAGTTGCACCAGGGGAGGTTTAGGTTGGAGATTAGGAACAATTTCTTCACCGAAAGGGTTGTTGAGGGCTGGAACAGGCTGCCCAGGGAGGTGGTGGAGTCACCAGCCCTGGAAGTGTTTAAAAGATGTGTAGATGTGGTGCCTGGGGACGTGGTTTAGTGGTGGGCTTGGCAGTGCTGGGGTAACGGTTGGACTCAACGATCTTAAAGGTCTTTTCCAACCTAAAGGCTTCTGCAAAGCTAAACTCCTCTGTGCCCCACAGCTCAGCCTGGGCTCCCCCGGCCGTGCCACCGTACCCCTTCCCAGCGAGGGGGGATGAGCCGAGAAGTGCACCGGTTCGCTGCCGCAAGCTCAACCTTTGGACGTGCATTGATTCCCCTCCCCGGGTCCGGGCAGCCGGGCTGCCTGTTGCCGATACGGTCAGAGGCTGCCGATAGCTCCCCACAGCTCGGCTGCAAGCTCGAAACGCCTCCCTTGGGAAACGCGTCATTTAAGCATTTATTTGCTCATCGGTTTCCCATTCCTTTAGCGTTCTCCGGTCTGCTGCCCGCACCACGCGCTGCTCTGGCAGATGAGACGAGTTCCTGTCGCTGCGGCTGCCTTCCCCTTCTTTACATCAGTGAGCTTTAATGCTCTAACTTTGGGTTGTTCATGCAAATCCTTTCCATTAAAAAAAACCCCAAACACCAGAGAATCCAGAAGAGACCCCAGAAATGTGCCTCTGGAAACTCACCCCCAGCGGCAGAATCCCATTTCCTGAGTCAGAGCCAATTTTCTCTCCATTGTACCACTTTTCCACAGTTTCATCCCATAATTGCTAATACGGAGCTTTTCATATATGCTTTGAAAACACAAACTGTATGACACTGTGTCTCTTTTATCCTCCCAGGCAGGATGAAAACCAAACACCTCTCAGATACTGAGAATAAATTTTTAGTTTATCAGTCTAAACCAAGACCACAAGTCCGCCGTTTCTCCCATATTCCCCATCGCTTCCCAGCCAGCACTCGTGCCCCCCAGCACCAAATCCAAATTACTTCCTTTATCTCAGATAGTCGCTCTGCGACACGTACCCTCCTTCAGAGGGACGGAGCAGAATAAAAGCATCACTTCACATTTCTCGTAAGCTCAATAACGCTTTTTGTGGTCCTTCAAGTTCACCCGTCCCTAAATCCTCCGTCTGCGTACGCTTTCCCTGAATTAGCTTCAACTACACCCCCAGGAACGCTTCCCAGCGTCCCATTCTCCATCGCATGACCAAGAACATTTCCCTTTCCATCGCTTACTGTCTGCTTGAGATCCTGTAGGTTGATATCATTCCTCTCTTCCACCAGCCCTCTTCTCTCCCTTAACGCATCCAGTAGCCCCCCGAGCTCACGACTGCTTTGGTGAAACACGAGGTTGCCGACACCAGGCGATGCCGGTGGGGATGGGGATTACAGGGATGCTCTTGTATCGCTGACCGCGTTGGGGTTTGTGGGTTTCAGACGGAACCAAAAGCAACTATGAAAACAGGACACGGAGGATTGCAGCGGTGCTCACGGTTTGCAGCGTGTGTTTTTGGGCGGGTTGCGCGCCGGTATCACCGGCGAGCCAAACCATCTCGCTACCCACATACAAGCAGCCCCAGGAGCAGCACCCCCCACCCCGGACTCCATCCACCTCGCTGTCTCCCAACACCCTCCATCCTCCCTTCTCCCCGAGAAACTGCCTTCAAAGGGGAGAAGGCTCTCGCACCTCAGTGACCACCTCAGTCCCTGGCCCCGGCTCAAAAGCGGCCAATTAGGCGAACAAAAGCAAGCGTTCTTCTAACGCAAGCCCCTCGCTACCCGCCTGTAAGGAGTCGCTCACTAAAATCCCTTTTTTTTTCCCCCCCACCCCGTGAATATGGGTGAAATCCTCCCCACGCCCAGGCGCTCTGCAGACGCATCTTTATCTCCCTGCAGGCTCCTCGGCTCATCCCCACCCTCATCCGCAGAACCCGAGTCCTTCCTGGAGCTGCCCTCCGTCCTCTTCCTCCTTTGTGAAAACAGAATCAAAATAACTGTTTAACAAATCAGCCATTACCTTCTCCCATGTCACCAATTCCCCACTATCATTTCGTAATTGGCCAATTTTCTCTTTTACCTTCTCTCTGCTCTGAATACGTCTCGGGAAGCTCTGATTGTGTGTTAAAATATCCTCCCTAATTCACTGCTCGGTATCTCTTTCTGCTCTTCTAATTGCCCTTTTAACTTGCTTCTAATTTTTTTATAAATCTCCTAATCCTCTTCCTGCACAAGTTGTTTACACGCACCGGAGAATGTATATGTATTAGCAGATGTTCCTGGGTAAATAATGCACAAAAGAATATTACTGCTTCACGCAAGCTGCAATTACTGCTTTCCTCAGAATCAGCCCTGTTTAACCCTCCTATTTAGGGCACACACCCCTGCTCTCGCTGCACATCTCCAGGCTATTTCACTCCTGCTGCAGAACATTAACACCACCAGCTCCACCACAGCTTGCTCTCTATCTTCCGGGGAAAAAAAAAAAAAAAAAAAAAGGAAAAAGGGAATGGTAAAGTTTTTTTCCAAAAAATTTTTTTTTTTTTTTTTTTTTTTTTTTTTTTTTTGGCGGGGGGTGGAACGCAGCTAGAAGAAACAGAGCAGCTACACGACTCGAACCCAGCGGCACAGCCCCCGAGTAATAAACAAATTTGATAGTCTTGGTGCTCTTGATTTATGGACAGCTTACTGCGCGGCCCGCTCTCAGAGCCGGTTGTCAAAGCCCCGGTGCTGCAGACAGGCGGAGGGTCGGGCGGGCGTTGTTTGCCATCCACTTTGTAAGGGACTTCCTAAAATTACTCAAAATCTCTTTTCTTCTTTTCCATTTCTTCTCTCAATTTGTTTTGGTCTCCTTCTCACAAAACACTGCAGTACCCACCAGATGCTTTGAATTCTGTATTTTCCAGCTGAAGGGTGATGCTAACTCACAGGTTTAAAGTTACACATCTCATTTGGATGGAAAGACTCGGGTCATCGCCCAGGGAAAGCGACCCTGGGTCCAGGCAGAAGTCAGTGTTTTGCAACCCAACCCTTGATGTCGCTCGGGGGACGAGAGGCATCGCTGGTCCTGGGAAGCTCCAGGAGATGGGGGCTAGGTTGTACTTACAGCCGACCCCGTACGGAGGCAGCTTTGCTGCTGCCTAAATACCAAATCGTGATTAACAACAATGTTCTGGCCACCAGAACATCTCTGGGCATAGCATCCACGTCTGTCATCTCCATCCTGCCAAAACCAGGTCCTGCTCCCCCCCGCACGGCCGCCCGCACCCACGCCGAGCATCGCGCCTGCCCGCAGCCGCCTGTCCTGGGGACGGGAGATAAACGGAGAGGGAGGAAAACCGACATCAGATTGAAACGGCAAAAGATCACCTCCTGCTTTTCAGAGGCTGCTCTGCCACGCAGGGTCAAAAGCAAAACATATCCATTAAAATATGAAACCGTTCCTACGACAGACTGCGGATTTCTGAGGCCGATACGGAATAACGAAACTCCTGGCTATTTGCTGAGTCGCCCAGAAAGGTTTCCATTTCTGCCCCGTGTCCGTACACTTTATTTTCCAGAGAAGCAGAACCCACTCCCAGCGGGGGTTGCCGTCCCCAGAGACGGATTTCGTTTGCTTCCATTTGAGCCACGTCAATTTGATTTGATCCCCCTCCACCCCACGGTTCCTGCGGGCAGGTACCGCAGCATCCTCAGCACAGGACTTTGTGCTGCACCTTCCCCGCCTCGCAGCCGAGATTTATCACCTCTACTTCGAGCCTACCAGCGTGACTTGGTTGGGT
>VXBL01003114.1:53296-86313 GCA_013400195.1 Aramus guarauna
AAAAAAAAAAAATCCTCAACCCAAACCACATCACAGTTGCTCCTGCTTCAATCTGCAGGCGTGTAATCCAACACATGTGCTTCCAGCGCGCAGGCGGGGAGGGGGACCTGGCTCTGACCTACTTTCTTTTGTTGCTGGAAGTGCTGATCTCTATGCAGAATTCAGCGAGCAGGCAGGAGCTGTCATTAGGGTCTGGCTTCACCTCTGCCTTACACCACTTCTTACATCACTGCAGCTACCAATTCCAGCCCAATTACTCTCCGTCTATACCAGTCCCGGCGACGGGATGCTCTGACCTCGTCCTGCCTGCAAGCAAAGAAAATTGCCGTCTGTCACGCAGCAGATTTTGGCCATGCAGGGGGGTTACCTGCAGCCTGAGCAGCTAAAAGCTGTAGTTACCCGGAGGATGCTGCTGCGGTCAGCATACCCTAACAGCCTAAACCAAAGCAGCACGCGGATGGCCTTACTACGTATTTTCTTTTATTTTTCATTCACGAAGAAGTTGGGGCTGAGTTAGACATCGCACTGACCTGGAAAGCAAAGCTCGTTAAAATTCAACTGCGTACACCCAGGGTGGATCTCATCGGGAAGCGTTACAGAAAACACAAGCTCTTAAACACGCAGGCTTCCTCCTGCAGGTACAATAGGTCCGGCGCGCGAGGCCGACCCTCCTCCAGCTCTCCTCGCGGTCCCCGCAGCGTCTCCTGTTAGGATGCTGAGCCACAGCCCTGAGGTTTGGGAGTTACCGGCTCGCTGCAGTCGCTGGGGCTTGTGTAAATTGGTCTTCAGAGACAACCAACTCCATCGCCTTATGCAAAACCACTCCTTAGTAACCTACTAAAGAGCTTCCCCAGAATTTCTCTTCCCTGTGCTCCCAGGTACCTGGGTAAAACATACTGCCTTGATTTTGCAGATCTGGAGATAAAAGGATGTTATGTTTAACTCGCATCCTTCAGACCTTGTAAGGCTACTCCCAACAAGCCTTCCCTTCTGCAGCGGCTTAAGAACGGGCCATTTTAATTGATTAGTTTGCCCATTATGGAGAAGCAGAATAACAGCCTTGCAACTGAACTGAGGTCCTTGAAATGCAGAAAGACATCAGCCCGCGGTGCGTTTCCAAGCCTCAGAGGCTAATTTCTGCCCTTCCTGCTGCTCCACTCTCTCAGTCTGGGATTTACCTACGCACACAGGATGCAGCTTTACACCAGGCGGGGGGAACCGCTGCGCATTGACGTTCAGTCAACAGATTCTAATGATAAAACAATTTCAAATCCACGCTTTGATTAAAATCAAAGCCACGGAAAAATCATGCGAAGGTACATCTAATGAATTTTTCTTTCCAAGACTTTAGCAGAAGCCTACCAGGGACTAAATCCAAGGGGGTAAAGTGAAATCTGATAGTCTGCTAGTCGTCTTCACCCCAACTCCTAGAGCAGGCTTAGCAGTTTAAATAAGTCTGGCATGGCCACCAAGAAAATAATCCCATCTATTTAGCAGCAACAGTCTACCAGGGAGAGGATAAGAGGTATTTGAAGACAAAACCCAACAATCTCAAACTGTATATATGAAATTAAAGGATGTAGAAAAATAATTGTTTGATAAGATAATAAAATCTGTGCTAAGCTAGGGCCATATGAGTCAGAGAAATAAGAGATAGAAAATATGTTCATCGCTCAGTCCACCTCTTTACCAACACATGTTTTCTAGCATTTGTCCAGTGTAGGTTTTGTTTTGTTTTTTAAGTCAATGAATCAACTTTTTTGATATTCAGCCCAATGCCAAACAGGAGCTATTGGCATTTGCCGAGGATGAATAACTAACTAGTAATGGTGCAGTCTCGTGAGATGGTCCAGGAAAATCCTGGAAGAGGTTTCCCCAGGACACAACTTGCTCAGTCGCACTACCCTCTGCTTTCTAAAAGAGCATCTATACCTACATCGATAGATATATATAATCTTGTTACACCGACAATAGCCGCCCATCCTTCACCTCTCCGCTGCTGCTTTTTTGCCTGCTGCTCCCATCTCCCCTAAATACCAAGTGACTTGTTTTGAGAAAGCTCATTTCTCTCGGCACCCTTACCTCACTCTTAGCAACCTTCTATTTAAAGTCACAATCTGTTGCAGCAAACCATCTTAGGAGTATATAAACAAGCTGTTATGACCCCGCTGCAGGAAGGGGAGGAAATGGCCTATGCTTTAAAGTCAGCTGCCTTCAATAATTAGAACCAAGTAGACAAACATGAAAGCAATGACGCTTCAATGTTCTGTTATTTAAAGGGTACGCCGGCGCTCAAGTCCCTCGTTACCACTTAGGTATGTAGATGCAATGCAATTAGTCAAGCAGAGAAGAGTGTCACCTGCCATGGGAGGGGGTCGCAAGCTTTTTCCCCACCACTGTTACTGGAAGAAGTACGTGGAGTTTTGGTTTTGTCTTTTTTTTTTTTTTTTTTCCCTTTTAAACCAGCCTTTGTTTCTTAGCATGCAACATCAGCTGCTTCTCACATCAGAAACCCTGAAAGGTTTTTATTAGTCCTAATGCTCCACAGAAGAATTAAGAGGTAACGGCACATATGTTCTGCTCTGCCCCAAAGAGTGGGAAAAGGAAGAAAATTAGCTCTTCTGCAGCAATCCAGCTAAGCGCGTACGCCTGGCTCGTACCATAGTCAGCTGTCGATGAAGTGAACGCATCCGCGCACAAAGCACTCCCTTCGCAAAGGAGCAGCCTCTGCATTTTTGGCCCGAGAAGGGGAAGCTAAAGGTCCCATAAAGAGCAAGGGGAACATTCATGTTGGAGCTGTCAGCAGAGGAGAGAGTCTCCTCCTGAAAGGCAAAGCAGGGCTCTGCTTTATTCCATCTCCCAGATGGAAAGTGGAGCAAAAAAGCCAAATCAGCACTAACATCACACCTGGGAAGCTTACAGTGCTGCACGGTTTAAAACCGAACGGGGCACATATACCTCCCATTAGGCTGTCTTGACATTACACTCACAAATAACCCTCGAGTGCTTTTAGGGTAAAAGCCTGAAACTTGTTTGCTGAGGGACTCATTCACATCAGCATCCCGAGCAGGGAGCCAACTCCTCCAAAGCAGCTTTCTTTAGGGAAACACAACGCCGAGGAGAGCACGCACTCAGCTCTTCCAGGAGAGATTAAAGAGGAAAATTAGCAAAGCTCCAGTTTATGCCCACACCAATAAGAGCAGGCATTTTCCACCACTTAAATAATTAAAAAGATTTTTCACTAGTGACCAGGTTGTCACTGACTCATCTCGCAGCCACCCGCGGCTGCGGGCAGCAGTGAGGGCTGGGGACTCTAGCAGGGCTCTAATCCGGGGGGGATTCTGCAACCCCAGTAATCCCAGCACAGCGACCTGCAGGGAAGAGAGGAGGAAGACGAGAGGAGGAAGACGAGAGGAGGAAGACGAGAGGAGGAAGACGAGAGGAGGAAGACAGTCTGGAGAAAAAGGAAGAGAGTCTGGAGAAAAAGGAAGAGAGTCTGGAGAAAAAGGAAGAGAGTCTGGAGAAAAAGGAAGAGAGTCTGGAGAAAAAGGAAGAGAGTCTGGAGAAAAAGGAAGAGAGTCTGGAGAGAAAAAAAAAAAAAACCAAACAAAACCTTTTCCCAGGAAGCTCTGACATGATTTCTTCTGGGATGGGACCCAAGGTTTGTTTTGAACAATTTTTAGCTGGGCCATGTAATACCGACTACATTAAAATGCTGAGACTTTGGAAGCAATTATCCCAAAAAATAGCATGTCAGGCAGTGCAGTGCAAGTAGGCAATTAGGCTGCATGCTAAGAGGCAGAATCCAGGCATTAGCACACAAGCCAGCGCGCACGGGATGCGTACCGCATTTAGTGTATTTACAACACATGACCTAATAGTAAAAGCAATAATTAGCTACTATTAATACCAATGGAAGAAAACAGAGGGAAAGGGAAGCCGCGCAGCTAAACACAAGTTATTTATACAGAGGTGGCTAATACAAGCCAGGAGTAAAGATGGCACGGTGTTGCAGTGCCAGCGTGCTCGTCCCAGCCACGGCAAGGGGGGATGGGGTGGTCCATGGATGAGGGACGCTCTTTGGAAACCTCTGCAGCTGCGTCGCGGGCACTCCTGCGTGCCGGGAGGACGGATACTCCAGGCTGAAGTAGGTGGATTTGAGTCCCAGCTACATCGCCACTCCACGTACCGAGCTCGCACGTAATAGCCGGCTTTCCGTGGAGAACCTCTCTCCCAGATTTTCCAAATGAGATTAAGTCGTACGCAACCTGCGGAGGGTAAAGCAGAAGGATGACATCCCCCCCACACCCTCCGCCTTTTTACTTATCCAAAATATTTCCAGGCAGTTGGTCAAGGCAACAACCACGATGAGGCAAAGCAACACCGCGCCGTCTCCTAGAGCAAGAAGCAGGACTGGCTCAAAGCTTTTGTTAGAGAGAAGAGGGTGCTTTCATAATACAGCCCTTTGTTCTGCCGGAGGAATTCGACTGCTATAAATTCATTCCCCTGGTAAATGCAGCAGTTATCAGGCAGTTTACCACGGGATTCCTGGTCTCCTAGTGAAGTTAAATGCAGTGCCATTACAGCAGCACTTTAACGTGTAAATATTACATTCCCGGTTCTTTAGGAGATGTTCATTTAGTGAAATAAAATCCTGCTAGTAAAACACCTGATCAAACCCTTCAGCTGAACTGGCCCAGTAATTGCTGTAGGACTGGAGGGAGTCCAATGACTGGTTGCAATTTATGACCACTTTAGAAAAAAAAAAAAAAAAAAATCTACCTTGAAGCATCCGCTAAGTACTGACTTGTAGATGAGATCATGGAGTACATTTACATCGCAGCTTTCTACAGCCTTAAGTGGCCACTAATTCGTGCTGAATTCCTTTGTAATTCTGATGGAATCACATCTGACAATCACATAAATAGCAAAAAATTCCTCGGGAATAATGTTACTACAACAAGGAGTAAAAGGCAAAGGAATGATTCATCTTTCATGGTGAGACATGCCCTTTTCTATCATCTCTACTCACCCAAAATAATTTGCCCAGCCCAAATTTCGCAGCCAGGGCTGACAGACACCGAGTTGTAAAGGGGTCACTCTCCCGAGCCACACAACCGAACCACAGTTGCAATTTGCGGGAAATACAGTTAAAATATGAAGCTGTGAGAAAGCATAAAGACAATTAAGCAATGAGATGAGCTGCCCGAGGGAGGCTGTAGGAAAACCTTGATGAAGATTTTGCTGCAGGCAGGGGGCTGCATTAAATGACCATCATCTCCGCTGTTATTAAAAATCCAAGGGTCGTTGTTGGAACCGGCCAGAGAGAAGGGATGCAAAATACGACTGTTTTAACCATTTCAATTCAGCACGGAGAACTAGGATTAGAAAAGGGGGACAAAAAAGACCGGCAACGCAGGAAAAGGCAGAGAGTCATAAGTGTATCAGCAGCCTAGGATCCAGCTGGAGATCTGTAAAATGGCGGCCCAGAGATCGGAGTAGCGTCAAAGAGATGGAGCGGTGGGATCTACACAGATTTTAAGAGGTTTGGTGTTTTCTCCCTTCCTGAGGTGCAATCTCACCACACGCTGGAGCCCAGGAGTAGAAGTGGGCTTAGGCTCCCTGCGTCCCTCCGGCTCCAGAAAGCAAAGGCACCGGCTCTGCCCTGGAAGGAAAGCGGTTTCATCACCCTCAACAGCACAACCCCGCTCCAAAAGGGCTTTATTAGAAAGGCCACGATCCTTTGGCCAAAACGGCAGTCGAGCTGGCACACAGACAGCTTTGGAGATAACAGGTTCCCCTCCTGCCTCCGCATCATCCCTTGGAGAAGAAATGCCTGGTGAAGCCACCAGGACATCTTCTCATCTTGCTCCATGGACGCGAGAAGCCTGGAGACGATGCAAAAGAAGCCGTATTTTGACTGCCTCAATTAACCAAATAGCTTAAAACTTTGTTATTCGCCTGGCACCAGTAGAAACAGGGTCCATATGCTGAACTAGAACAAGAACTTGTTTGAGGAATTGCTGCCTCAACCGTGAGATGCCAAAAGCCAGATGGGGGATTTATGACAGTGCAGGGTTGGCTTAACGGGCAGGGGCAGCTACAGCACAGCGTGTTCCTGGAAGAAAGCAACAGTCACCAAAGCTATGGGAAAGGGTTAAAAATAAAAGCGAGCAACTTTCTTATCACGCACTCCTTGCCTTCCACTAAATTAACGTCGGAATCAGAAATCAGACAACACTCCAGGCTGCCTGAAAATTGTTTTTACACTTCTAGTATGCCCATGGCCAAAACCTAGACAATATACGTTCCGTGTGAGGTGATTATTTAATGAATTAAAGGAGCAGATACCTTAGGAGGAGCCAAAGCTCTGTTCTGCTGTTCTCCTGAACAAAGACTTCAGAACCAGCTTCACCCGTTACTCAAATAGCAATAGCATCCCTGAAGAGATGACCGGCTGATACCTCAACTCTTTCGGGGAGCAAACGCGCCCTCCGTCTCTCGTTGAAGCTAGGTGGCACGGGTCTGATGCAAGGCAGCGGGATATACAACGTGAAGTTGCATTTTTAGATTCCCATTGGGTGCCATAATTATGGGTACAGAGCAGCAGCGGCATCGCTCCTTAAGGCTGTTAATAAAGTTCACCTTCACCAGCTAAGCCCATTCCTCTTTCCTAAAGACTGGAAGAGATTTCATAGCAGATTCATCACCTCCACCCTTTAATTCTATTTTTGGAGTCTATTGAACTTTTGCATATGTTGAAATGAAAAGAGTCTATATTAACACAACCACTTTTTTGTTACTGTAATGAGAGCCTTGAAACCACCACAAAGAGAAACATGCCTTTTAGCAGCTGAAACAAATTATTACAGCAACTGAGTCTTAAAAGGAATTTCAAGTAAAAATATAGTATTGCATGAAGTTGTTATGGCAACTGATGTTGTAGAGTAACTGCACTGGGGCAAGTTTTCCTCCTTCATCCTGCTCAGCAAAGTCTGGGAAAAACTTTGTGATAAAAATTGTGCCTTAATTAGCCAAATAAGTCATAAATATAGCTTATCCCAAAATCCTTAACATTCCAGCCTCATGCAGTCTGTGTGCAGTTAGTCTACTAATGAGAAAATATATCTACTAAAGCCCCACTTACCATTAAAAATCCTATCCAATATTTTTCTAATACAATTTATCAATTTAAACACATTGCACAATGTAATATTCTGCAGCATTCCATTAAAATGATAAATAGCTATGGAAAAAACAAGGGATTAAACATACTGTAATGTAATATAACAGTATTTAAACGTAAATAAAAACTTAAACATGGACGGGGAAGCGTACCGTATTTGAGAGCAAAAAGAGCGCAAGTTCAGCCACCGCTCTCTGGATTGGAGTATTAATAGGGCAGAGGAAGCAGGGCAATGAGAAATGACAGTCAACTTCAGAGGATATAAAATTTCCATTAGGCTTTGTTATAAGATTACATCAAAGCAGTTCATATGTTTTAATCTGGGGAAAGAGAAAGCAGCTACTTGGGGTCTGTGCCTGGGGGCTGCCTCTGTGTACTGAACCAGACAGTTTGCATAATGAACAATTTTTATTCAATCAGGATTTCAGCACAGATAGCTCCCACTCAATGGGCTCCAGCACAAATGGGGTTGGAAATTGATGCTATTCTTCAAGCTCCACCTGCTGGCTCCGGAAGAAGTGCTGGTGGCTTTCCGAAGGGCCAGTTTTTGGAGGGACACCGAGTTAAAAATCTCTGTATTGAGTCATTGGGATAAAAATCCAAGCCTGGGTTCTGCACTTCTTGCCTGAGTTTAAAAAAAAAAAAAAANACCAAACCCCCACCTCTTTCCCCTGAATAATAATAAAAAACTAATCCCCAAACCCTAAGCTCTTGTTTTTCTTGGGTTCTACCAATAATTTAGCTGATTTAAGTTTGCTTAGGCAGATCTGGAGCAGCAATCGGGCTCCCAGAGCAAAGGTGCGCGAGCTGCCAAAATCTGCCCGTTTGAACCCACCTGATCACCGAGGGAGATGTCTTGTGCTCTGAGTGCAGCCAAAAGGGCAAAGCAGCCAGGGAAATCGTTCCATTTAGCGTGCGCCTTCTGCACAATAATTACTTATTTAAATTTTACTCTGCTGGTTGAGCCATTAGAAGATGCACTATAAACAAAGGTGATTTTATGCAGACAATAGCTGAGCCAGTCATTTTTAAAGACAGGCGCGTGATGACTTATCTCCCAGGATGAACGGCTCTTATGAGATAGCTGAAACACGGTTTATAGCCTAAACCCTATTTCCAAGGGTTATTCCAGTGGCTGCACTGCCGGATCACCTTCAGCATTACCAGCAGCACGGAGCTCGCTTGCCCCGCTGATGCAAACCGGGGTCACCAACAGCTTTATGGAGAGAAAGAGCCCAGGCAACACTTTAGCTGCACGAAACGGTTTGCTAAATCCTAGGATGATCATTTAAGGGTTTCAAATATACACCTGGTAATCCCAAGTTAATTACCGTGGGCATATTAGAGACGTTTCTGCCGGCACCTCTGGATTCTGCCTATTGATTAGGCACCGTGGCTGCTCCCCAGCTCCTAGAGAAACTGTTGCAGTGAATTTAGCTTCCTGCCTGGATCGGGTAGGCTTTGCTTCTGACGGGCACCAAATCCCTTCTTCCTATTTCCAGAAGAAAAATAGCTACGTTTTAATCTAGACCTTCCAAAGCTCCTGCCATGCCTGTGACGTCCTGAATGCAGAATTACTGCTTTCCCTGGTTTCTGCTCATTTGTCTGGAAGCCTGTAGATTGTTGTATCTCACCCCCAGTACTTTTTGGCTCAATCCAGACATATTCTTTTATCAATGCATTTGACAGCGATCCAACGAGAGGGGTGTGTTGCAAGATGATGCTAATCCAGGGAGACTATTCCTCAGTTGGAGCATTCATAAAGTCTAATGAACTATTGGCAGAAAGGGACTTCTGTAGCGCAATTAAAACTTGCTTCTGCGAGATACAAAATATTGCAACTAAAAGTGAACTCTGCCAAGCAGGGGAGGTGGATTAGCTCAAGGAACATAAATTGGTGAAAGAAGCCACTTCCTTCTCTCCCCCCTCAAGCCTTATGCATTAAGCAAAGCCGAAATAATGAATATGCATTGCAAGGTGTTTGCTACAAGCCTACTTATAAAGTGCACAGCCAGGAACTCCTGGAAGGGGGGATTTATGGGTGCAGTCACACACAGCTGGCACAGTACCTTCTGCAAGCATCAAATTGGGATGAACGCCCTCCCCCCCGTGTAAACACTTAGCACCCACCACAATAAACTAAGGTGTATAAGCGGAGTATAAAGTTTATTTTCAGGAGCATCCCTTGAGGGAAATGCGAAATTATCCCCCTTAGGTCTGGCAAATTCAATGAGAAACCTGAGCTGGCAGAGGGGATGCGGTGCCTCCTCTCTCCCAGCAGAATACCAAACGTCCTCGAACTGGTCGAAGGAACAGGAGGCAAGGCATGGGAATAGGTTGCTGCTTGGGGACCGGACCCATCATTAACACCAGATGACATCTCATTACTCATAGGAAATGACACTAACAGAGATCATTAAAATGTTGTGATCTTTCAACTGGGGAAAAAAACCCCTAAAAATCAGAAACAAAGTATTAAAATTTCAAAGAGAAAGTCATTGCTTTAATCTTTTTGTATTTGTTTCCAACCATGGTAATTCAAATTCTAATCAAAATAGTTACTTTTTCTTAAAAAGAAAAAAAAAAAAGAAGTTACTCTTTTTCTTAAATCTTGCTTAGTAATGAGCATGCTCTCTCCGCCATCCGATACAAGACTAAAGTATAATGAGAACAAGTCAAGCAAAGCTTTCTACAAGGTGAAGGCAGCTCCTGGAGCTTTAGCATCAGCAAGAGCTGCGGTGATACAGGCTTCCTACTGCAAAGCCTGGCTTAAGGACTGATGCTAAAGGCCGTGTCCACTGATGGGTGGTGTATTAATGCTGTTCCTTTCTTCAAACCCCCTAAGTCTGTATTGCTTCATGGGAGAGGTTTGAAAATTAAGATACATATAATTTTTTTTTTTGTCTTATTAATCTCTTTGCAGAAGCTGTACACTCGGAGGCAGCACGGAAAATAGGTTAAGGCTCACAATAAGCTGAATGAGTTAAATCAGAATCAGGCGAGTATGCTGACAGCCAGTTACTGCGACTCTTAAGCTTATGGGCCAAGGTATGAGTACGAAGGAAACTGCAATATCAAGTCAGGTAAAATGAATACGTTTGTTTTGACTATTCTATAAGGAAGGGTCAAGTATTGGCTTGCTGGTGGGACCCATTGCCAACATGAAATGACTGGCTGAAGCAAAGAAGGACTGACATTACTTCTCCAAATTATAAATTCTGCTTCCCAATCTATCTGAATGGATTAACCTCAAAACATGAGATCCGGAATTTAAAGATTCAGAATTCAGAAGCTATTATGAGTCAAGAGCAGGAATTAGCATTTGAGTTATAAATATGCTCTAACAAACTGACAGGAGTCGGCTTGCTGTTCCTTCCCTTTTTGAAGATGGTGGCATCAGGCTCGCAATATTTAGAGATATAAACCTAGAAGTGATTTTCACATCCCAGCTGGATGTTAACAACATGGCTTGTTGGAAGAACACTGCTCCTCGTCTTCTAACCGGTGCTACTGTGCAGAAAGCTGTTACGGCAAGGGAGGGTGTTCGTTCTCCGCACAGGGGATGGGGTTTGTCCAAAGAAAAAGGACTTACCCGGGACACGAGGCTGCGGCATGTCTTTGTGAGCTCCTACAGGTCCTCCCCAATCCAAAAGACAGGCAGACACAAGCACACCCTGAATAAACAGGAGCCACTAATATCAGAGAAAGTCTCCAGGCAGTAAGTAATGAAGGCACTAAATAACTGTACCCGCTATTCGGATTTTCTGCCAAACATTAGCCAATTTAAAAGGCAGCAAGAGGCCTTTTACACAGAGAGAATTTCTTTGAGCGCCGACTTAAAAGCTGAAGTTTGGCAGGAAAGTGTCTGAGAAGGATGGGGGAGAGGTAAAAGCCAATTTTACCTGGTAATCTGCTACACTATTTGTGTCCTACCCAGACCACACTTCATGCATTAAGAATACACTGCAGCTCTCCTCTTTGCCAAGGTAGCGGCGAAGCTAATGGTTTCTATTACAGGCGTGTGCGGAGGGTGGCTGTGGCATGCACATCTGTCTGCAAAATAGATGTTAGCTTTGGAAACTGCCTAAACACCTTCGTTCCCCAGCAAACGGGGACGGCAGCGGAGCTTTTCCAGACCCCCTCCCGGTGACAGGCCGGTGATTGACAGGGCTCGGAGCTGAAAGCCGCACGTGCTCCCACTGTAAATAGTAATGCTTAAAAGCAGCAGCCCTAACAGACTATTTCACAGACTTAAACTCAGTTACTCTAATGAGGATTTCCACACACATACCCCCCCCACCAAAAAAAAAAAAAAAGTCTACACATTCTCAGTGCAAGGAAAAAAAACCCAACCAACAAACAAACCACCAAAACCCAGCTAAATAAACAGCTGGTGAAGTGAAATACGAGGTTAGAGCCCTCTCTGATTCAAGAGAAGATTATTAAAACAGCTATAAAGATGGTGTTGGCATCTCTTGAAATGAGTTTGTTACATTCAGAAGAGGCAGTTACACATGACAAACCATTTTCTGTTTAATTAGAGGGCTCTGTGTGGAACACTTCCAGGCGGAGGAGGGGAGCAGATTGCTACCCAGCATCTCAATTATGGGACAGCGCCTTAACGATTCAACATGCAAATGTTTTTAACTGACCACAGAGAAAAAAAAAAAAGAAAAAAAGAAAAAAAAAAGAAAAAGGCAAAAAAAAGGCCTTGTTTGTTCCGCAGGGTTAAGGAATAGGAGCTTTCTGCTAGCCTTCAGCAAAGTTGGGCTTTCTTGCAAATACGTATTATTGTCTAAGGTTTATTTCTGTCCAAAGAATGGCTCCTTCTTGCTGGCTGAAAGAAACTTCTATGGGGAAACCACGACAGAGATACCCAGCTGTCCAGCCCTGCTTAAAAGCTTTCAATTCTTCCAACCAGGTAAAATAATACGTGGCTCATGAATAGAGAAGGACCTTGGTATTCGCACCAAAGCTCTGAAAATAAGCAAGCATGGAAAGGAAATTCTAGCTAATACAAGTTAAATATAGGTTATGTTAGCTGCATTTTACAAGCACTAAGAATGTTATTGGAGAAAGCTGTCATTTTTAATGACAGCACAAGCTCCAATTACCAGATAGCTGATACACTTGGGATTTGGAAGGTTTTTTTAAATCACTTGAAATCTAAAAAAACCTTCATTATCAGCTTCTGAGTTCGATGTAAATAACTTCACCTGGTGCTAAGAAGTTTAACATTTCACGGGGCACACGAACGACTTAAAGCCATTTATAAATGAAGCTTCAGCTTCCTGGCAATTTAAATACAGTTTATGGCATCTTAAGCAGCAGCAGCAAAGAACGCGAGGGTGGGCTGCAAGCAGAACCGGCCGGGGAAGACAAGCGAGGCTAAGGGTGATGTGGTGAGCTACCACCCCGAGGTCAGCCAGAATGATGGGGATGCAGCACCACCGAACCCGGGAACAAGGCAGGAACACAACACCGGGCTGCAGGTCATCTGTCGGTTCAAGGAGAAGACTTAATCTTGCTGCTAGGCTTAAGGACACTAGCTTAGAATAAAACCATGTATCAGCTTGAGCCTAAACCAGAGCATACGCTCCCCCCAGCGTACACAGGGGCTGCTTTAAAAACACAAACGCAGCTATACTGATAGGAAATCCGCTGTCTGATCGTACCCCCTCAGGTCTAATCAAGATGACCCTTGGATTTCCTGTGCTTTCGTCGCTCGCCAAGGTTAGCAAAACCACAAGCGAGTCGAAAAAGTCTGCAAACTTGCTTACAAAAAGCAGAAAGCTACTTGGAAAAGTCTGGTTTCCCAGCTGCAAGAAAGAGCGCTGCGCACCCGGACGCTCCAGCTCTGAAATCTAATACAATAAGCAGCAAAGCTAAACGCCGAAAATTTTAGTTCCCCACAGATAATATGAAAGCTTTACAGTCAGCAAGAAGAACGGCAGCCTTCTAGCTTGTGGCAAGCAGAAAGTGGGATTGAATCATTACTTGAAGAAGAACGTGTTTCAATGTCTATAAATAAAAACCTGCGAGGCACATTGCCAACGAAGCGCAAGTCAATATAGCTTTTCTATATGCGCTGTCAAACTTTACTTTTAGACAGTATATTAATTACATAGTCAATAATTGTGGGTTTCATTAGTGTATTAAATACCTCAATCAATAATATTTATCCTTCTCGGAGACAGTCTTCACAAAAAAAAAAAAAAAAAAAAAAGGAGAATTTTTTGATCCTGCAGTTCAAAAAGTCAGCCCAGCACACCAGCAAGGCTTTAATGGAAAACATAAACCACCAGAAACGGACAAAAATCAGATTATTACTCTTATTTTTCAGCCTTTTTTACAATAAGCCATGAGGGAATTCCAAGAGCTAAACTGATGGCAAAAAAATTAGATTTCTTTCTCTTAATTGCTCAACGGTGATGTCAAAGCGAACATGACAAACGTTCCCATCTTTCATTTCTACATCAGATAAACCAGCAACCCAGGGCTGCTCAGCCAACTTTCCGAGGACAAGCTCTCAGAGCAAAGAACTCATTTCTGGTGCATCCCCGCACGGTCGTCTGCTGCAGTGCAGCTTTCGAGGTGCCTTTATCCTAACCTGGACCATTCCCTGGAAAATACGTCCCTACGAAAAGTAACAGACTCAGGTGGGACCTGCACTGAGCTCAAGCCAGGCTGAGCCTAAAGGAAATAAAATCAGGCGACAGAAAAGGAGCTCAGGAGGAATTTATTTTTTTTTTCCCTTTTAAAATCTCCCTTTAAAGGGCAAGAGGTTTGGGACAAATTAAAAAAACATCTTTGCAAGTGTCCAGCTTATTTTAAATAACTTGCAAGAACAGTTATTACAAGGATGCAAAAAGAAAAGTACTACAAGCAGCCTAGAAACACTCCCAAAGGCACACTTTTGGCATGGCAGAGAAGCTGAATTTAACAACAAATCAATGCACTATAAACAGGAAAAAACTAAAAACAAACAACACCCCACCCCCCCAAACACAGACACCTAAGCATTCAAATAAAATACACAGAAAAATGCATAACAGTCCTCATGAAAAATCCATCTGGTGATTCAAACCCCTTTTTTTTTTTTTTTTAAATATGCATATGAATGAAATGTAAAAATGTAAACATGAAAAACAGACTAAAAACCAGAGAATGTCTGTGGGCCTCTCGCATCCTTACAGATAATATATTAAAGAGAATTTCTACTCCCTGTAATAAGATCACTGATATTTACTGCACTACTCCAATATTTATAATGCATAATATGCTGCAAACCACTCCCTTCCCCGAACACAGGCTTTGGAAGTAGGCAGCCTGCTCCATTTCATGTTTTCATAAGCCTTTTATATAAAAGCGATATGAAATTTCTCCTTCTTTCCCATCCGAGTCACCTAAGCAGCCCCACAGCTGCCCGAGCGGCACCATCTCCAGCTGGTGAGGAAGCAGCAGCCCTACGGGGCAGCCGCTCTTCTCCAAAGTGGCTAGATCAAGGGCCAGGGAAAAAACAAAAAAAAAAAAAAAAGGGAAAAAGGAAAGGAAAGAAAAGATGACGAAACAGGACACGGAAGGAAAGTACGTCTTCCTCCCCCCCCTCAAGATGTCATGCTGTATCTTGGGCAGCAAATGCAAATATCTCTGAGAATTAAGAATCAAAACATCAGACTCATCAACTTCCACTCTCACACCCGTTGCACTAAAAGGACAATCCCATGGTGCTGGAACACGGGAGCCCACACACGCACTCATCCAAGCTGCCAGGCATAGCATACACAGCGTAAAGCAACCAGCTACCAAACACAACGCAGAGCAGTTGCTTCTGCTCCGTGGAAGACCACCATTTATTTTTTTACAATAGCTCTTAGAATACATTACTCCTCAAAGCTTTATTTTTTTGGGGAAAAAAACCCAAAACAAAACCAAACCAAAGCCAAACCACCTGATGCATCTTAAACCCCAGATCTGAGTCAAATGGAATCTCCCCTCCAAAGACTCGTAAGGGTCACTAACCATTTAAAATTCACATACAGTGAAAACAGAGTTAAATCGTAACAGAGGGAATTAACACAAACAGCAAACTACCTGAACATGCTCCAGATCTTCCCTTGGCCATGCAGAACTTTATGTTCTCATGCAATTGCCCTTGCACCTTGTTTGAAACCAGCAGCCTCCCACTTTCACCTTCACTTTGTACATTTAATTTAAAGCAAAACACGAGCAGCCACAGGAACCTTCACCTCGCAGAGATCCAGCATCTTTTCAACTGAACAAATACATACTCAGCCATCCTGCCCAGATAATGGTCGAAGCCATCCAGCAATAACCTGGACACTAGCAAGGGGAGATTTGTGATGGAGGGAAGGAGGACATGGGTTTGTTTGCCAATAATCCCAATTAGCATTGTGAGTCTACTCACTTCTCCTTAATTACCACAGACGGAAGAGCCCAGAGCCTTCTGAAGAATCCCGTTGTCCATGGCCTGGGTCCATGGCTGCAGGGTTTGGGTGGCCGCGGCCACTTGGCAATGAGCTGGGACGGGAGAACGGAGCCGTAGCGTCCCTGCCCTCGCTCCTCAGCTAGATGGCTGTTCAGAACCTCACTTTCTTTTGATTGACAAACTATTTATTAACCAATTATCTTCAACAGTTCTAGGCTATGATCAGGGGAAGGAATCAAGATATATAGATATATGCATATATATTTTATGTAAGTGGGAAATCATATCTTCCTCTCAGGATTCATTTTGCTAAATTAGCTCTTCTAGGCCCCTCCTAAAAAAGATCTTCATTCTCCTACTCAGCGGTATAGTCCTCCTCTGTACTCGCCCCAGCTGAGATTCTTTTTTGCCTCTATACGTAGCAGGCCAGAACTGTACATAGCATTCGAGATGAGATCTCACAGCAGAGGCTTATATAATCTTATGGTACTTGTATAGCTATACTAGAAATACCTTGCCTTACATAGCTTGATGTTTTTATCATATACTAGCTGATTAAAGCATGATTAAAACCCTCCAACTCTTCAGTCACTAATGAGCATCCACTTTATAGCAGAGGTGGGTTTTTTTTTTTTATTAGTCCTCAAATAAATGACTTTTCACACAAACTGTTTAAGTTGATTTTCTGTTCCAGTTCTCAAGGTCATTCAGCTGATCCTGTAAGACACCTTAATGCTCTTGAGTATCGATACCTTCCATCGCCGGTGCTCTGGCTGATGGCGTAGTAAACCCAGCAATGGGGACTCAGCGATTCCCTCTGGGAGAATGAGCTGCCCCAGCAGAGGCAGGTGTGCAACGTCATCTCACAAAGCTGCAATGCCAGCAAATACATACTAACGCAAATGTTCATAAAAACCCCCACTTCCTAGTGCATATGGACCTCAGAATTGGAAATAGCCTCCAGGAACATTTTACATTATCACTTGTTACCAGTCCCCTCAAACCGGGAAGGGGGGGACAAGGACTGGTTAGCAGAGTGGAAAGATAGATTATCGCCACTAACCTACCATTTGTCAATCCAGAACCGTGCTGAGAGTGTTATTTTCTAGTCAATGCTTTATAAGCAAGGTCAAAGGGAACAAATACTTCAATAAAAAATGCAAGACATCAGCAGAAGAACCCAGTCATGATCCTCAGAATCCAAAAAAGAAGTAGGGGTTATTTGTGCAATTAATGGGCCCAGAATAATGTCCTTCATGTCCATCAATGCAAGTGGCATTTACAGTTCTTAAACATAAAGACTTAAGATGACAAACAGGAAATGATGGGAAATAAAGGGCACCAAATGAATACATGAAGAAACAGTGCTCTACGGAGCAAAATAAATAAATAAATTTCAGTTTTGCTACCAGAGACCCACTGCAGTATTGCCTGGATGCTTGGAGCTGTGCAGCAAATGCCAAGCTGTGAGCTGCAGCCAGGGAACACATAATTAATGTGATTAGGAGCACACAGAGCTAGCATGCTCTGCTGACTGAAAAGCCCAGTAGCATAATTACTGTTTTCTGTACTAGCTCTATGTCTGAACAAATCTCAAAGCCTGGTTAGTTTTAGACTGCTGTGTAAACGTCAATAAAAATCCCAGAAGTGCCAGCTCATCAGCATTCTCAGGCACAGAAATGGTGAAAATATCACTGCATTTCCACACCGTTAACATCAGGCAAAGAAGTCTCCATTCTTCAGTCTAACCTTAGAGTTTGTAATAAGGTAACATCTCCCCCAAGTGAATGCTTATTATGAAAGCTAATTAATTGCTTTCCAGTAATGAGAAGTCTTTGGTGTTCAAAGAAAGCAAAATTCACTACACAGGAATTAAACAGTATTTATTGAAACAAAGCTCCCCCCATTTAAAGACCTGTTTCTGATTAACATCATTACAAATGAAACCAAAGAAACTGAACATACAAACATACAAAGTATGTATGGGCAGGAAATGTGTGCTAAAATCAGTCAAAAACCCATAGTATTAATTGAAGAGAAAACTAAAGCAATGCTTTGTAGTTGCCTAGATTTCCCTGGGGGATGGAGAGTCAATGCTTATCTGCCTTCCTCAGAAGAGACAATTTTGATTAATATCAGACCCATCTGACTCAGTCTATTAAACCCTGAAGGGAGGATATTCTTCAGATATAAGAGATATGTCTTTGATTAATAATTCTATCATATTGCCATTCCAAGCATTAACAACTGCATGGCACCTGTGGAAAGAGAAAGCCTTTGAATTCTATGGAAAGGAACTAACTTGCGCTAATAGACCCGTTCTCCTTCGTCCATATCTGAAAACTGTATGACTCGTCCTCCTACCCTCTGCTGAACAAGTCCAAGTGTGAAGGTTGCCACTACTTTCTTGCAAAGAAGACACAATAGTTATATAATTCAGCTTTACATATAGTAAGAAAGCAAAAAGTTACTTCAGACATTCTGAATAGTTTGTCTAAAGACCCTGGAAACCTGTCTACGGATTCCTCTTTAGAGCTGTCACAGCTTAATAGACCACAACAGCCTACAATATCGTGGCCATTAGAGTGCATTCTTACCTACCAGGGCGTATCTTCAGAGAAATGCATTAAACCACTTAGCCCACTACACTGGACTACCATGCACGGTGTAACTAATGCCAAATTGTCACACACAAGGTGGGGAAAAAGTCAGCGTAATATTATCTATTGAGTTTTTCCTGGAAGTTCCAGCTTCAATCAGTCAGCACCAGCCTCCTCACCCTAGCTGAGCATTTCTCCTGATGCTTGTGATCAGCCTCTTGCTGTATTCTCTGTAGTTCACAGGTTTGACGTCCACTGCTGTAGCCTTAATACGAGATTCATCCTGTGCAAGAGAAATACGGCATGTAAGAGAATGCTCAGTACTCCAGGCATTTGGTTCTAACCTCCTCCTGCCCCAGTAACTTACTGCTCTTGGTATCGGGGCTAACTGGGAATACAAACTTCACTCCCAGAGCAGCTATGTTGTTTTCATTTGAAACAAGCCAGGCTCAATGAACCCGAGGGAGCAGTGTTAATGACAGCAGATCCCTCCTTCAGTGCTCAGGACCGACAGTATTTGTGTGAGAAGTATCTTTGGAAACGCCTCCCGACAAACGTAAGAGGAGGAAGCCACCTCCTATGGAGACAAGTCAAACTACAAATGCCTCATGCCACATTATTTGCCTTTTCGGGGATACTTACGTTGTAAGTCTCCAGTTTTACTCGGATCCTGAACTCGTACGTGTTGAAGTTAGCATTTTGGAACACTTCTTCAAACGCCTGCTCATTCTGTGAGAAGGACAGAGACAGGTATCAGCTGCAGACACTCCAGGCTTCCAGTAGTACCATGAACTTTCCTAACAGCTCATCTTTTGCTGATGTTGGCAAAATGGTGGAACTAACTGGATCACGTAGGCAGAGCTGAATCTTCTATCAAGTTTTGGATGCCAAAACTATAACTTGAAGTTTTTAAGTAAAAGCTCAGTTCAAGGTGAAAACTTTTTCGCTACCTGAACAAAATAACATACAGTTGTACCAAATCTGCAACCAAGTGTACAGAGAGAAAATACTATAAATCTACAGGCAATTCTCTCATGCTGCTTAACTGGCTAATTCTGATGCTCTGCTACGATCACAAATACTGACAGAGTTAACTATTTCTGTATTAATTTTCGTATTAGACATTCTGTTTCTCTGCTTATCCATCAAGGCTGCATGTATCCTTCACATCCTGACACAGACCTTTTTAAGAGGATGCTCTATAAAGAAGAAGTGGATGCATGTTTTGAACATGCTTTTATAACCATTAGAAGACTCTGTCATATTTATAACATAAGCTGCTTCTAATTACCATATGAGCACTAAACATCATCATCATTTATAACAGACAATTTGTCAAAACAGTAGGGGAAAAAAAAGCAGATAAGTTCTGGAGACTGTAGAAAAAGTTTATTTTTTGTAAAAATTAGTTGTAAAAACCTTTGCTGACATTCCACAAAAATTCTGCAGCTCCACAATGATACAGACAAGTAATTATAAATGCATTTATCCACCAGATGCACTTGACTTGATCAGTCGCTCCAGCAGCAGACAGAGCATCTGATCTGGAATTGAACCCACCTCAGTTTCACTCATATTCCAAGTGTTACATCTGCTGTTTTTAAATGTGCACAGCACTATTTTACACTACACAGTGATTCTCCTGAGGTTTAGCAAAGCACAACAAATGAAGGTGAACAGGAGTAGATAGTTTCACAGGCTGCAAAATTTAGGCATATCCTTCCTGAATATCAAAAGCCCGTTCTTCTGACCATCACATGGATTAGAGGATAAAAACACCCAACTTGCTTAATAAAGCATTTGGCTTCTGTTTCCAGCTCTGCCACAAACTATGCTAGCCATTAGTGAGTGGAAAATGCCGTCAGCATACCAGCTACCCTACATTACCTCCTTTGGTAACAAGCACAGCAGAGGAGGAGATGAAAAACCATGCATGCATATCTATGCTTAGAGTGGTCACTGGCTCTACGTGGACTCAAAACATACTGCGAGCAGTAGAAAAACTTCCACCAACTTCACAGGTCGTCAGAGGAAAAAACACTAAGAAAAGCTTACTGAAAATGCATCAAGTACCATTTATAAAGGCTCATAAAAGTGTCAAATCAAAAACAATTTCTCCTGGAACATAAAGCATTCCCGCTCAAGGGCTCATTCCATATTATGTTCCATTTTCTATCCTCAGCCACTTCCATTAGGCAGCTCTTCAAAAGACATTACATGTTTGTACTGTTACATAGGATCCACTGTCTCTCCTTCCCCACCCAGTTCTCTTCAGCATTAAAAGGGACTAAGAAATTTTGTTTGAACTCTAGCAGAAATTAAGCATGACTGAAGTAAGAAAATATCGACACGTTAAGAATGTCTGAAAAGGGAAATGCACATCTAATTAGAACGCCCTAGCAATACATCTTCCTATAGAATCATAATATCCCAAAAACTTAGCATCCCAGAACCACAAGCTTTGTGCAACTTACCTCACACAGCCAAAAGGCAGGAAATTTTCAAAAACCATTCTTGTATGTAAATGACAGGAAAACTAACCCTGCTTTGCAGAAGCAGTTGAGGTCTACAACAGTGTCTCAGGCCAATCAGGACTACAGCCTCAACAACCCCTCCCATTTTCCTTTCCCTCCCACAGCCAAGCAATGGGTTAACCAACAACTGGGGTATCTACAGAGCCCTAGTATCAACCAGCCTTAGCCTGGGAGCACAGCAATGCTCATATGCAAGTCAAGAACTTATTATGCTTTATAGATCATCATTAAGAAAAACCCAAAACAAAACCAAACCACAGATTTTATATAGTAGACAACTAAAAATCAGGAAAAGATTATTTGGTTGGAAGAAAGGACAATGCAGCAGAGAAGCATATAGTGGCAAAGGGAAGAAAATACAGTCAGTGTTTAATGACTAACAACCTTAAAAACTGTTCTAATCTGTCAAAGAAAGATCATTTAAGCATCTCTGCCAATGACCTATTTTACAAGTCATGGCTTTCATATCATCAGAAACTTTGTGGGTCATATTTGGTGGGGGGAATAAAAAAGAAAGAGCCTTCAGAAGTGGGCTGACACACACTAGTTCAAAAAGCTACTTACTGCCTACTTACAAAGATATATACAAAGTGTTCTGGAACTTTTTGGTTTTGTAAACAAATTTTTGGAACTCATTAGGGATAATGTTGTTAGCATTCATTGCTAAAACAGTTGTTTTTTTTTTCCCCCAGATTCTTCCAACATAGGTACAACGATAAAACAGCCCGTCCTTTGTATTGGAGTCAACACATGTTAAAGCTGTCAGCCCTTTAAAGGCTGTAGTACTATCGTCAAGTAATCAGCTGTCTCTTGAGGTCCAGGTGATAAGGACAGGCTGATCTCCAGCTTTTAACAGCCAAAAGAGCTCAGAGGTAGACAGACTGACTGTGGGAGCAAACTATGGGGGAAACCAGGCAAATCTCTGTTCTCCAGGCAGATGGCCCGTGGAAAATAATCCTGAGGAGAGTAAACACGTCCCTGCCAAGAACTTCAGATAGGGGAGAAGCAATGATTTGTGACCTTGTAAAAGATACTGAAGTCCAACACCTGGAGAACAATCTTGGGCTGCCAGGCCCCTGAGCTGGCCTATCACCCAGAGAACGGGCAAGATCAAATTCTTGCCAAATGAAGCAGAATATCCCTGTCTTTCATATGGCACTTTTGTATTTGTTTTAATAATGCTGTTCATTTCCACAGCAACTACATGAACATAACCCACTGCCTTTGCCACCTCTGCTGACTTAGGAGCACTATACGTGCACTCACAGGGGTAAGATCATGCTCTCTGATGGATCAGCACTGGTGTTTCACACATACCTTACATCTTCACATACCTTACCTGCCTTCAAAGTCAACATTACAAGAATATTTCCTTACCGGGGCGGGGGGGGGGAATATCAAGAAAAGTGAGGGCAGCCCCGCAAGATGTGTGAAACATAGTTCAACTTCTAGACATTCACTAAAAAGACAATAAGCTAATTGACTGACCTTTTCCTTCAGTTCTCCCAGCAAAGTTGCGTTTTGCCCAAGGATGAATTCTGCTGCCTCTTGGAAACAAGTCACCCACTGATACTCTAGACAGTCTGCAATGGTCACCTAAAAAAAACAAAACAAAAAAAACCCCAAGCCAAAACAAAAACCCCAAAAGGTTATTTCAACCAGTTGCCTATTCTTCAAGGAAGACAAAAGAAAAAAATATTTCACGGCTATAGAGAGTTTTAAATTTCCAGTAACTATCAGAGCCCTATGTACCATAGGTACTTTCCATCACTGAGGGTGGAAGGCAGTGACATACAACCTTTTTTTTTTTTTTAGCTCCATAGGCTGTAACTTAACGCAAGTTAATATTGACAGTACATTGTGCCACAGGAAGAGGCCAACAAGATCACAGTGGTACACACTGGATGTTCAACTCTGTTCTGCTATCACTGATGAGCTGTGAGCAAGAACAGATAGGCCAGAACAACCACCACCAAGGGGGACGCTGGCGAGACTGCAAACTGCATTTACTTTGTATGTACCTGCACTTGAGCATAAACACATGTAATACTATGTTATGAGGAAACTATCAAAGTGTTCAAGGACAAGACAGAGGAGTAAAAAAAAAAAAAAAAAAATCAAGTACTAGCTTTGCATGCACTTCCTGGCTGCTTTGACAATTAGGAACAGGAAAGTAGGAGACACACTGTTCCAAAGGCCATGATTGCACCCTCAGGATCCCCTTTATATTTTACGAGAATGATTCTGCTATGTAAAGTAGTTCATGCATTCCTAGAAGTTATCTGCTAGAAATTATTCAGAAGCAGTTTGTGTTTTAGTGAGACTGCAGGGATAGTTCCCTTCTCTCTGCATGCCCACCTGGCATGGCATTTCTAAGAAGCAGCTACAACTCTAACTTATAATCTACAGCAGAATAAGGTTCTATGCTTATGGTGTAAGCGGGCATCACAATAATAACCCTCAGACAACTTTCTGAAGCAGGCTCCATTAAAGCATGAGACAGAACAATACCTACCAAAAAAATGTACTAAATATAGGTAGCAGCTGTAAAAGTGCAATTACTGCTCTCCAGAAATGCCATTTTACTTCAGTTTATCTTCACTACTGAAGAGGCGTAGGCCATCTGTACTCTGCACTGCATAGTACACTTGGAAACCAGAATCAACTGAGCTAGCATCAACTTTTTGGCAAAGAGAAAAGCCTTTAATTGGAGCACTAGGAAAACAAACTGCTAATCAGCTCAATGAAACATCCCTCACTCAGGTACAGCATACAAGTAATTTAAATACCCTCTAATCCACAGGCATCACAGATAGACAAACAGAACTAACACCCCGTTCTCTCAAAAGATTTCTGTTTGGACTGTACAAGGAAAACAGTGAGAAACACGCTCTCCTCTAATCCCTTTACTTACCAGAAGCATCATGCGGTACTTGAAGTTGGGGAATTCACGATCACACTTTTCACAACGATACAGTCCATTTTGTTGGTCTATCACTTTCTTATTGCAATCCTGAGAGGGACATGCCTGGTACATACAGTTCTCTTTGCGCAGATGTACTACTGTGCCCACACAACTAAAATAATCCGCCTAGGAGAGTGAGTGTGCAACATTAGCCTCAAAATACTCAATGTTTTCCAATTCTGAATTAACTACAAAGCAAGGCACCCATACTTGGATATTTAGGATTAGCAAGCTTAACAGCTATGGATTATTGGGAAACTGTAAATCAACCCCTCCGTTGCAATCATTTTCAGGCTTCCATTATGTTAAATAAAGCCCCTACAGCAAGATTATTTTGTGTTTCCGTTGCAGGAAACTCCAATTGCTAGGTTTTCTTTAGATAAAGCATATTTGCTTCTCTATTGTGTCTGTTCAAATCTCCACTTTTTCACAGGATTAAGATTCTACACTTTCCTATGCTTCTTTTGGGAGCCAATACAAAACACAGAAAGCCTACTGTGTAGTATTACAGATAAGCATTTGATTAAACTATAGCCTGCAGAACAAAATACCCACTCACCATACTAACATAATCATCCTAATGGTTTAAGACCATGGTCAAGTCTTTCAACAGATAAATAGAGGTTGCTTAAGAAGTATGTGAAAAAAATCTCACAGAAAATACCTGAATTACAGGTAAAGTTTTTTTCCTTAGATACAAGCTCTTGCAATCCCAAATGGCTAAGCACTTAAGTTTGGAAAAAAAAGAATTAAAAATAAGTCAAGAAGCAGTATAAGCCTAGAGACATTACTGGACTGGAATGCCAGAGACCTAGGTTTTATTCCTAGCTTTTCTATTGACCAAGTATGCACCCTTGAAAACCACTTCCTCCTAATGCACCTGTTTCTCCTAGAACACTTTGTGCTATTTATATAAACATCTTTGGGGTGAACTCCCCCCCCCCCCATTTATACAAGGCTTAGAATTCTCTTGCAAACATAGTATCGTGTTGCAACATCAGCAACAAGCTTGAATTTATTTTAAAAAAAAATTATTTAATAGCATAAATTCTGACAGAGTAAGCACATACTACTCAACAACTGGACTACTTCCATAAGCAGAATGCCTTCATAAAGTCTGGCTTTTTATGTTCTCCCCAGTACACAAGACTTGCACTCAGTGGCCACATTTTACCTTATCTCCTTGTCCCAAATTCTCAGATTTGGCTTCAAACAAAGTTTTCCAATTGGTGTTTGTCCCAGATGCTGGCCCACCCCTCACATCAGAGATCGAGGCACATTCCAGAAGCTGCCCCTCGGAATCAAACCTGGAACCACAAAGATGCCCTTCTATTTTTGGATAGCAGACCATACAGACTTATCAAAAGCTAACGTTTAGTTTCATGTACCTAATACAGGAGGGATTTTTTTCTTTATCATGGATTGCAAAGGAAACAATTACAGTAATTTGTGTATATTGCAAACAAAAATAGCATTTCAGAATAAGTTAATAGTCCAACTTAATTAGCACAGTATTTTATAAACCCACAAAAGGAGGACAGCTTTGTTCTATATAACTGCAATTTGTTTGCCAGCTAGTGGTCAAACCATGCACTGCACGCTTCTTAAAGGCAGTCAGATAACAAGATTTAAGGGCATCAAGATATTTCCATAATTAAAATTAAATTACATGGTACCATTATCTTCACAGCAGCTTCGAAAGAAAAAGCAAATAACATTGAACAGATTATGCTTCCTCTGTTAAAATAAGAAAGAGCTGCTTTTCAGCAAAAGGTTGTACTGCCACCCCATTCTAGTGGTTTTTGTGATTCGAGAAACACATCAACAAGACTCAAAAACTGAAAATTAAAGTGTGACAGCAATAGCTAACACCCATAATCAATTTTATTTTCAACAACCCTCTGAAGCATGGGAGAACCTCAGCTCAATGACAAATGGAGAATGCCATTATATTTTATCCGTGTTTGGGTGATTTAACTGGAACCTGAAACCCCAGGATTCACAAATCTGATGCTGTCGGCACTTAACCCTATTCATACATAGACTGCATCTCACCATATTAGTAGTTACAGCAGAAAATTTCGTAACTACCTACAGTAAAAGCAACGAACCACCAAGAAATCATTTTGTTTTTCTGACAACAATAAAAATGTTATTTTGCCATCTGAAAAATGTCTGATAAGGTATAGACGCTGGAAGAAGTCAACACAGCTCCTCCAGTTCCTACTAACTAAGTAGGTATCAGATTCCACACAATGGGAAAAAGCCTGTGGGGAAAAAAAATAAAAAAATAAAAAAAATTGTTCTCTCAGACAATGCCTCAGAAAGTGGAGCTGGTCAAGTCTGATTTTATGCTGCCTTCCAAGGCTTTGGGTCAGCACGCACTACTCCTATTTCAATTTTTCAAGGTCTGTCATGGAATTATAAGTTTTTGAATTGAACAACTTAAAAAGGACAGCCTTTCAGGCTCTAGTGCTTTCAAGGAAGAGAAGTTTCTATAACCCTGGAACCCATATTCTCTGCTACCTTCCTTCAGTACTATACAGACTGCTCAAGTACAGAGAAACAGAATAAAACAAATATTCTGCAGCAGGCTGGAATGAATCAACATAAACACACACTCATACCATCCTCGGAGCTTAAAAGCCTCTGGGCTATCAGGGTTGATGACAACTGTACTTGAGGACAGGACAGACAGACTCCTACCACCGAAATCGGAGACTCGGGCTCCTTTGATGGCTATCACAGGTTGTCTAGAACCATCAAACTGTTCAGCCTGCATGTGTGAAAAAAAAAAACCCGGAAAACATTAGTAGCAAGCTACAGAAAAGGTACCGAAGTTGTGGTTATAATTCACAGATCATGACAAGAGACTAAATCTGAATGAAACTATCTTACTGTATTCAGAAGTTAATGTTTTAAATGATATCACTAAAGGGCAGCTAAAAATTAAAGCTGTAATCCTAACACCCCATTTTCTGGGGAACCAGAGAATCCCTAAGTCGCACCATTAGTTTGGAGAGGAAAAAAAGAAAAAAAAAAAAAGAGGATTGGTTCCCTCCATTAGGAGTTTTACACAAGGATTTTTAGAAAGGGAGATGGGTTGTGGGAATGGAGGTTTCTCTAAATAGGAGAAATTACTTGGTCAGATTAGACTCTTCAGAAGATGAAACAACTCACTTGGCTTGATTGAGCCAATCATGTCTATTCTACAACTTAAAAAGTAGAAGTGTAGGTACGCTAACCAAACACTTTTTCTCAACTCTCCATTTTCTGTTTTTAATCTCATAAAGCTGCTTCAATGCTGTTCAATTGCCATCAGTTTGTTACCTAAGTAAAGTCTGACACTAACAGAACCTCTTGACATGAGAGAGGTTTTGAAAGGTATAGATTTTCTGGACCCCACACCACTTAGCAAACAAGGGGAGGATAATGTGCTTAAAGATTACAGACGAGCTGGAGTTAGCAGTAGCATTCCCTGTATCTATGAGATACAAAAAGAACACAAAACATATCCCAGCAGTTAGGGCAATAACCTATAAAGGAGCTAGAGATTCTAACCCTAACTGTGCCAGCTGCAAGCCGTAAGTCACTTCCCCTCAGTGTTTATTCTTGTCTCTATTCTACAAGCAAGCAAACAGATTTAACTTTGAGAAATGCAGAGTCTGATCTCTGTTGGAAGAGTTATGCCAGGAACCGATTACCAGTAACCTCTCCTATAACCCCTCGGTTCAACCTCAAAACTTTGTGATATCCAACTTCAGTTTACTTCATTTATATCAACAGATGGTTAATGGTGCTTAGCTACCTACAGTATCAGTGCACTTGATCATTTAGCCATAAAGCATCACTGTCAAGCTGGCAGGATCACTCCCATTTTATAGAGTGGAGCATAAATCCCTAAGTATCTACAACACCAGTGGAAAACAAAGTAGCCTGTTAAAAGGATAAATAAGCACTTTACTGCAACTACTCAAATTTTCAACTCCAAGGCTCTGATGCTTTAAAATCCTAGTCTGAGATACAGTCTCTCAACCCCCCATTTAAGCAGCATTTTATGCAGAGTAACATATATCCCACCCTACGAATAAAATTCATCTCAAATGAGACAGCCGTAGCCACCGGGCTGTTCCATAATCAAACTGCAACTCATATCCTTTCCTAAACCAGAAGCCTGTTATCTTTAGTCTTTGGGCTTGAGACATAATGTCTGCAGTTGTTCAGAACATATTAGTCAGATCATGTCAGCAGTTTGTCAGAGAAAGGTTAAGAACATCACACCTGAACGAAACCAGACAGTCTTTCACCTTCTCTCTGCCCCTGATCCTTAAACACCCAGGACTGTCTCGGTGCTATGCCCATCTTGGATGACAACAGCACACTCATTTCCTCACACTACACAAAGGAACCTTTGCTTAAGAACAGGTAAGAGAGCACATACCTCATTTCCCCATAGCGTAGCTGTCACCAGCTTCCCTGATGTATCCATCAGATGCACATTCCTCTTTGATACCTCCCTATTGTTAGCTTTCACTGTAATTTTAGTGACATCTTCATAGCTCTTACAAATTCCAATTACATCTGAAAAAGTTACAATTTAGTTAGAGTTACTCAAGGGTCACAATTGGGGAATACAAGATCACAAGAGAAGAATTCAATCCTAGTGTCAGATTTTTACCTCGTATCCTGGCTCCCTATTCAAATCAAATCTGATATGGAAATTAAGTGTATTATGGTAGGAATGCTCCACTACAGAACTCTTCAGTGCTTTAATTTTGTTGACGAATTCATTAAGATATTCATGAATGCAAGCCTCACCACATTAGCAAGATCAAGGCATTGTACTATCTTTTCCCATCACATTCTGCCAAAGGACTTTAGCCCTGATCCTGTAACACACACTCTTGCTGTTTAAGCACGTCTCTCAGGCAAGGGGTTTCAAAGTGACTGTAACACAAAGAAGCAGCTGCCTAGTGCCTCCACTGTAGCCCCACGACCGTAAGCTGCAACTTAAACAAGTCTGCATGTTTGGGTAGTAAGAGCTAAGACAATCCCCTCTGCACTCCCTAAAAATACACCATTTTTAATATTACAGATCTACCTTTAAAATTCGTAGCTGAATGCCTCTGAATCACAGGCATCTTGTGCCTGTGAAACCTGAGAACCCTCGCCCCCACCCAAGCCTCTGATTTTTCCGGAGTACTCTGCCCAACAAATTACAGAAAAACAAACCTTCAATAACTTCACAAAGCAAGCCAAAACAGTCATGCAACTTGGACTTGAATGCAATGAATTATGCCAAAATCACTACAGAGATAATTAGATAGTGAAAGAAAGCAAGACCATGGAAGGTATGACATGCACACGTGCTGAGCAAGGACATTTTTCTCTCAGCCCTTTTCTATGGAAAACAGTGATCATAGTACAATAAACAAGTATAATTTACTATTGTTAGTTTGAAGCAAAATCATTATATATTGTTAGCAGAATACGGCAAATACATCTTAACAGGAAAACCGTCCAAGGCATTTTTAATGGAAACTATCACTGGATAACTTCATTTAAGAGGTCACAACACTCGAAGCATTGTATGCCCACTATCTCCCCAGTATTCAGGGCACAAAAGTAAAACTTCAAAGCTTTAGAGCTTGCCATTTTGCTATTTAGACTGACCAACAATTGAGTCTTTGGGTGTGTTCTCCAAGTCAGAGATGGATACAAACTCAAACTGAACAGATGGAAGATGCTGGGCATCATCACAGGGCACAACTGAAGTCTCATTAGTGAATGTAATCTCATAGTCATTCTTAACAGCTGTATATTGCTTGTTAGCAGTCTTCAAATTGCCTTTGGTAAAATAATATACCTACAGGAGAAAGCAACGAAACAGAGGATATTATCAGAAGTCAGACAGAGAAAATAGATTGTGTTCACCTTTAAAAATCCTTGCTATGCTGAAGTTCCTCTTTTCTAGCTCATGTCAGTCTGTGAAAGCACAATGCTACCATACCTTGTTCAATTCTATGAGTGGAAAGAACTTGTCTGCTTGATCATTGAATGCAGTAGCTCTAATCTCACCCTGCAGGAAAACAGGAGAGCCGGTCAGAACTGAAATTCGGCATTAAAAACAACAACAAAAAAATATTTGCAATGGTAAGTGGCATCAGGTCTATAGACACAGTGCGGTCTGCCAGGCTAGCTCCAGGCACGTGAGAAGCAAACAACATTCTCCTCACATTTGTAGTTATAGTTTAACCACCATATTCTACACCTGACCATCAAATTTCATATTCAAGTCTCATTAGTATATCTAGAGCTTCAGAATGAAATGCATAAGAACTACATATATCTCATATACACCTCTGAAAAGGTACTTGTAAAACTGGCATTAATTGCCATTACATAAAAAAAATTCAAATAGATCATGCACCTTCACAAGTTAGCACACAATATACTGTGTATCTCCCACTCATACATGATGTCACACCTAAGTAAGAATTAGTAACAATTATAAACTCACTAGATATAAATACTGGGTTTTTTTTAAAAATTTGAATACAGACAGTACACAGAGAAAACAAATGGTTGATGACAACATGTTACATTAACCTCACATTTTATACTAAACAATCTACCAGAATCTTGTTTGTTTTCATGACAGAAGGCTGTAATTTGATAAGAGGTTTGACAAACTGCACGTTTAGTTAGATTTACCAGATACCATTCCCCAAACAAACCACAGATGAAATTTCCTATTATTACAATAATTTGTACTCTGATTTCCTCATGAAAATGAAACCTTGTAACTTGGAGGCAACGCTCCTCTCACTCCTTGGTTTGTAACGTGTATCTGAGGAAGGATGAGACCTCATTCTCAATCTACAGGAAACCACCACAAAACTCAGTATTAGTTGTTTATAGAAACTGACAACCTATATTTTGAAGCTGCAAAAATTTAGTCACACACTATAGACTTTGATGAAAAATAATCAGTAATGCCATACATTTAAGACTTCATTCTGGATAAAAACCGGGTCGTTGATGCTCAACTTAATGAATACAGGAATACAAGCTTCAGTTGTAATAAAAAAACCATTTCCTATAATACACTTTATTTCCTCTATTCTGTCTTTATGAAGGGTTGATCAGCATCTGGCATGCATTATCTTTTTCTCAACATATGACACTTACGCTTTCATCAACTAGCTCTATAGAAAAGAGCTTTCCTTCACCACGGGAGTTGCTCCACTTGCGGATCTGACCTTTTTGGGTAACACGAGCACAAATGGTCCACCTGAAATTGTGCAAGAAATCACTGTTCTGTGTCTTTCTTTTTCTTTTTTTTTTTTTTTAAAGAGATTGAATTGACAAACCTTTGGAACTGGAATGTGACTGTTTAAAAGCCAGAATCTTTCCACTGTACCTCAGCAACTCTAGCTGCTTTTCTGCTGCTTTCTATTTTAATGGCCTAGACCATTAAAGGCAGTAAGTTGTAGAGAAAGCAGCAGCAAAGCCAGTCATAAAGCATCTAGTATGATAATAGTAGCGAACAATCCTTCCGCATAGAAGCAGGCCTCAAATCTTTTACTCTTCTAGGGTACATTTCTCATACAGCAGGTTTGCCTGTTCTGAAAAGCCATGCTAGAACTCAAGAGCTCAATTATAGGATTCGCATTTAATTTGGGTAATCAAATCAGTTTGCATAACTTAAAAATGTCATTCACGAAATAATTACATCCTCATGCTTTTCAACAGTAGCCGAAGCGAATAGCTTACTGAGCTGTTTTGTCATTAAGTTACCAAAAAGAAGGTTGCTTTAGGAAAAAAGAGAAGGCAAATGATTTTCAACTAAAATATTAAAACCCCATGGAGCTCAGTAGGGTAACTTCACCAAGACAATGATAAGGCAAAGCTCAGATTGTAGGAGTGTTGATGAAATTAAAAAAAAAAAAAAACAAAAAAAAACCACCAAAACAAAACCCCCCAAAAAACAAAAAACCAACCCACACAAGACCCCAACCGAACAAAACCCCCAAACCAAACAAAACCCCAAACAATAAACAAAAAACAAACCAAAACACGTACAGCTGTTTCTATGGGGGGGTTTTTTTTGTTTGCTTCTCCAGGTGGTTTTGTTGTTATTGTTGGTTTTGTTTGTTTGAAGTTAACCAATACAGTCAAAAGAACTCAAAGAATGATTTGACAGAGATTCATACACGAGAAAGCAAAAAGAAGCTATTGTTTCTTCATGCCTGTGACATTGAGTAATACCTGGCAAACCATAACAACTCACTTAGATTGGTATGGGTTCAAGCTGGCAATCGGCACTACTTTGGCCTGCGACCCCCCTGGTGTCTTCACTGAGCTGGGAGCGCTCGCTTTACCAAACTGGTTTGAGGGAGCATGGTACTTCGGAGCAGCAGGACCTTTCAAAAACCACAACAAAGCATAAAAAATTTCAGCCTTACAGACAAAAGCCAGGTTAAAGCCAACTCATGGTGCAAGGTCAGGCAGAACTTTTCCCACCATGCTATAGGGAGCTGCACAGAAGGCAAAGTTATACTTAACACTACGTGGGGCACCACAGAGTGGCTGAAAGTTTGTTGAATCGCTTCTGCTCGTGGTCAGAAGTATTTTCTAGGCTGAAAAGTGATGCAGAAGAGACACTCTCAGACCTTTACAGCACTTACACTGGAAGTGGAGATGTGTCCAGAGTCATTCACTTAAACACCGGCTAAGTGGGAAACGTCTAGTTAGGAGTATAATCTCTAAAATATGGCACATCCTGACACAAAGCAATACTGCTAATTCTGAACTGAATCTTGTCCATGTATGAGCACAGAACTCATCTTTAAGTACAGAAAGAAAGAGATTGTTTACTGCTGCAGTAAGCAAGTGTCAAAAACTTTACTATTTCAAAATACTTCTTAAACACAGGCGTAAAGAATGCAGACAGGTTAGAGCAGTACCAAGAGCTAGCTTCAAAAACCATCTACAGGCTGACATTTAAATTGACTGCCTTTTTCAGTATCTCACTATTTAAAGTCTTGATCAAAAATACCTGTATTTATAGATGTATTATCAAATAATTTCAGTCCTGTACCACCTAAACTGTTTGGCCTCAATATCTCAGCATCAATAACACACCTGTTGGCCAGCTCCAAACTGCAGCCTACTCAGGTGTCACAGAGCACTGTTTCAAGAATGCAAAATTGCACCAGACTAGATGTTCAGTTTACACTGCTTCATCAAAGTTATTTCCTTTTTTCCCCCACCTTGGGAA
>VXBL01003114.1:94417-132088 GCA_013400195.1 Aramus guarauna
CCTGCAGCCCCCCGCGGAGAGGGTCCCGTTGAGGGGCTCCCGCGGCGCCCCCCACCCCGAGGCGGCAGCTCTCGGTTCCCCGCAGGCGGCGTCCCACGAGCTCCCGGGCTGCCCCGAGGTGTCCGTCTGCTTCGCCAACCGCTCAGCTGCNCTCCACAGCAGCCCCTCACCACCACCACCCCTCCTGGCAGCCCCTCACCACCACCCCCAAAGCTCCTGGGTGCCCCCGAGTGAGTCTGCACAGCCAGAGGGTGGCCCAAGGTCCCCCCCGTGTAGCAGGAGAGGGGACTGGGGCAGGGACGAGCCGGAGCAGCCACTGAGGAGTTATCACACAACACTTGCACCCGGGGTTCAGGTGGGTGCTTCTGCAAACCCCGCAGTAACAACTCTTTGGTTGTTACAACAAGAGACTGTAGATAGACGTGCTTCCGAAGCTGTGCTTAAAGCATCCTGATGGATGATTTACTTAAACTTTCTGAAGGGTTCCTGCTTTGCTTCTTGTTCTACGCCAGCAGGCTTTATTTGGCCAACAGATTGGCTATGCACGTAGAATTTTCTGATTAACATGGACTTATTAAAGCATCCTGCATCTTAGATGGAGTAAAAGAGCACAAGTCTCCACTCGTGTTTTCAAGAACATTTAAAAGGCCTTGTTTTTGTTTCTAGGTTTGTTTGGAAGATATTGCCAGGGCTGAAAGTCATGGCTATCCAGACAGGCTGCTGCCCAAGGTCTTGCTGCGGAAAGCTGAATGTCTGCTGTGTTTGGGGAGGTTACAGGAGGCAGCAGATGCCCTCAGTGCTGTGGAGAGTAAAATTGCTATGGATGGAATCATGAATACACACCAAACGTTGCTAAAAAAGTTAAGTCAACTGAGGATTAAAATACAGGAGAAAGAGAGCTGCCCAGAGTCTGCGCGAGAAGCATGTGATGATAGTCAAAGAAAGTCAGAGATCTGGGAAGAGAATGACAGTATTTCAGGTGCATCTTCATCTTTGACCTTGAATTTTGATATAGAGAGAGGGCGTCACTTGGTGGCCTCCCAGGACATCCTGCCAGGACAGAACCTGTTGAAAGAGGAGGCCTTTGTAAGTGTGCTCTGTCCAGGGGAGAGCCTTCTTCTGCAGGACAGCAGTGAAACAGCGTGGGATACTCGAGTCACTAATGCAGATCTTTATTGCCACCGTTGTCTGAGGCAGCTCTTAGCCTCAGTGCCTTGCCGCGGGTGCAGTTACGCAAAGTACTGCAGCCAAAACTGCGCAGATGTGGCATGGGAGCAGTACCACAGGACAGAGTGCTCCTTGGGAGCGCTGCTTCTCACATTGGGGGTCTTCTGCCATGTTGCCTTGAGGACTGTTCTAGTGGCGGGATTTGCAGAGGTTAACAGGCTGGTGGAATGGTCCCATGATGATGACAAGGACCTTCATAACCTTGAGGCAAGATGTAAACATCCCAGTGAGGCACCAGATACAAGAACTGGTACCAGAGGTATCCTTGGTTGTAATGACGATGGTCGGTACCAGAGTTCTTACCAAGCTGTGTTCAACCTTTTGCCGCATGCTGAGAAGCATAGCCCTGAACATAAGTTCCTTTGCATGCTGAGTGTAGTAGCTATATGCAAACAACTGCAAGAAGCTGGTCTAGAAGCTGCTGTTTTGAATCAGGAATCATCTGAGAAGTGGTCCAAACCAAAGACATGCGAAAAAACATCAGGTGAATTGTCTCCAGAACTGAAGATTATGGCAGAAGCAATGCTGAGGCATGTGTTGCAGCTGCAATGTAATGCACAAGCGATCACTGTAATGCAGGAGTCAGGTAAGATACAAATTTTTAAGCCCTTCTCTGTTGTCCTTGCTCATCTAGCTTGTATGAAGGGAAAAGATTTAATTATCAGTTGTAAAAAGCTCCTATTGAAGATGAGAATGACTTGCTTGAAGTGTAATGGCTTGTCCCATGCTGGCCTGTTCTTTGGTGCACGTGTAGAGGGTATTTATCTATTATTTATTGCAGCAATTTACCAGAAACCTTTCTGCAATTGCTCACAGTGCTCATTGCATAAGTTGCGTGGGTTACTGAGCATTCACTCTCAACCTACTTGTTTTTCCTGTGTCTTTAGGGTCCGGAGATGGTGCTGTTGTAAATAAGAAGCCTGTGCGCCTGGCGACAGCCTTCTTTCCTGTCCTCAGCCTTCTGAACCATTCGTGCTGTCCCAATACCAGCGTATCATTTAGTGGGACAGCTGCCATGGTCAGGGCATCGCAGCCAATCCCAAGCGGCCAAGAGATTTTCCATTGCTATGGTAAGTATTAACTCTCTGTCTCAGGGCACAGACATCCTTTCACCTCTACTTGGCGTGCTAGCTGATTGCTATTAATATCAAAGCTCCCAGTATAATGTTGCTACAGTCTTCGTTTATGTATAAGCCTTGATCAAAGATACCAACGCAAGAGTTTATCTCCGGAGCCCACTGTTATGTTTTCAGTCTCCAGTTATGTCCTCTCCAAAATATGATGTATTTAGTCTCAGTTATAGTCTCAAAGATAGATTTAGTCTGATGTTAAGAAATGTACCTGTTTAGTGATTTTTACCCTTGCCATCCCTTTGCAGGGCCTCACCGATGTAGAATGAGGGTTGCTGAGAGACAACAGCTTCTCAGTCAGTATTTCTTTGAGTGTCACTGTCAGTCATGCCTTGATGAGTTGGAGTCTGATGTCAAGAGTGTGGTGTCCATGAGAAACTCATTCTGCTGTCCTAGCTGCAGGGCTTCAATGCAGGTAGTTATGACTGTATAACTTAGCGGGATGTGTAATGTTTGACACTCTGGGAAATTCAAGAGTTAAAGACCTGAGTCCATGACCTCTGCTCAGAAGGCAAAAGTCCCTGTAGAGTCAAGACAGTGTGTCACTGTTCTTAGCAGCTTCCTTGTAATGTTCTTGTATGTCGGTCTTCCAGCATTACAGGAAAAATAATGGCTTTAATACTGAGTTAAAATCCCTTTGAATTTGCTGAGGGAACCTTAGAATATCAGACTGGGGCAAGGGAGATATTTAGGAAAGAAAATGGAGGCCTGGAAGGTGTACATACAGAGGCTGTACGTAGTGAGAGTCACTCTCTCTGCACTTCACAGGATGTAAGTGGAAACATCTCGTGCGGGTTAGATGAGAAGTCAATATAGTAGGTATTTTGTATGAACATTAGCTGTATACCACATGACCCTGCTTTGGGCTAATCCATAGCTCACATAGTCATAGCTATTCCTGGAAGTTTCTCATAAAATCAAATAAACTAATAGTAATTCACAAGCAAGTCGATTTGTTTAATGAATGCAACTGAGAAACTATGTAGCATCTCTCTAACATAATGCAGAGATAACAGGAAAGTAAGCTTTGAGTTGAATGTGAGCAGGAGTTATCACAGGGATGATTTCCACAGGGGGAAGACACGCTTTGTTGTTCAAATGAAGCTTGCACAATCTCAGTCAGCAGAGAGAGCCTGTCATACCGTTTACGAGACCTTCAGCAACAAATCAAGAAAGCATTAGAACTGCTAAGAGACAGGAAGGCTGGTAAGGCTCAGCTTTCTGCTTTAAGGTCAGCAGCTAATGAGTACGCATCGGGAGATGTAGTTCTAGCCATGAGATGGCACTGTTGCTTATGCAGGTGGGGTCTTCTGGCGTACAGCCTGGTGTCCCTGGGGACTTGAGCTTTAGTTTTTTTATACCCCTGATCCGAGTGTTAATCTAAGTCACACATTGTTCCATAGTAACTAAAAGAACTCGGGGTAATATTTGAGTTATGCATTCCCAGGCCTTGCTTTCCTGGAGTGAGTCTGGCCACTGCTGCATTAGAATAAGGAGGGTTCCAGATGAAGTCGATGTTGAATCCTACCCAAATCTAGCTGTGTAAGATGCAAAGATGAGATTGGGCTGATTTTATTTCATGGATCATGGAAAGCTGGAGACTAGCCAGTAGGATGAATTTTATACCCTGTTTTGTTATAGATCAGGCTATCAAAATGCTCCTGAAGTGTCAGATGGACGCTAGGAACTTCTTGTCCCCAGAGCATTTGCTGATGGGAGAGATGGAGGATCATCTGGCACAGGTCTATGCTACTCTTGGTATGGCATTGTCTTCTCATCATCTTTAGTTTTCTGAACTTTGAACTTAACATGACTAGCCTTTTCTTTGACTAGCCCTTTCACTTTTCTCCTACTGCATTTTTCTAGTTTTGACAGAAAGACTACTTTAGCCAAAACTGTGTTCCCAGCAGCCAATGAACAATAATGTGATCTCATGTTCTAGCTCCCCTGTCCTGGTTCTGAGGTCAGCAGCCTCCCAAGAATGCAGTGAGCATAGTTCCTCACATTTTGCATAATGCTGTCAGATTCTTCAGGTGGCAGTAGTGCTAGAAAGTATTTATTCATGACTCATTTTTTGTTTTGGTTTGGGTTTTTTCCATCAGGGAAGTGGCAGGATGCAGCCAGACACCTGGAGAACAGTATTGAGATTGTGGAAATGCATCACGGGCCATCAAGTGTAGAACTGGGTCATGAACTTTTCAAGCTGGCACAAATTCTCTTCAATGGGTAAATTTGCTTTCATTCTCTGTTCCTTCCCTGCACCACTGCTGTGTGTCTGACACAATATCGTGGCAGGTAGTCCTTGGCATCTTGCAGGGTGTCTCGCAGGACCCTGGGCAGTCTGGCACAGGTACAAAAGTTCACTAACCCCGTTGAGGTTCACTTGCACCTCATGACTCTTTTTATTTTGACAACTAGTTACCCTTGGTGTACAGAACTCAGTTGTACAATGTTGCTGACATCTTTTCAAAGGAGGAAATCAAATCCCCTTGCTCTATTTTGGCCCTCCTTTGCTAAGCAAATCCTCTGACTGCTTCTGCAAATCTAACAACACATCCCTTTAACTGAAGGAATTTTAGCAGGAGCTGCAGTGATGAAGGAGTAGGTACGTAAAGATAATGTTTTAAGTTTTTGTCCATCTCCTTACCTTCCTTCCCCCCCCTTTGCATCTTAAGTAAGTGCACGCTGTTTGCCTGGTGCTGAAAGGCAGTGGAGGGTAGGATCTGCACCCATGAACAGGTTTAGGTTTTTGTTGGGGAGGGGTTAAAGGTTGTGTAAGTCAAGGAGCGGGATTAAGTATTTTGTATATTCTGTTCTTATTCTCTTCCTATTTCAGATTTGCAGTTTCTGAAGCTCTGAGCACAATTCAAAGAGCAGAGGAGATTTTGTCAGTGCACTATGGTCCTCAGAGTACTCAGATCCAGGAACTACAAGAGATGAAGACCTGTCTGTTAGAGCTTCCCAGAAGAATCCTTCAGAGGACTTAATTTCCCTGTCAAAGGAAGCTGCAATGTGATCTTTCATCAAAGCCAAGTTTCATGTGGTAAGGTAGTCACGTAGTACAAGCTGGAAAATCATATGTAACGACAACTTGAATGAAATCTGAAATGCTCTTTAGTGAGACTGTTGTAAATAAAATGACCAGTTCTAACATGAGAGGTCTGCGTGTGGTATGGTGGGAATAGATGCTGCTGTATAACTTCTGCATGTGGGTTTGAAGCAAATGTTTGTGATGCTTGTGTTTCTAGAGATGTGAATCTCCTGTGTGCAGTACCCTGATGGTTATGAACATGCAGTCATCCAGACCATGCTGCCTTATATTTCTAATGCACTAATGAAGCACTTTTCTTCTTGCCAGCATGAAATGTAAATGGTCGGAATGGGTGAGGCAGCAGGCTGGGAAGTGCAAACTTACAAGCTGTAAGAGGGGGCACTGTAGAACTTGGAGGGCTACCAGTGCAGCCCTGTCAGTGATGAGGGTTTCTGTATAAACAACTGGCGTCAGGTTGGAAGACATAATAGGGAAAAATGCAGTATACAGCGGATGATGCTTGCACATAGGACACAGAACTGTGTCTCCTCTGGGGAAAACGGGAGTGTGAAGGCATATGACGTAGGCAGACAATCTTTCAAGGGAAAATATTGGGGCTTGCTGAGATTAATAGCAAAAGCTCTTTTATTGCAGCATGAAGGCATAAGATTTGCAAGTTGTGTCTTTGTGCAGCAGAGCAGGGAGCCAGTATCCCTCCCAATACCACCCTTTCCATTTGGGCCCTACCATTGCAGATTATTGTGAAGACAATATCTAAAGACTCCTGGGATCCAGGATCTTGCCAATGAAGAGGAGGGTTCCTGTGGTATCATCTCGCACTACAAGAAGGAAAGGTCTGTCCACGTGATACTCGATGGGGAAGGTCAGACGAGCAGCATTCACCCCAGGATTTGGTGTGGATCTTTCCCCATCTTCACTAAGCTCCAGAATTGCCTTATGTTGCACATGAGATAGCTTAATAGGTTTGGTAGAAATCTTGGTAAAATCAGGTGATGCGAAAAGTGATTGGAGCCCTGGAGGAAAGAAAGAAAATTCCATTAGCTGAAAGCATAGATTGGAAGTGGGGGAGCAGTACTGCTAATGCTGTGAGCCAGGAGGGCATGTAGCTGCAATGGTAGAGTTTATTGGGGGCAAGAGGGAGAAGCATCTTACATCTGTTTGTATTGAGCTTCTCCCTGTCACTCTCAGAAGTGTTACATGAGCTTGGTGGAAAGATGTGATAAAAGGTTGAGGAGTCCTGGACCAAGGTGATTTAGTTGCTGGTGAAATCTCTACAGACTGACAGCAGGACCTAACTAAAAACCCACCAGCTTCATGTTCTTCTGAGAGCAGGAAGCAACTTGCCCACTGCTTTGAGCCCTGGCAGTCAGTAGAGGTGGGTGAGGTACATACTTGTCTCCTTTAGCATGCTGCCAAGTGCCTCTTCATAGTTCAGCTTTAGTTTGGGCAAGCTTAGCACAGCGTGGACTGTCTTCAGCTCCTTGTCCACATCGTGGACAAACTCAGAAGTAAGGCTTTCCTCAATCAGAGTCATATTCTGGATCACCTTCGTAGGCAGGAAGAACATGGCACTGATTCCCTCTGTCAGTGGCAGCTGGGCAATCTGGAAGGCCAGTTGTAAATAAGAAAGGGTCACATCAATAATAAACAGTTTTACCCGTCCCGTACCAGCTGCCTGAATCTCGACTGCCTGGTCGGCCTTTCCAGATAATGTTTGGTCTTCTTCCCTGCTTGCTTTTATCGGACACGATGCTTCCTGACCCCTCTGACACCCAGGCCTTCATCAACCCATGCCGCACTCTTTCTGCTGTTACATGGCAAGTGCTCTCTCACCTGTTGAATCCTGTAATGAACTGCAGTATTGCTGGGGAGGAAATCTCAGCTGGAACACCTTTGAGCTCATGCTGCAGTGAAAGATTTGTTGAAAGAGGTAGAGATGGAAAAGTTTTGAGGAGTGTGCCTTGCCCTTCTTGCTCAACTTTAGGTCAAGCAATACAGGCTAGTAGGACCTGTGCGTTATTTAAATTCTGGACTGCTTGTCACATAGCCAATGTAGAGGTAGGGTATTCTAAGAATCAACACACTGCCTTTCAAAATAGGGATTGCAAAACTAGCCTGATGGGAGGAGCAGGGCTGTCTTCTGGAATGGGTTAACAGGTACATGTAGCTGCGCCTGTTCCTCAGTAGGTTTAGGAGATCTTGTGCAATATTTGCTCTCTGACCTTGCAGTTGAGTTCTGAATCAAAACCATATCGCAGTATGGCTTTGGGGTCTGACATCATGGACACCTTCACAGTTCTGTCCTCATCCAGATGGAAGTCCATCAGGGCAGTCTTCTTGGTGTCAAACTTGGTTTTCCACGTCCCTATTTTTAAAAAGATAAAATAGAGGATTTTTTGTGGCATATGAAACCAGGCATGTGTCTGTGGCTGAGTAATCTTGTGCTTTATATATGCAGTATTTGTGCTGTAAAAGTTGAGGCATAACTGAATGATAGAGATGGAAGTAGACTGATGGGAGCTACTGATTTACTGCCACTCTTGGCCCCTCCTTTTCATCTGAGAATTGGCTAAATGGGAAATAAAAAAACAAGCCAGTGTATGGGTGGAGTAGCTATTGGGAAGTTGGTGTCTACTTACGTAATTACAAAACTATTTTAAAGGGTAACAGTTGTGTCAATGCATATAAAGTGCTTCTCTCCCCACCCTTTATTTTGCTCCTTGTCTCTAAGCAATAATTCTCCAGGACGCTGGCTTACAGCATGTTCTAGAACAGCTCTCTAGTATCTCCTTCCATTCCCTCTACAGTGGTAAAAAGGCTCAGAACACTCTTTAAGCTGTGCCTTCCTTAAATGGTAATATTCTATCTCTTGCCGTGGAGTTTTGTGAGCTTAAACTTTCTTCTCCAGTCTCTTACTGCAAACAGGTCAAGATTCAGCTTCCTGAGAATAATAAATTTTCCCTCAAGGACTATTTCTGCTCAGGTAGCGCGTGCATTTTTTTCTTCTTTACTAAACACTCTCAAACACTTTCTTCTCACGCTCTGTCTCTTCGGCAGTCTGCTTGCTCTGTTGGAAGGGAGAGCGTTCCCTCGCATCTCTCCTAACACCTGCTTCATAGACCCTCTCTGTAACCAAGTAGACAACATTCTTACCCTTGAAGTAAGCAGCCCCAGCAAGGAGAATACTGACATCTGTGGGCATGTCCTTCATAAACCGCATAATCCTTCCCTTCGTCTGCTGTCGTACCCAGTTGTTGATTTCTTGGAGGTCTAACTGGGTATTGCCACTTAGTGCCCTCAGACGCATCTTGTAGGACTTCTCTAGCTGGCTGTGAAAACCAGACTTCACTCTCAGTCCTGGGGAACAAAAACATCGATATTGCAGCTAGGTCCCTTATCAAAACACTCTCAAGGCAGCAGATTGCAATCCAAAGCCCAGCAGCAGTTCTCTCATAAAACATCTGTGGCTGTGTGTATACAGAAACCTGCTTTGAAGAAGAATGACTGAAGGCGCATGGAGGAAACTGATCCAAAATCTGTAGCCACCCATGCTGGACTATGGGATAACTGTCTCCTGAAAAGTAAAGCAGGGAGATAAGAACAGAAGGCTTGGACACAGCTATTCCTACATCAGTCTTTCTTCTTTCTCCAGCTCGCTTTGTGAGTACAGCTTACTCAATCTATTGGATTCTTGGAACCAGCAGGTTCCAAAAGATAGCTCTTAGCTTTCTCAGCAGATGTTTGTTGCATGCTGAAAGCAGACATTTCAAATAGTTCTGCAAGGAATGAAACAAAGGAATATGGCTGAATGCTATCACAAATAGAAAATGGGATTAGTGATTCCTGGAAGTTAGCAACACCTGCCAGGAAACCTAGAGTGAAGGCAAAATTCTCAGCAAGCTTCGGCTAGGTCTCCTGCATGCTAGCTGTTCTGTCACCAGTGTCTTTGTGTGCACTTGTGTCTGGTCTTTTATTTATGTGCCCACAAACGTTCCAGGCTTTTTTCTGGAGCAGCAACAGCATTCCATGCACTGTCTGCATCCTGGCTCAACAGTATGTCAGAGCCAAGGCTGTTAGCGCAGTGTTATTCGGTGTGTTCTACCTGCTGCTAGTTATTTAGGTAAATTTTGATAGAGGGGAAGAAAGACTTTTACTTTTCTCCAAGATGATACGGGAGGCACTTTTCATGCTCTTCTCTGGTCCAGTCACGCTGGTCAGTAGGTCTTTGTAGGTGTTGTGGACCTCGGCTTTGTTAAGCAGATCGTAGAAGAGAGCACGAGAAATCACATCTTCTGTTCGTTCTCCAGCCCCTGCCAATGACAAGGACAACGGTATGAGGAAAGGCCTGTCAAGCTAAACCGCGCATGAGGAGAAGGGACAGGAACTCACCAAGTGAGAGACCAGAAAGCGCAGTAGCTAGGCTGAACGGAGACAGTAGCACGTTGGCAGTGGCTGTCCGGCTAGATTGCTGACGGTACAGGTCATAGCCAAAGTTGGAGACTGCAGCTGCCAGCTTATTTACGGGGCTCTTATAGAATGGGTCTTCCTCTTCGACCTCACCGGCGTTCGCTCCATCAGCGGTGGCAGAGTTCTAGCAGGTGCAGGGAGCACTTTGGTTAGACTTGCAGTTTACAAGGGCAGGTACAGTTGTGATAAACATTTCACAGGCAAGCAATCTACAGATACTCTCCTATGATCTACAGAAATACTGGCTTAATCTTACTCAGAGAGGGTGTAGGAAGTGTTACTTTAAAGTGTCCCGGTAAAGCTGAAGGCAGCGTGCAGATTGGAATCCACTATTTCTGCCTCGCGGTCATCCCCTGATGTAACTGCTGTGGTTTTATCTCGGTAAAGCAGGAGTTAGTCTCATTATGTAGCTAAATAAAATCCTAGTAACTTAGGAGGGTAGTGCTTAATCCTTTCATAAGATTCTCTAAAATTAAATTACCTGCTCCAAGTATCTCTCCCTCACTCTCTGCTGTTGTGTCCTACTCACCTGCTCAGTAGCCGAGTTCTGGGATCTGCTTGGGACAGTTAAGAGACCCAAGAAAAGGAGAACCACTGGAATCTGCATGCCTGCACCTACAGAATAAGAACACGACAGAGCTAGTTTGAGCAACCGAGCAAATAGCATCTCTACCACTACTGTTCGTTGTACCTGGTTATGACAGGAACTGCAAGGACACGTGCTGCTGCTTGTCCTTCCCAGTTGTGAAACGCACACCTGGTCTTAGCTGGGTTTTCTTCTTCTCTAGTTCGGAATATTCAGCCAGCCTGGCTCCAGTGACTTTAAAATTGGGCAAGCGCACATGCCTGAGCACAGAGGCAGATGTGCGTGGCCCAGACCACACTGATGCTGGCAGTTACTGAGTGCCAAGGTCCAGAAAAGCACTAAATCATATCTTCTGAATTTTAGACTTAAATACTTCATTTATGAAAGGTAGCAAATCCATATTGTTGAATGGGGCAGAAGACAAAATGGACTGGTTACTGCTCTGCTGTCCGTTACCTGCCTCAGCCAGGAGTTTGTCATGGTTCTTGTGTCTGCTTGTACCCGGAAGGCTGTATAGCCTATATGCATCCTTTGCTTCTTATTTGCAATTTGATAAAGTAAAAGTAGAAGAGCTTTCTTAAAAGACAGTAAGGAAAAAGAGATGAAAACTACCAGAAGAGATCTCCACAGCCAACACCCCCATCCTTGGGCCAGTGCTGGAAGACTAACAAGTACAAACATCCCTCTGCAGACGACTTCTCACAGTGGTCTAGTGGAGGGTGTCCCTGCCTGTAGCAGGGGGGTTGGAACTAGATAATCTTTGATGTCCCTTCCAACCCAAAACATTCTATGATTCTACGAAAGGGGCTGGGAGTAAATACCTAACGCTGGGCCAAATCTAGCGAAGTAGTGAAAGACAGAGCTTGGCTTCTTCAACATTTTTAATAGAGGTGGGAGAAAAGTACCAAACTCCCCAAAGCTGTTCCTTCTGTGGAATCCACTTTTAATCATTCCTGTATTGGCATATGTGGCCCTTCCAGACAGATCTGTCTGGTCCAAAGGGCAGTGCGTAACCCAGGGTTTCACTGTGGGTAAACCAGAGCTACTGCAGAAGTGTCATGCCCCTGAGAACAGACGCCACTGAGGCTGGTCTGAAGCAATGTTTATAGAGATTCCCAGAAATTAAAGAAAGAGGGTTGTATTTAACTAACCCCTGTGATCCAGGCATCCAGTGAAGTAGGAGAAAGAACATATGTTTCAGATTAACTTCAGCTATAAAGAAAACATGCCTGCTGGTAGAAATACAACTTAAAGCCACGTGGCTACAACAGCCCCAGTTCAGGATGCAGTCTGTTCGGGCAGAGGTTTTACTTCAGTAAAAGGCAGTTCAGTGTTTCCCTTTCCTGCCAAAACCCTTTTCTTCTGGAGGTAGTTCTGCCTTGGAGAAAAAGGTGCCACAATGGAGTTTTTACGTTTTCATCTATGTTTAGCCAGTGTAACACAGAAGCAGTATCTTCTTTTCCCCTGTGAACGTGGATCCCGTGACCTGCTGCATCCTAGCTGCTGAGTAGATGAGGTATTCTGGTGCAGAAGATGTGTATCGAGAGGATTTACTATACTGGAACAAACCAGTGTGTTTGGTGGTATGACAGTGGATATGACGTTGGGATTGCTCGTATCATTGCAGCGTTTTACAATGAATAGGCAGCATGCTGAAAGAGAGATGACAGAAGCCCTGCATGAGTCTAAGTTAAGCAGGTCTTAGCAAGGGCTTTGTGAGGATGCCTGCACTAAGCAGTGCTCTTGCATGCTGAGTGGAAGACGTTTGGCTCAGTCTAGTTCAGAGATGAAGGTTTTCCATGGAGCATAACCTTTTCTCTGCAAAAAAATAATAATCTCAACACAACCCCTGCTTCCAACTACACTGAGCTCCTGGGAGCATGAGAGCGGAGATTGGTTTTGCAGATTTGTATTGTTTTTGCCAGTACTGTCACCAGCTTCATATTTCTCAAGCTTTGCCAAAAACCAATTTCCATTTTAGAAGGACAAAGCCTTTTGCGTTTGAATTGGCCTGAACATCTGGATTCTATTTGCATGTCTCTCAGCACACAGCCAAAAATGCAGAGAAAAGAATTTGGTTGGAGCAGAGGTGGGATGGTTTCAGGCATGATATTAAAATCTGTGGCTGCCTTTAAAGAGAAGAGAAGGAGCAACAGCATGCAGCATGTGATGTTACAGTCAGAAGGTACAGGAAGAAAACTTTGAGAAACGAGCTGAGAAGGAACTTTGTGTCTGGGAGTTGTCTCTTTGTGAAGGCCTGCAGGTGCAAAGGAAATATTCTGTTTTCCATCTATAGTGGTACAAATCTCACATCATTTATAAATGCTTCTCATTTTAGGGGTGCTATGAAACATCACCCACGAGTTCAGACAGATTGCTGTGATCGCTCCACCCCACTACACCTTGCAACCGCTAGCTCTAGTGGATTTGACTATCAACAAAATTCCTACCATCACAAACAAAAAACATGTTCCCAGCTGCGACACAGATGCTAGAAGGGCAGCAAACCACCCCAGTTCCCAAGCACGGTTCAGCCCTGGAGGCGCAGAGGTGCCCTGGGATGCTGATGGCTCCCAACCCTTGGTTGAAGATGCCTCCTGTGGTGGGAATCCCACCCTTTAACACCTGCAGAAGAACCCTTCTTCCCATTTCCCAGGTCCTCTGAGAGCTCCCCAGCCCCTGCCCTCTGCTCCCCTCGCTGAAGGCACCGAGCAAGGCTGAGCTGCCCCTTACCTCGGGCTCCTGGGCCGCTGCCGTCGGGTGCGAGTCGGGGACAAGTGTGGGTTCTGTACAGCCACATCTGCTTTTTGCTGCTTCCCCCAGCCCAGCCTTCGGCAGGCTTCAGGTTACAGCTTTCCCAGGGCTCTCTTAAAGTGCTCTGCTCTCATTTTCCGCTGTTGCCACCCTCCAGCTGAATTGCACTCGCTTTTTTTCACCCTGCCTTCCAAAACAAATGTGCTCCCTGTGATGAGGACAGTCCAGCGGGTAAAGCACAGGTCGGAGAGGCAAACGCTCCCTGCCCTGTTTGAGCGAGTCTTTTATCCCCGCGGTTTTGCCGTAAGTCACAGGAGGGAATTTCTTCTTTCTCGGAGGTACGGTTAATGCAGCGGTGCTTAATGGATTTATGGATTTATGTCCAAGATTTAATGGAGAGACTTGTAAAGTGGAAGCAGGATTCTGTTGCTGTTCGAAGTGGTGAAGGTGAAGATGTTCAGAAGTGGTTCCATCCAGTGATAGTTACTAGTTAACCAGAAGTTATTAACATAACGAAACATAATGTAAAGGTTTTGGCCAAAAAGAAAAAGGCTAAAAAGCCAAGGACTCTTGGTAAAAAAGATGAATTAACAGAATATTGTAGGAGCTTACAGAATGATAAATGATCTGGAGAAAGGAAAGGGGCAGAAGTTTTGTTATTTTTCACAAGAGAGGACTCTAGGGGAGCACCCATCAGTGCACATTGAAATCAAGAGAGGGTGTTTTTCATAAGCATTCAGTCGTAAAACTCGTTCTAACTAGATATTGCAGAAGATGAAAGATAAATGGATTTGGGGGAAAAAACCCCACAAATTAGTGGAATACAGGTCCACTGAAGGCAACGATGGTCAGATGTAATGCCAGACTCAGCAGCTGGGCAATGCAACCAGACAGCAGTTGTTTTTCCTTCTCCCTAGTCATTCTTGGCTTTTTTTTCCCCCCCCCAGTCATTGGTTACTGGCTTCCAGGAGAGAGAGAGGATACTGGGCTAACTGGACACGTAGCCAGCCTGATCCAGGTCAGCTGTTTGTCTACTTGGAAAAGCTGACAGCAAATTGTAGCCAGAAATGTCAGTGCCCCCAGCCCAGGCTTCATGGGGACATCTCCTTTTGGGGCTGCCAGCCTTGCCGCTCACGGGTAATGAGGAGTTACTCGTGTGTGCTGGCACTGAGCTCGTACAGTCCCCAGCGAAGAGGAAAGGATGGGTTTGGAGAAGCACTAGCTGCTCGTCTGGCAAGTCAGAAAAGCAAATCGAGTAGTCTGCCCTGCGATTAGTCAGTGCTTCAAAGGTGACCCTTTCTAACAGGAGTAACAGCTCTGCTTGCAGCTGCTTCTCGGCTTCCTCTGTGAGAAGTCGTCTGCAGAGGGATGTTTGTACTTGTTAGTCTTCCAGCACTGGCCCAAGGATGGGGGTGTTGGCTCTGGAGATCTCTTCTGGTGGTTTTCATCTCTTTTTGATACCTCATTTGTGGTTTTAAAATGCCCTTTATGGTAGGGACACTAGAGAAGTTTTTACATCTTGTCTGTATCTTCAAATGAAAGCCTGTCTATTTAAATACAGGTTTGGTTTTAAACCATTTAAATCAGAGTGGCAGTTGTATAGAATGTTATTATAGACCAAAGCAAGCTTTATTCCTGCAGGTGAAGGCTCTCCCTGAAAGGGTGCATTATACTCATCTAACTAGATGCAAGGGCTTGAATCAGTTTTGTTAAATCAATACAAACATTTTACTGTTGTTCTGGTTTGGGTTCAAGCAAGCAGGCAATGTGCTGTCTGAACAGCGTTCGCTGCTGCTATGGACATACCGATCATGTTCATATGAATTTGTTCTATTAAGGAAAAAATACATTTAATATTAAAGCTACCGAGACTTATTTGATATTCTCAGCCGGTGGTGCAGATCAGCTGTAGAGCAGACACCCTGTGCTAGTCACGTCTTTTCAGAATAGTGCTCAGTCAAAATGTAAGCTTAGCAATGCAAAGTGGAAATTCCTGAGCAGAGACATTAATATTACTTTGCATTTTACAAACTGCCTCTTCGGGAGAGTTGGTGGAGTGAAAAGGAGTCTTAAGGTTGGTGTAACTGATAATTTGTTGAGCAAAGCGCAGTCATGGAGGGCTGCTGTGCTGTCAAATAAGATGAAATTACTAGTTTGACAAGAATAGCTTGGAGGAGGAGGGATGGTAGAAAGATGGAAAATAGGAAATAAGAACCACGCTGTTCAGGAAACTGAGAATGAGGGGAAAAACCTTTACAGAAGAGGGGGAGCTGGAGGGCAGAGGCATGAGAAGGAAGACTTGCACTCCAAATTTCGCACAGGTTGCAGTGCAACAGGGTGGAATTCAGGGAGGTTAGTGCTGAGGCTGCAGTAGCCCCAGCAAGACTTACCTAAGGCATGGGATGGTATTTCTGAATGTTAGGAATGAATCTGTATAAATAAATAAGCTAAAATGTTCCCTGTGGGCTAGAGCTATGCCCTCATAGTAGGGCTGAATTCTTGTGGGTTTACTTGTTAAAATTACTCGACCTTGTAATTACACCCTCTTTTTTTGAAGGGTACGTGTCATTGCCTTGGTTAGAGGGGTAGACATTATCTTTAGCCGTCCTTCCCCTTTTAGACGGCAAGAAATGTGTAATTGCAGGTTTGAGACAGGAATTTTTATTCCCCAAAGTCTCCTGCATCCCCAAAATTCATGGTTAGTGAGTCAGTCCTTCTCTTATTCCAGCAGATGGTGCAGACTATTCAGGGATGGAGGCTCCCAGAAGCATTCTGCTCCTTCCTTTGAGGGAAGGCAGACTTCCCGAGTGAGGAAAACACTGCCAGAAGGATGGCCCTTGTGCTCTGTAACTGCTATTTCACAAAAACAGAGCACTATCCTCTTTACCCAGAAGCTGATGGAGGTCAGAAGCAGAATCTACTGTGGACAGCAGTTGTTTTGTACAGAAATAGTTGCAGCAGGGCAGGCTACGGTGAGTTAGACTAATGTTTTTAAGTAGTAGTAGTCTTGGTTGGGTGGAGGGTTCCCAAGATTCTTTCATGGTAGCTTATTTCAGATATGCCCTGCTCCTTCAGAACAAGGACCCAGGGAGCTGTGCCCATCCCAGACAAAAGTGGAGCTGTAACGGGACGTTGACTTTTGCCAAAACAGGGAAAAAGCGGTGACATTCAGCTACAGGTGTCAAAATCTGCCCCTCCTTCCCCTGGAAGCTGTTCTAACCACCCATGGCATTGTGCTGTGGAGCCAGGAGTAACCCAGTAGAAGAACAAATTGCAGATAGCAGATGCCAGATCAGCATCTTCGACCTCCTAGTAGATACCAGCAATGGTCAGGTTTTGCCCAAGAGAGGTAAAGCACTGTCACACCCCTGCTGATCACTGTGTTGCTGCTTACAGGTAAAATTCCCTCCTGTCCTATGCCACAGAGTTCATGCCCCAACTCAAGGAATTCTGCCGGTTTCGGAAAGCCAGCTCGGACCCTGTGAGTGTTCCCTGCGCGCTCTGCAGCTGAGATGCCCAAGGCTGATTTAACTCGGTCCTTGGACGGTCTTTACAGATCAGCCATTTCACCTACAGCCCCTGTTGTCCTCTGTGACAAGGTGTAGCAAAAAGCAGGTCCTTTGCAAGACCCCCTCCTAGCTTTCCATCTGTCATGCCCAGACTTTTTTCCTCCCCATCTTTGCAATTATTCAAATTGCGTGCCTTTTTCCTTTCTCTGTTGGGTCTTTCAATGCAACATCTTAAGCAAATATATTCTGCTTTACTCTTTATTATTCTGCCAACATAAAAATTACTAAAAAACACTTTATAAAATATGTATCGAAAAATCTAGCATTACCCAAGAACCTAGAGTTCCCCAGGAAAAGGGCTGGAGATAAGGATCCAAAGGGGTTCCCCACTGCAGACCCTCCCACATCAGATCCCAAGGAGAGGGAAAAGGGAATCTTTGAAAAGAGCTTGTGCCTGGAAATGGCTGTGACACATCCTAGAGAAGAGAACTGGTTACTAGTCCAGTTGATCTAGAGGTCATTTTCTAGATGAGTACAGATGGTTTTCAGAGGAACACTTTGAGGGAGACATGTTCACAGGAACTGCGGAAGGAAGAGCCACATTAATATCTCTGGCTGTTGTCCTAGCTGCCAGATGCTAATGATGATTCCAGGCTACGGGGGACTTTAATAAGAGCTTAATAAAGACTCTAATAAGAGTCTGGGGACAAGGAAGTCTCCCTTCAAGGACTGAGAGCCCTGGAAGGGAAATCCAGGCAGAGCAAGCTTTTCAGGTTCAACAGAGGGGAACCCCAGCCTGGAGAAGCTCGTCAAGGCTGGAATGGGCTATCCCCGGGCTGGTCTCTAGGGATCTGTAAAGGAAAACAGCAAGGGATTGCCTCCTGTGGCCTCAGAGCGAGGTCTCCAAGGACAGGAGGCCTCTCTTAGCTGGTCCAAAGGGTCAGGCAGCAGTCCCAGAACACTTAGGCTCTGCTCCTCTCTTATTTGGGCATGGGGTACTCATTGAGATCTGTGGCTTCACGTGAGTCCTGTGGCTCTTTTATCTGGGGAGCAGCATTGGGGTTAGGGTTCTGGACACTGCCTATAAAAAGCGGGATGCCTGTTTCATCTTCAAAGATAATGAAGACAAAGGGTCGGTCAAGGCTGAAGGCAGAGACCGAGCGTGAAATCGCGACGCTGGTAGCAGCAGATGCTTCCACACCATCTTCTTTAAGCTCCAGGGTAGCCTGATGCTGTATACTGGATACGAAGAGAGGCTCATCTGTGATCTTCTGGAGATTTGGGCTTGTGAACAGCTCCTGGAGGCCTGCAGAGAAATGAGACTAAGTTAACCTTTCCCAGATGGTGCCACCAGCTCTGATTTTCCCCAAAGCTGTCTGAAGAAAGCAATTCCCTAATCTGTTGCTACATGTGCTGTCCACCATGGAGGACTGGAGAACCGGCAGGCAACAGAACCAAAAGCTGCAGTCCAGCCAGGTTCCCCAGTCCCTCTCTGTATGAGGAGCTGAGGGTGCCAAACCCAAAGCAGTTTTCACGAGCTTTTGGAATAGTAGTGTAAGAACTTAAAGCCTTCCTTAAAAAGCAGCAGCAGGTCTGAAGGATCTTTTTTGCTAGGCTGGAAACACTTTTACAGAGATTATTTTTTTAAGCAATTCTGCAAAACAAAGTGAACTCTTAATTTATTCTCATCCTGGAATGCAGTGCAGGGTGGTTTATTTCAGCTCTCAGTTCCAGGTTTTGTGATCTGCATTCTCTCTGCTGGCAATTCCTGTGTCCTGCACACTACGTTAAATGGCAAAGTAAGAGGTAAAGGTTGCCGCGCAGGAGGAAGTTGGTCTTGGCTACAAATAGGGGAATAGGAAGAACTCGTAAAGATGTTGAGGAACTGTGAATGCTGCCTTCTCTATAGTATCATCTTGTTGGAGCAAAACATTTGGTGCTAGGCAAGCAAAGAGTAAGGAGGAGGAAAGGAGAGGAGTAAGAAATGGAAGAGTTTGGATGTTATCCGGAGCAAGCTGTGAGGCACAGCTTTAGAAACAAGGATGGCAGTTTTTAGTGTCAGCGAACAGATGCCTTATAGATTGATCAGCTTGACTTATCCTGTGCAAATCCTGGCAGAGGCCTTACCCATTTGACTGAGAACCTGGTTGAGTTCCAGCTGGTAGTCCAATTTTATTTTGGGGATCTTCACTGTGGTGGGTACCTCTTTGGGGAAAAGCCAGCATAGTTGTTTATACGGGAAGTTCTCCAGCACTTGAGAGGTATTCCAAGTATACTGGTTTGGTACAATGACCACAAAACTCATGTTACTTTTAAAGGGAAACTTGGCCACCTGGAAATAAAAACAACCAGAAGAATTTATGGAAGAGGAAGGAAAGTCCAGAAAGTCATGCTTTTAATTTAGTCTTTTTCCAGTTGGTCTGCAGAGCCAGTCTAGCTGTCGGACAAAAACAGCCCAGTGGGAAGGAGGTATCTGACTTCTTCAGAGGAGAAAGTTTATTGGAATAACAGCAACAGATTTTAGTATTTAGCCACTGAGTGGCTAAGACTGAACACATGGCAGAGTGGAAGCCCACATGCGCAAACGTTGTCCCCACTCTGGCAGTAGCTGTATTCTGAAGGGCTCCAACAGTACATTGTCTGAGGGAATTCCTTTCCATATTTCCTCATTTATCTTTAACTCAGGGTTTTAAAACTCCATTAATTCCCACTCAGTGGAAATATCTCTGTGTGTTTTTTCCTAGAGATTGAGAGTGAAGATTCATCATTCTTGCTAGAAGCAAGGACAAAGAATGCTTATTACATTTTTGCGTGCTATGCCTGTTAAAAGTCATTTTTGAGAGAATACTTGCAGTCAGTAAAATACCATAGCAAGAGGAAATTCCGCTTAAAACTTGTAGTGCTCCTAACAGAGCCCTACCTGAATGTCCTGGGACTCCAGTGTAAACCAGCTCAGGGAGTACTTCTGGGCTTTCATCATCTCAACTGGGACCATGAACTCATTGTCAAGGTGAAACACATCTGGCCCAGTGAAGCTAGCATCAAACTTATTCCTCCAAAACCCTGTCAAAATAAAAGTTTAGGAATCAGCAAAGTTAAATTTAGGTAGGAAAACAGAAACTGCCTAGCTAACATTCCTATCATGAGTTCTCCAAGGCAGATAGTGACCAGGCAAGTAAAAATACAGCAAAGAGAAGTCAGTACCAAGGCTGGCAGAACCCTAACAGCTTGAAGCTCTTATCTTCCAGAGAGGGTCTATAGAATAACAAAAAGAAGGAGGATTAATCCTCATGCCTCAGCGTGGGAGATTACTGAAGGCTATGAAGATAAGGTAATGGATGTTAGCGCTTTGAAAAATGAAAAGTATTGCCTTTGTGCCACATAGGGTGAAACAGTGTTCCAAGACCGAGTTAAAACATTTGCAGCTTTACACTGGAAGTGTTTGGTCTGTGTTTCGATGCGCAATGCTCAGGGAATTCAAAGAGGAAGATGTGCCTGACCAGTGTGCTGTAGTCAGAAAGAAATCCGCAGAAGCTGCCTCCGAGCTCTGTGGTTGCGATGTAGTGAGTTGCCTGTGACCTGGTTAAGATAATCAGTGCTGTGCCGCTGTCTGGGATCCTGAACCAGGAGGCAAAAATGCCGCAGGTTCCACTGGCGCTGGTGTCAAGTAACATTTTTAGCACATGTGAAGCAGTTGGGAATCATTACTGTAAAGAAATCTAAGCAAGAGGAACAGCAGATGTACAAGAAAAGAACAAGCAGATTGACTAGCAGGAAGCAATCAAAGGAGATGCCGTTCAGCTACGGTGCTTGCAGAAAACTAGATTTCTAAGTATTCCTCTTGAAAAGTAAGGCCTGTGGAGCTCACCATGGAAATGGATTGCATTGAGCAAGAGCATCACTGTGTTTTCAGGGAGCTGCTGTAGGAAGGTGGGTATCTGCCCATTAGTTGCTTCCTTTACCCACTTGTTTATGGCTACGACGTCATCCTCACTGATGCCAGAAAGGGCCATGGGCTTTGCCCCGTAGAATTTCTCTGAATCCTCCAGGAACTTCTCTTTCACCTCAAATCCTGACAGGGAGGAAAAATTCTACGTGAAGTCATCAGACATTGAAAAACGTTTGCTCAGTGGCTCAGCCAGTGGCGTGGCACTCCCCAGGAGGAGTGCTGAGGGAATCAGAGACATCTCCCAGTGTGACAGCGTGCTTCCATCACTCCCTGTCACCGAGAGTTTCATTCTACACCAGTACGGACCTCCCCGTGCCAGCTCTCACCTTTCTGCAGGTACAGACGCGACGCGAGGCTGAGGGTGGATTCTGTGAGTCTTCTGCAAAGGGTGCCCAGCGTGTGGTGGAGACAGGGCACCGACTCCAGATGCATCGCCTCCAGCAAATGCTTCTCTGTCTGATTTGCTGCTCCTAAAAAGCAAAGGCAAATTCCCGTTAGGTCATGCCCACGCAGTGGGAAACAGGGACGTTACTCTAGCTGCCTCCTGTTAGAAACACACTGTGCCTTACAAACGACGCCGGAGAAACCCGAGAGTAGGAGCCTCACCCGGGCCATGGAGGGCAGCTTCAGTTGTAATCATACCTAATTAAAGCTGCAGGAGTTAAGATTGAGTGGAAAGTGCTGTATTTAATCTTTACGTTTTGCACATTGCCTCCAGGAGGGGGTACAGGGAAGGGCAGGAAACGATGCGTTAGTAAGGAAGAAGTTACCCAGTGCCAGGTGAGACAAGGCGAGGGCAATGCCAAGGGGTGACAGGACCACGTTGGTTCTGTTGGACTCCAGCTGGACCTCTCTCAGGAGATCGATGCTGAATCTCATCAAGCCATCTGCTAGCCTCTGGCTCTTCTTCCAAGTCATCTCACAGCTTTCATCTTCAGCCTCTCCTTCCTCTTCAGAAGAGGCAATTTCCCCAGATGGTTGCTGTTTGTGACAGCCCCCAGCCCCAGCTATGACTTTATCTTCTGGGTTCCAGTCATTCCTCGTGTCTGGCTGTGTGGTGGTGAAAGGTAACATGCGTCCATCAATCTCCTGGAAGTTGTCATAGGTAAAATCTGCCAGGTCTGCGTTCGGCAGGGTTGGGATGGCTTCCAGCACAGCAGACTCTGCAATTCCAGCATTTTTCACGTCCTGGGGAGAAAAAAGGATAGTGCTGGGAAAGCAGGAGCACAGTGATACCGTCCCTCATAGGCTTTACTGCACAGCTAAATGGGTTGAGAAAACTCTCCAGCTTCTCTGCGCTGGTGGTGTATTTGCTTCAGTTTGCCTTTTCACCTTGAGGTGAAAAGCACCTCAGTGAATTTGGAAAACAGAAGGTCTCGTATCCTGGGAAAACGGACTGAGCGAGGGTCTTGCAGTGGTTCTTCCTCCGCTTGCCCTCAGGGCCTGCCCCAGGCCAAGGAGCCCAACCGGGATGCTTTGAGGGCAAGGACCACCACCACCTGCTCAGCACGTGTCCTGCGCCTTCCCATTTATAGATCCGTCATCCTCAACCTTGATTTCACCTCCTCCTCTCACATATTTAGCACTGCCGATCTGCCTCGTGCATCGGTCAGCACCCTCTGCTGCTGTCACAGCCTTGATCCATTTTGGCTCAAATCCTCCTCCAGGCATCTGTCTCTTCCCGACTTGTCTGTTCTATTCAACCCTTTTTCTCTCCAAATTCCTCATTTTCCAGTTTTCTAAGCTTTAGCCTATAGCACTGCTGCTACTGTCCTCACATTTGCATGGTCTCAAACACATGCTTTTTTCCTCAGATCTCTCTGTTCCCATCGGCATCCGGATGACATTCCTCTACTGCAGGAGCGCTCGGTGCCAGGCTCGATGGGTAGCATCAGCCACGGGTCTTTCTTGCTGTCACCCTCATAGCTAGTTGTTTCCCTCATCTTCCCTTATCAATCAGAAATTAAATAATCCACCTGCCAGTCCCTGTACACACCAGCTACCGATGTTTATTCCATATGGAATGTATCCATACTCCAGTTATTTAGGCTGGAGCTTCCAACGCGAAGGAGCACGGCGTTGGTGGCAGCAGTAGGTGAGGCGGAGAGGGAAACCCGCACAGAGATGGACTTTCCCATCGCACTGGTGCTGCTGGACGGCACTGCCTGGACTCATCCTACCTCAGGACAAACTGGAAAAGCCCAAGTTCAACCCCCTTGGATGGAACCAGTCATGGCTTACCTTCAGCTCCCCATTTTTGTCTAAGAAGAGACGCCTTTGCTCACTGGCATGTGCTGAAGAAAACTGTAGGGGGAAAAAATAACAGCAAAGAAACAACGTCAGGCTTCTCCGCTCCCTAACACGTCCCACAGGGCCGGGTCAGAGACTGGCACCAGCCGGGCCGTAGTGGTCCCTGCACGGCTACAGCACGAGCAGGGCTTTAGGATGGACCCAGAGGTGGTGGGGTCCACCGAGGGGAGGTGGAAGCGAGCAGGAGCTGGGAGAGAGTGCAAAATGCTGGGTTTGTTTGGAAAGGGACCAGGTCAGAAGGGCACAAAATAATGTATCCTCTAAAGAGTGAGCAGTGAGGTTTTGCAATCTCAGATCTGACGAGAATCCAGATTTAAAATGGGAGGGAAAAAAAAAAAGCTGTTATTAAACAACCTCCTGTTAACCCCTGAAGGTCACTGTCACTAAATACAGCTGAAGCCAAATTTCCAAAGATTTTTCTACAGAAATCCACTTGAATAATGACAAAACCCACAGCTATTTCAGCTAGGGAAAAGAAGATTAGAAACCTCGCTGCACTGGGGCACAGGCTAACCCCACAGCTGAGAAGCAACGTCCTCCACCGAGCTGCCTGCCAGCGCTTCTCACGCAGGTATTTGCCCCGTGGTCTGGCACGAAAAAGCCACCTCAACCCCCCCCTTGCCCTTTGGTGGCTGGGGAGAGGGCTGTGCTCACCGCAGAGACCCCCCCATCGCCGGAGTGAAGCAACTTACCCGCAGGTGACCGTGCAGAGCGGATAGACAGAGCAGCGAGAGACCCCAGAGGAACACCATATTTCTGGAACAGAAGGACCAAGCGAGAGAGAAGTTATTTCCAGCTGCCTGGCAGCAGCAAGCTGAGCCTATTCAGGTCTACGGGGAGAAAATTATCAACCTGGCCAAACAGGTTGGCGCAGGAGCTTGCGGAAAGCAATAGGGAGATGAACAATGCTGCAAAGAAACAACACAGGACTCCTGGGTCCGACGCCAAGGCAGCGAAATCAGAGAGGAACAGGGACCCGCGCCCGAGCAGAGCTGTGACCACAGCCAGGCTCCGACACGATGCTGTCCTGCTTGGATCCTGCGTTTCTGCCCCCTTCGCCCTCGTTTCTCTGGATTACAAATGGTATTTCCCTAATCAGTCCTGCACACGCTGTGCCTCTGGACCAAGACAAGAGCCTCTGCTCCTTTCCCCACCGAGGTACGGGCACGGCATCCTCAGCCGTGCCCCAGGCTCTTGGGAGAACAGATACGAACCTGCCTCGAGGGACTACAGGCAGTCAGCAAGTGCTGTCTGGAAGGGACTTTGCAGGTAGAAAACGCAATACCAGAGCAGTTCCTCAGCAATATGTCCTGGAATAGAGAGTCCTCCCCTTCCCAGCACTCGCCTTCCCCCTTTGCTGGCAAACCCAGCCTCTCCCACCCCCGCGCTCTGGTTCCTGTACGGGACAGCGAGAGCCGGGCTTCCAGGGCCATGCGTTAAACCCCACCCATTCCCTGGTCGCCGCTTTGCCCAGCCATTTTTCCCTTTCGAACAGAAATAACGTATCTTCTTAACATAAAGCCTCCATGCCAAAGCCCAGCCGTCGTCACAGCCGCCGTACGCTTAATTCCCGGGGCTGATTCCCGCTCTCCGAGCCGTCCTTGCTTCCACCCGACGCTGCTGGGCTGCGACCCCAGTTGTCAAGTAGAAGAAGCAAAACTCGAGGCCATTTCATTCCCCTCTCCTCCCTCACCCCAAATCCTGCAGCCACATATAACCCTGAATAGCCCTTTCCTCCCCGGTGACGCCTGCCCTTTAACCCTCTGCCAAATTCACCCCCGTCCCCCGGAGAGGCCCTGTTGCTCCTTAGAGGAGCCCCCATTTACAGTCAAATCCTCCTTCGTTTGCCCCTTACCTGAGGCTTTTCACGTCCTCGTTGGAGCTGGCACTTGCTTTAGCCCGGCCGACAGTTCTGCGTGGGGCGAAGGTGGTCTCTTGCCAGCCCACCCCTCCCGCCCGCCGGCGGCGACCTTCAGCACCACCCCCTGTTTGAGAGTCTGGCAGGCAAATATTGACCTACAGCATCCGGTTAAACATTTGTTTGGGGGATAAGAGCGAATTTGTGGGGCATTCGGAGACGGGGAGACACTTTGGGCTGCCCGACCCTCAAGAAAACGTTAACACCGAGGTTACCAGCTCCAAAACTCCCGTGGGCACGCGAAGGCGGTTGTCCCTAGCAGTGCCTCTGCTTTCCACGTACGCCCTGTTTGGGAAATGTGCTCGTTTATTCATAACCTCTACTGAAAACGTCGGGCTGGGTACTTATCGCCACGGGGCTCGCTCTGTTTTTGGAATTTTCCTTGCAGAAACCCCCAGGTATTTACTCCCTGTATCCCAGCTGCTTCTGCTGCAGCAAGCGCAAGGCACCGGTTTTAACAGATGGCTGGTGCCCAAGGCGCTGTGGCCGCGTACCCGAGCAGGATGCAGCCATGCTGAGGCTGGGCTGAGCCAAGAGCAGCTGGTACCTCCCCCGGAGCGCAGCACGCACCAGAGCTCTGCCGGGGCGGTTGGCCCCGGTGCCAGGCTCCCCGGCACGCACGCACCACTGCGCCATGGAGGAAGAGTCTCGGGGACGGGCAAAACTCCAGCAGTCCCGTCCTGTGCGGTTTCGTGCCGTATGCAGAAGCGATGGCGATCCGTCCCGGCTCTGTCCGTGTCCTCAGTGTGAGAGGCGTCACTAAGGAGCAGCGGGAAACGCTAATGGGGTTGCAGCGCTTGCACTCATCCATTCCTTGCAGCGGCGCTTGGTTCCCAAACCCACCCCTGACACTGGGAAGGAGTGGAAAGGAGAAGTTTCTGCAACCAGAAACTACTTTGGGACATGCCGCTGCAACACGGGGAGCTACTTCCCCTTGGAAAGCAGATGCAAGTCCCTGTGCAGCAGAGTCCTACCTTACATCCAGGACATCTTCACAGCATCCCTCCTCCAGGAACACGAGCGGTGCCCCATGGCGGAGCTTTTGCTTTGGCTGCCAGAGCAGGAGAGCCGCAGCCGGCACGTCCAGCCCTGTCCTGCACCGCACCTGGGCCCCTCCAGCACAGAGCTTCCCCACACACCCATCTCTGCGTCTTTTCAAAGATTTTATTAGAAGTAAATATTTACATCTATTGCAAATGGTTAATAGGCAACACAGGACTGAGAGCTCCCCTGGGGTAGGGAAGGACAGCAAGGGCCAACTGCTCACCTCCCCACCCTCCCTGGAAGCGGAGGGCAGCCGTCCCAACTGCAGGTGGCTCAGGTGAACCGGCAGCTGGACGAAAGCCCTTTCCCCTCCCAGGACAATGCACAGCAGGCTCCTCCTCTGCCCAAGATAAGAGCTTCCCGCTCCCCTGATACTGGCTCTGACTAGGCTGAAGGATGGATGGGAAAAGGGCTGCGATAGAAGTGAGGCAACGGCTCCTACGGCTGGGTCAAAGAACGCTCTCCTCGCCTCTGGGGTGGGAACAGGCAGTGCTGTCCCAAAGGGAAGGTCAGGAGGAGACCGTGCTGGATCGTGCCTCCTGGCTCTCACCCTACAAGGGCAGGAGGGGACACAACCGAGCTCCTTTTTGCTATCCTGTCTTCACCACGAGTCTGACCAGCACAAAGGAGAGGATTAGGAGGAAGATTTCTTGAGAAACGCTGCCAGTGCGTGGCACACAGGGCACTCCTGCCCCCTTAGATAATCCCGGGATGCAGTGCTGCTGGGGCAGGGACCAACAACAGTCCATCCCTACCCTACTGCTCCAGAAGCCAAAATCCTCATGGAAGCATCTAGTTCTGGCCTCCCTAGAGGGTCACATTCCCAAACTGTCCCTCTGCAGCAGCCCATTCCTAAATGAACTGGCGGAGCAGATGGGGTTTGTGCCTTGGCTGACTTCCATTCCAGTCTTTGCCCTGGAGCCAGTAAGGCAGCAGAACTGCTCTAGTTAACCTCTCCTCCTCCCATACAGGCTCTAACTCAGCCGGCAGAACCTAAAGTGAACAGAGTACATCATCTGGGCTTTGAACACAGACCACAGGAGGAGGAGATGCCCGGCACCACGCAGCTCCGAAGGCAGCGGTTCCCAGGCCCAGCTTAGGCTATCCTAGTAAGACTGTTCAGTGGTTCAGGAGTGGAAGTGAAGGGTAAGTGCAGATGGCAGTAGCTATACTGTCGTGTTCTTGTCAAGGGGCACCTCTTACCCCTTAACTGAAGGGGAGAGGATACCTGTGGTCCATATTACTCTGGAGGGCAGCTCACAGTCCCCTGGGGATCAGGCACACACGGTACGGAAAGCTCCAGGCCTCTCTGCAGGGGTGACAGTGACCTACAACGCCCAGTATTTCTCCCAGCAGCAGTGGAGGTTTCTCAGTTATGGCTTTTTTCTTTTTAAAGATACAGAAAGAGGTTAGAGATGCTTTACCAAGTGCTCACTGACAAATACACCTCCCCCCTGCATCCTCTGTTCAGAAACATCTTACTCTGCCTCCTCCATAAGCGAAGCTGCCAGCTTTCAGCTCTACCACCAGCGCTGTGGGACAGCCACAAGCTCCTGGGCCGGGGGGGTCTCTACGCCAGGAGACGTATGACACCGTTGTCCGAGCCCAGCAGGAGATGGCATTTCGTGGGCAGCACCGCCAGGCTGGTCAGCGTACCCCGAAAATTCTCCGAGCTCAGCTTGGTTGTGCTGGTGGGCAGGGCTGAGGACTCCAGCATGGAGTAGACGCCAATCTTGTTGGCCACAGTGCCAGCGACCACTTCGTTGCCATAGAGGTCAAACGCGTGGATAGGTTCAGATGTGGATTTGTAGTGGTGCAAAGGTTTCTGCTCCAGTTCTTTCCAGACAGTCAGGGAATGATCCGAAGAGGAGCTGATCAGCACATTGCCCTCTGCAGCCTGCAGGAGAGGAAAGGCCAGTGAACACCACCGCCGCAGTAAAAACTCCCACTCTCATCCCGCAACTGAGATTAGTGGGTAGCTGCCAATAATCCAACAGTCCCAGTGCAATCCCTTGGGACAGTCCCAGCCTTTTCCAAGCAACCGATGGTACTGAGCAGTTTTAACAAGGCATCTGGGTGGACACTGGAAGCTGCGGGACTCTCTGGTAGCTGGCAACCTCCTCTAGTGCTACCCAAGCGTCCAAGAGCTGTGTCTCTTCTCAACATCCAGATACTCAACTAATTTATCATCTGTTACTACTGCAGCGGGTAAAGTGATTATCGTGCAGTCTCCCTCTCCATCAAACCACCTGCCAAATTATTTTCCTTCTCGGGAAAAGGAATCGGGAGACTCTCTTATGGTAGAAAACGCTGCTGAGGATAGGAGAAACCTGGAGCTGCTTATTAGCGGAGCTAGTGAGAGGGTAAACAACCCGCACCAGTGAACTTTGTTTAACCTGCATTTCGGTCGAGGACACTGGAGCCCCAACACTGCTCCCCAAGGGCGGGTAAATATGGACAAGAGTTACTCATTAGAGCGACACTCGCCAAGAGGGGCTGACAGCCCTGCGGAGCAAGCGACACATTTGCTTCTTCACAGGAGACATGTCTCCTCTCTGCCCCTTGCTGCAGACTTGCTCGGCAGGGACTGAGACGCCTGGCAGGGCTGATCTCTGTTCAGCACAGGTTGGACCAAGAACAGCCACCTGCAGCACTAACCACGGGGCAGGAGAGCCTGAGCAGCCTCTTTGGGATACGGCAAGGGATGGAGGAACGCCCAGAGGATGGAGCAGACAAGCCCTGCCAAGCAGCGCGTGCCAGAAGGATGCTCCACATAAGCTCAGTGGAACGATGAGGCCCACGAAGCAGCCTCTCACCCTGACCCCAGCTGAGCCTCTCACCTTGATCTGCAGGATGTCTCCCTCATGGGCAGGCCACCCCCGCATGATGAGTCCAGTCCTGGTGTCCAGCAGCACGATGAAACCAGAGGAGAAGCCAGCCATAACGCTGCGCCCATTAGGACTGACAGCCAAGCAGCGGATGAGCCCGGCGCTCACCCCACTGGCCAGGCGAAACTCATGCTGCAAGAGAGAGTCCAGCTACTGGGGTGGGGGGGGGCAAAGATCACGGGGATTCAGCATTAAGGGGACAAGAGACCCTGGGGTCCAGCTGCCTTTCATGGAGGCATCACATCTGGCTTTGGGCCAGCTGCGATCCCATCATTAAGCACACGGATGGAGGAGGGTGGCTCCCAGAGCACCAGACTCCCTACCTGTAGTCCTGGCTTTCGGTGATCGATGAAACGCAGCACGGAGTCCGCGCTGGCCACAGAGATGCTGTGATAGGGAGGTGGCATGGTGGTCACTGCTGTGATGGGGAGTTTGCTGTCAAATTCATCAAAAGTGCGGAGAAGTTTGCCTGCAAAAACATGACGGAGAAGTTACAGCAGTACATGTACAGAGAAGGCACACAGCAAATCTCCAGTTCCACGCTGTTTTTTAACAGGAGCCATCAAAACTCAGTATGGCCCCTCTGTCTTTAAGGACTGGACCAGTTCAGCCAGCCCTCACCCCTTCCCTTCTTACCTGTGAACTGGTCCCAGATGTGTACAGTCCCATCACAGCTCACCACGTGCTGCGATGCCTCCAGCTGGCTGACGTAGAAAACTGACTTCTTGTGCTCAGCGTACGTGAAGCGCGGCGGCACCTCACTGGTGCCATCCCCGTAGTTGTACAAGGGCCAAAGGCGGACAGTTTTGTCCTTGCTGCCACTAAGAAAGAAGTCCTCGCTGCCAAGCGGAGCCACGCACTTGATGGCCCCTGAATGCCCTGAGAAACTCTGCAGCTTGATCTGGTGGAAGTGGAAGCGGGGGTCGTGCTGGCTCACCCCAATCTCATACTGCCAGTAGGCCAGCCAGTTCCCACACAGCATGTGGGTGCTGCGAGGAAGGTCATGCTTCAGGGCATTCTCCTCGCTGGATGAGCTGGGAATAAAGCCATCCGTGCCAGCACTGAGGCGAAGTAAGCCAAGACCCTCGCGCTGCGTGTCCACAGGGACCTGGATGCGGTTCCCCACCAGCACACTCCCAAAAGTACCAGAGTGACAGTCCTCGTGGTGGCTGGAGAAGGGCTCGGTCCCTCGCGTATCTTGGTCCGAGCCCGCCGCACTCGACGTTTGTTCCAGGCTAACTGCCTGCAGGCTCTTCGGGTTCACATTCTCCAGGTAGATGCTGGCCAACTTCTCAACCAGCGAGTGGTTGGGCACCACCGTCTGGATAACGTCACCTGAAGAGAGAGAATGCAGCTCCAAGGGAAGGAATCAAGCCACTCGCACGCTGCTCCTGGCCAAAGCAGCCTAAAGCTCCCGACCCAACAAGCAGACCAAGCCACAGCGTACAAGCTGTGGGTTTCCCCCAGCAGCTCTACGCCCTCTGAGTTCAGGTCCAGCACGCATGGGAAGAGCACGGAGCTCTCTCACACATCCCAGGAGATGGTGGCCAAGCCGTACCTAGCAAGCAAGAGAAGGGGATGTAGGTGATGTAGGCCATCTCAGGGTTAAACACCTTCTGTAACTCCATCAGCACGGCCGGATCCAGGGCCAGCAGCTTCCCATCCGAGAGGGGCACCTCCATCACCGGCACCTCACAGCTGCTCAGCGACTCTGCCATCAACCCCTGGACAAGAGAAAACAGGAAGGTATCTGAGATCAGATGCTCTCACCCCATAATTAATTACACAAACACAGCGATGGACGCTGCTGACACCAGTACTGGTGCGTGCAGGTACGCCCACCACGTTCCTGTGGCTGGGTACTGGAGGATGGCAGGAGGACTTCACCCACATCACTCACCTGGTCTTGCAGCTCCTGCAGCAATGAGAACGCCCCAAAGAAGTTTCTGACCGTGTCACTCAAATGCTGCTGCACCATCTCCTGCCCAATCCGCAGACAGATCAAGGCAATTAGGCTGATTGTCTTAACGCACAGGACAATACGGGCCTGGGCACCACTGGGGAAACTGAAGAGGACATCCATTACCACACATCCCTTTCCCCCTCTTCTCTTTCATGCTTCCTGCCTTGTCTGTGTTATCAGAAGGTCTTGAGCAGCACAAGCTCTACGTGCACGCTGTGCACCAGCGCAAGGAGGTGCACGTCAGGGCAGGAGCAGCCCCACAACCCCGGGAGCGTTAAGGCCCTCACAGAACCACTTCCAAATCCCCAATTTGCCGTTGTGCCGATCCCGGCTGAAGGCACAGCAGACTGTAGCACTTACCCGACGGTGGGCGAAGTGAGGAAGCCCAGGACGGGGAGCAGCACCTCCTGGCTGATCTTGGGGAGAATGTCCATGAGCGTGGTGTCCGAGAGACACACCACGATCTTCTGAGTCAGCGTCACAGCAGCCAGGAGCCCTGCCTCCTTCCGACTGTTCAGCCGGCCACCACCAGACCCACTGGCGGGCGCAACCTGCAAAAGGAGTCCTCCAGTGCCAGAGCCACCATCTCCCCCAGCAGGACACATCAAGGGTGATCCCAGGATCACCCAAGCTCAGCTCAAAACTCGGCATGGTAGTGCTGGTCACAGCCCCGGGAAGAGGGACCTGAGCGCTGAGTCTCAACAGCAACTTGTGTCTTGCACTCAAGGGACGAGCCCGAAAACTGACGGACAGACGTCAGCACCAGAGACCGGCCTCGGGAGAACGGGGCGCAACGTCCCCAAGCTCACAGGCATCCTCTGGAGGGGCATCTCCCTGCAGGATGCTCCCGCAGCTGGCGAACGCAGAGGGGAGAGAGACAACCCCAGACTGCCCCAGACCATTGCCGGCCTGGACACCACAGTCCCGCCGTTGCCAGCACAGGAAGAGGGGAAACCTCTTACGTACACGTGACAAAGCAAGAATCAGCATCTTCCTCTCGTGCCATGCTGAGCCTGGATGCACAGACCGCAGAGAAGCAGTCCTTGCATGAAATGTCCAAGGACAAATTATGGGCAAACCTGCTGCTGACTTCTAGAAACCCAGCTGCAAATAACTTCATGATGCAGAAGAGCACATCTGTTTTTTTGCTGACAACATACCGATGCTGGTTACAGCGATGCCAAAGAGTTAACAACATCAGCAGCAACACTAAAAGATTTCTTTCTAGACTGTCCTATTTCCTAACTCCTAGACAAATCAAACACCCAAGAAAAGGGAGCCAATAACAAAAAACCACAAACAATTCCCAGCTTCTGCCATATTTCTTGTACACCTGCCATCTTCCAGCTCATCGCAGAGGCTCTTCCTCTCACAAAGTATCTGTTCTGCCAAATCCTGCAAGAAGGATTGACTTTATCCTATTTGTGACCCGCAAGTTTCATCCTTTTAATATCAGATTGCCAAATGCTCTTCACTGGGGTATTAATCCCCCCGGCGCCCCCAGGCAATAAGTTTAGAAAAGCGAAGCGAAACAGCTGGAGTTATGATTGCAACTGGGTGGAGAATGGTTTTGCTGAAAAATGGGATTTTTTCCCCTGAAAAATCTCCTCTTCAACATTGGAAAAACTGACAATGCCTTTTTGTTTTCTTTAAATGAACAGCTGTGGCCTCTTTTCCTCTACGTTTAAATTACCAAAAAGCTATTGAAGTTTTCCATTTAAAGAAGAATCCATAACCAAAGTGTTTATAACCACTAAAAAGGGAGAAATATGAAAAATAAGCCTGTTTAAAGCATTCAAAAACATTTTTTGATGAAAAATTGGTTTGTTTTTCAACCAGCTGCATTACACACATTTTCTTCTTGCTATTAAGCTACGAATTGCAAACTGAAAAGTTCGTAAGTCCTGCCAGTATTTTTCATACAGTTGAAAAACCTCCTTCAGCCTCTCCCCAGCTCATCCCCTATCTACCCGTACAGACCTCTAAACCCACTCGCTCCAGCAATCCCGCAGCAGCCCAAGCTGCTCCGCCTGCCCAGTATCACAATCCCCCCCCTTGTGCCAGCTCCATTTCGGGCACGCTCACCCAGCAAAGCAAAAGAAAACCATTTTCTCTCGTTTCGGTCCAGGAAAGGGTCTGGACGGGGAAAGCCCCCGGTTGAAATGGGGAAGGAGGGGCTCCAGCAGCCCGATGCGGATCCACGGTGGCCGAGGCTTGCTGAAGAGCGAAGCCCACGTACGCAGCCGCACGCTTTGCTGGAAACGGTCCGGTACTTATGGCTGGGGGTGAAAGTGCCTCTCCTGCCTGCATCAGCACGGCCCTTCTCAGCCAGCGCAGCCAGAGCTGCTCAGCTGGAGCTGAACCCGGCACAAATTTTTATGCGGGAGGCTCCTGGCGAGACCGGACTATTTTCTGCGCATCGTCCTTTTGTGCCTGGAGGCAGCTCTCGCCCCGACGCGTGCGAGGAGAAAAAAGCAATACTAACCAGGTAGCTGATGTAGGGCAGGTACTGGTAGGTGAGGACGGGCTCTCCGTACAGGTACGCCACGTGCACGAGACCGGCCAGCACTGGCTTGGACACCTGATCTCCCAGCACTGGCCGTTTTTGGTAGATATTTCCTGTACTCAGGGGACCGTTCTCATCGTTGCTTGGTACAAACTGCTGCCTGGTGGGGCCTGCCCAGAGACAACACCATGAGCTGAAGCAGCAGGCTACACCCAAGCCACAAGGCACCCCAGCAGACTGTTTGGGGGCACTCGGGGACCCCAGGGTCCGAGGAGCAGACATTACCAACGTAGCAGGACGTGAGCAGACGGAGCAGGTTCCTGGCGATGAAGCGGGACGTGACGGTAGGGCCCAGCTTGGCTGAGAGCCACCTCACCATCTTACAGGCTGTGTCTGCAAAACAACAAACAGTCGCAAGGACAGAGCCCGGCACGGTGCAGATTAGCTATCACCCGGCTGCTGCCCGGACCCTGCCTGCACCGCAGGCAGCTCCCTGGGTCTCAGATCCACACACTTCGGTGGAGACCTGGCATTTTACACTGGTTTCATCGCTGTCCCCAAGCTGGGACCATAGACACCCCCAAATCCAGACCCACTTCTTCCCAGGCTCTCCCCTTCTCCCACGCGCTGCCACGCTCAGCAGATAGGCTCGAGGCTAGCAGGGCCTTACCCAGGAGCATTGTCTGCTCTTTGTCATCGGAGTGATCCGGCAGCTCCTCTCCCTCTCCATCCTCTGGCTCGCTGCTGTCATCAGCCAGGGTGACATCCACAGAGGCACCGGCATCCACGGCCACCGTCAGCTCTGCATCAACCGCAGCGTCATCGTGTTCCTCTTCATCACGCTCCTCTTCCTCCTCCTCCGAGTCCTCGCTCTGTTTCAGGTCCTGGCTGCTGTCCATCGACTTCAAGCTGCTCTTGTCCTTCTGGGAATCCCCGTCCACGGGTCTGTCCTCTCCCAGGGACACCTCGCTGGCGCTGCTCTTATCGCTCAGCCGCCCAAGGCTCAGCGATTCCTGCTCCTGAGGCTGCAGGGACTCCCCGACGTAGAGGCCACTCTGGAAGTCCTCGCTCTCGGGCAGGTAGGCTTGGTCGTGGAAGCTGACGCCAGAGGTGTAGTCGAGGAGGTCGAGTGCAGCGGAGCTGTGCTCCACGTCCATTTTGATCTCCTCCCCAAACACGCATGACACTGGGCTTTCCCCTCCACTTTCATCATCTTCAGCCGCACCGAGGAGGGATTTGCTCTCTTCCCGAGAGCTCTCGATGCCAACGAGAATCTGCAGGATGTGCGGCAGCAGGTTCAGGAGGAAGGACTGCAGCCCCAGGCGCACTATCAACTGGGCGACAAAGCAGTCTGTGTAGAGGTAAAACCTGCCGTGGCGGTAGCAGGGGGTCTCATACGCTCCGATCAATGGCTTGAGCAAGTATTTATTGGCATTCTTCGGACCTAGGGATTTAGCTATAGGTTCAAAGAGATACCACGCTGCGTAGACAGCGGTGTTCTCCTCGGACATCAGAGATAATATGAAGGGCAGAAGAATCTCCAAGCCTTCAGGAGTGATTTCAGAAAGGATCCCCTCCAGCTGCTGCCACAGCTGGAAAACCAGTTCCCGGCCCTGACCTTCATCCTCTATCTTCTTTGCCTGATAGGTGAAAATGAATTTGTGCAGGGCTGGGAAATATGTGGGGAAGGGGACAATAGAGCTGAAGGGACTGAGGAGCTGCGTGGGACAGGGTGGGGGGAGGCCCTGGGAGATGGGTTTGTATTCAAACAACTGCACCGTGCCCTTGCCCAGCCTGGTCTTCAGAAGCTTCTCCACCGGCACACTCAGCTGCAGCAGGACGTGCAGCACATGCTGGAGCGGGGCCGGGATCTCCTTGGGATGGTAGCGACACAGATTACGCACCATCAGGAACCGCTCCAACAGGGACGCGTCAGGCTTTGAAGGACGAATCCTTGGCGCAAATATAATCTCAGCTACCAGAACGCCCAAAGCTTGCATGTCCCTCTGGTAGAGGTCCGAGAGACCCAGGGGCGGCTCTTCCCACGGCTGCTCCATTAGCTGCATCTCACTGCTTAAGCCTTTAACCAAGAAATTGTCCAATTTCTCCAGTTCTTCCAGGGCCTGGAGTGGATTGAAGCCTTCAGGAAGCGTGATCTTCATGTCAAGCTGATCCATAGCCCCTGCCTTGCTCCGACGGAGAGGTCGGACACTTGAGGTTTTCGCTTCGGTGGCATAAGCGGGGAGGGTGGAGGGCTGCGCTGAAGGCACAGTGGCACAGGGTTGATCAGCAGCTCTGCTGTTAGCAGAAAGCGAATCCAGGGCTTCTGTGCCTTGCTCTAAATCATCCTCACCAGCGATGGTTTTCTCCCCAGACCAGGTGGTTTCACTAGGAGTAGCCTCCAGGACCAGTCCGTTAACCGCATCCGTCACCTGGCCTTGGATATCCTCCAAAACCACCGTCTCCCTGATGTTCTGGAGAAGAGGCCGGGCAATGGCTGGAGCTTCAGCAGGCGTGTAGGCAGGTCCCACCATGCGCCTGGGATGCGGCTGGTCAAAGAGTTGCACGACCCCGTAAGTCGTCAGATGCGTGTGGTTGTCTACTAGATGGAGGCAGACGTTCTTCTCCTTGACAGCATCCTTCCCCAGCAGCTTGTACCCAAAAGTGAGATCAATCCAGTGGTGGAGATCCTGAGAAACTTCTCGGCTCTCAAGCAGCATGCGGTGGACTTCAATGAACTCCTCGTAGGAGCTACACCAAGATGGGACATCCAGGTCGGGCATGTCTGGATGGATGGATCGGAAGATGGAGGGGTCCGTATAAAACTCTGGGATGCACTCATCCGGGGTCCAGCTCTGCATGCGCTCCATGCTGGCTGGATACTCATTGGGCTCCCACTGGGACCTCACGTGGCAGCACAGCACTGCCTTGGGTGTCCTCCGAGCCGTGTACACATAGTAGGTGATATCCGAAAGGACATCGGAGATGTGATGGGGGACGTGGAGCTGCTCCCCACTCGACCCACCAGCCACAAACGCCTGCTTGGTCATCTCATAGGTGAAGTCCAGCTGCTTGTCTCCCTTGTTGAGTCGGAACTTGGATTTCCTTAGGTCCCTGAACTTGCCGTTTTTGGTAGTGAAGTCCACCACCCATGGAAGAACCGGGTGATAGTTGGGGTCTCCCATTCTCCTCCCAGCTAAACTGTTTAGACGCATAAGGTAGTCAAAGTTGCTGACCTGCCCGTGTACCCACTGTAACACCAGGTCTCGGAGGTCCTTCTGGCAGGCGGTGCACCGCGCCTCCTGCCCTCGCACGCCAGCGCCGCTTTGCTCGCTCATTCGTTCCAGACCAGCCTCCAGCTTCGCTTCCTCCTTCTTTGGTCCCTCGTATTCTCTGAAGTTCACACGGAGCCGGCTGCACAGCTTCTCGTCCACAGCCACGTCCCGAAGAGAAAAGGCGCCGCAAGCCAGACCCACCTGGTGACAAGCCCTCATGGCCTGCAGCACGTGGAAGAGGAGGAAGAGGATTTTGGCGTGGCTGTTGGTGAGCTTGGCCGGGCTGAAAGTCACAATGTCGTGCAAACAGTACTGCACGTAAGGGTAGATGACGTACAGCATGTCGGCCGACTCGAGCAGAGCTTCGGCCTGCAGCACGTTGGGGCAGGAGGACACCCCCTTGGCGGCCGCCACGCTCTCCTTGGCAGGGGAAGCACCGGGCGCGTTCTTGCCCACCTGAAGGACGGAGCAGCCGTAAGCCTTCTGCAGGGCAGCCCGCAGCGCGTCCAGGGCCGGCACGGTGGGCGGCGCGTCAGTGTGCCGGTACGGCCGCACGTAAAGGCAGTGAGCCCGGCACCACAGGTTTCGGTAATTCTGGGAGGCGACGTTCTGCATGAAGCCGTGCAGGGTCTCGGGGCTGCCGTTACGCTGGTCAGAGGTGGGGGGCTGCACCCGCAGGGGGTACAGCAGCCGCTCCTTCCGCAGCCCGTGGATCTCCACCCGGGTCCAGCCCGCGGGAAGCTTCTGCACGGAGTGCTGCAGGAACGTCCTCACCTCCACGTCGCTCAGCCCCTCCGGCCGCGGGCACAGGCCGGGCAGCACCCGGCGCTCTTTGAGGCTCGCCAGCCATTTCACCGGGACGAAGGCGGTAACGTGGGTCCCCTCGGCGGCGGCGGCCAGCTGCCGGCGGTCGATGTTCAGATCCTTCTCCACGCTCTGGAGGAAACCGTCCATATTGGGTTCTGCTGGAAGGAAGGTGGCCCGGAGAGGTTGTGAGCGAGCGGACGAGCGGCACCGTCCCTGCCCTCCCCGCAGGAGCCCCAGCTCCCCCCCACCGAGCAGGCGCCATGCAGCAAGTCTCACTTCCCCATTA
>VXBL01003115.1:8417-42333 GCA_013400195.1 Aramus guarauna
CCCCCCAAAAAAAAAAAAAAAAAAATCTAAATAATCTTAAGGTGTATAATTTTAAGTATTTTTACCAGAATGAACCATATACGTCTGTGTTCTGTGTGGTCTAATATGGCTGACAGTCATAACTATGAGATTAGGCATAGTTAGGCTATGACACTACAAGTACTCTCGTTCTCATATTCAAATAGAATTAATTGTCAGTGAAATCAATATATTTTGTGTATCACAACTCTTGATTTTGCTTGCATGTTTCATGATAACTTTGTGTTAGCTTAATAGAAACTTTCATCACAATACTCTGAAGGAGTACTGACTATGAATAACACATTAGTCACAGTACTATCACTGTTTTCATATATTGTTTTTGAGAGCCTTAATAAATGACATTTTCATTTTAGAATGAAGTATATTCCTAGTATAGATAATATACCTGCAATCAAAATAGTTTTAAATTATTGAGCTTAATGGAGTTTAACTCTCTTGATAGTGAATAGGTAATACAAAAAATAAATGTACAATTTCACATAATTAATAATGCTTTTCAAATGTTACTTTTGGTTTGGTTGTGTATTTTGGGTCTTTTTGTCTGTTTGGGTTTTTTCCAAGACTACTTTTTATGAGGTCATTTACAGACATAATCATGAGTAAATGTGATTTCTTTTATAGCTAAGGCAAATGAAGCATATCTTCAATTAGAAACTTTTGAAAATGTACAGTGGTAGCCTACTGAGAATGGAATTGCTTTTCTTCACAGCTTCACACCCACTCCTCTTTAGAAGCTCATGGCTGTAGATAAGTGCTGCAAGTGCAATATCCTTCTCTTCAAGTATTTTCAGCTACTGTGTACTTCAAATAATCTATCTGATATGTAGTTTGGGATATTTCAGAAATATTTATATGAATGCTTTACACTAGGTACCCACCTTTGTTTTGCTAAGTAAAGTTTTGCTGTAAAACATAATTAAGTGTAGCTGTTTATGTAGATGTAACTGTAATGATTTGCACTCCGTATATAGGAGGAAGCAAGTTTGCAAATTGCTTGCCGTGCTCCAGTAGGAATCCCCTGTGCAAAGTAGATGGCATAGCTGTTCAGTGTGGTTGTGCACTAGTCAACTCCTCCATCTCTTTCTCTCTATGCCTTTATGTAAATTGTTTCAATTTCTGACTTGATATGTATTATTCATAGTAATAAAATGAATGTGTTTCAAAAACAGAAAAATCAATTATAGCTGAAAGGTATTTAAAAAAAAGGGAAAAAAAAGAAGAGAGACTAACAACAGGGTGGTTTATGTTCTTATGACAGGCTCATACTGACAGTTGGAATCATTAAGACACAGTAAGACACAGTAAGATAAATTTAGTGTCAAGAAACAAATTACACTTAAGGGCCAAAACCCCACTGATATTCTCATAGAAGAATTACATTGGGAAGCTTTCAAAAATTTTCATACATAACCAATAATTAAAGTTTTATAGAGTTACTTTCAGATGCTCAAGCCCAAATCAGACAATCATATCTATAATCATTCTGTATTTTCTCACATGCGGTTACTTTTGCTTATTAAGCTACTGTTGCACAAAAAAAAAAAAGAGAAGACAATACTAGCAACCTACACAGTATGAGGATACAGCTGTGATACTTTTGCTCTTTCTCTTTTCCCTACACAATTCCTGGACATAGTTAGGAGTATCAAGAACATTTCCATCAAGTTACCATGTATGTGTCCTACCTATTTGAGCTTCTGAGGGAGTTCGCTACTATGGATGTGGCTAGACACCATCAGTTGACTGCAGAGACAAAGGACAAGCTCTAACAATACTTAGTGTATTAGTACAGATGTAGTCACAGATGCCAGGCTAAGAAACATGGTATAAAGTCTCTGTCAGTTGAGTTCAAAGACTCAGCCAACAACTTTCAGGTCTTTGAATCTGTTTTCCTACTAATTCAGAGATTTAAATATGGAACACTTCAATAGTGTTGAAGAGATGGAAACAACTAAGACCTCTGATTTTCTTAACAGTTAAGGAAATGCATAGCATAGGCATTTTAAAAAGTATTGGCAAGTAGATCATTGTGAATTGCTGTTCTGCAGAATAAATCTAACTGATGTAAAAGTAATCAAATCTGAAGTTGGATTATTCTTCTGAGCATAAGTATTCTATTGTATTATACATCAAACAAAGAATGATTAATTTAGGATTAAACTAACAGTTTTCCTAAAAAAATATATCAGTTTCTGGTGTCAAAAAACATAAGACAGCAAACAATTATCTTAGAAATTCCCTCAAAAAAAAATTGTATTCATAAAGATTTATTTCATCATCATATCTGAAATGTGTTAGGGAGGGGAGGAGGTCTTAGGAGCTTGAAACAATACTAAATCAGCCATCCTAAGTATATTTTTGTCTTAAGATTTTTGTTTGAATATAATTGAGACTACTCAAGCAGACAGCATATATAAAAGATTTTTTTCCTTCTCAATCAGAAAAATAGACAATAACTCATGTTTCAACCAAATTCTTGAAATAAAAATACTTTCTTAGCATTAAAAAAATACAACTGTTTAGACAGACAATGAATACTACCATACCTCAGAATTACTCTTTGTCTTGATAAGATTGCCCAAGGGGGACATTCAGTGGTATTAGTGCCTGTAAAAAGGAGTTGATCTACCTTACGTCATACTAGAAAATGCCATAGCCCATGTATTAGTAAGCTGGATATTTCTTGTTCCAAAACCAAAAATGTCTCTGATGCAGACAGTGGCCAGCACTGGGCTTCCAGGTTTCCTTAAGATTTATTTCTCATTTAAGTGTTTGATTTCTTCTTGCAAAATAACTGTCTTGTCCAAAGTTGCAAAAACTTTTCCACAGTTTTAGGACATGTATGAAATGAAAACACCTGATCACTTTGTCCTTACACGTAATGTAGAACATATGTATATATATGCATATATATGGAAGTATACATACACATACACATGCACACACATATACAGTCGCTGATAAGATGTATTTTTATTAGTCCTAATTTGTTGGGTTTTTCTACAAGCTCCAGCCTACAAAAGCCACAGTTAGCATGTAAGTTTACAAACATAACAGTGAGACAAGCTACTAAGTTTAAGTTGGAAGTGCAATTCTGAAATATGCCCACTGCTGACTACAGTAAGTATTTTCAGAACTTGTAAGGTATATAGTTCTGTCTGATTTCTTACTTTTTCCAGTTAGACAGAAACACATATTGAAGGCATAAGCTGCTCATACAATCCAAGAAACCATTTTGATCACCACTTCATATTCTGGTTTAATGTTAGCACAGGTGTGATGATCTTTAAATGTCTTTTTGTGATCTTCTCTGCATAGTAGAGCTCAGTAAGTCTACAGGAAAAAAATCTGTCTTCTGAGCCTCTTCTGTCTTAACACATCTGTAGTAAAGCAGAATCTATCAACTTTATTTCATCCATTTAATAGCTGTGATTTTTTTTTTAATTAATACTAGGAAATTAAATGATTCAAAGTTTGAGGTTTTAAGGAACACAGTTTCAGGCGGTATTCATGTCCTATTTTGATGATAATAGGATCCGTTTAGACAGGCTTTTTGTTCTGTAACAGCTGATACAAAGACTGAAATCTTGATTCTTAATGTTCATTCTGCTCTTATTAGGGTTGATGACAGTAAGATTTCAATAAGGTTTGAAGGACTGGATGTAAAAGTTTCTAAATATTGCTTAGGAGAAACAATACTGTTGGGTTTTATTTTTAACAGAAAATATAACTGTTAGCTGTAGCTTGAGGTGATTTGCAATATAAGCATTTAAGGATTTTGAAATTATATTTATCTTAAAATTTTTATTTTTTTTTTAACTCATTTCACTTAAATTTGATTGAACTATGGGATTCCTCTCACTTGTGTTTACACATATTCCTGACAGTCATTTATTTTGCTGAGGCTGGTCATCCTCAGTTCAGCTCCTAAGAAGATCGTGGAGTCTAGGCTTTTAGAATCCATTTCCAAATAGTAAAAGGCTTTCCTGGACTAAAACAAAAACAAAAACAAAAACAAAAAACCTGACTAGATCTAGCACTGAGAATAGTCCCACTTTGAGGAGGTGATTGGATTAAATGACCTTCAGTGTCCCTTCCAATGAATATTTCTGTGACCTCCTTGTCACTTTAGTAACAAACACAAAAGAATGTGGTAGACAGCTCTATTTGTATCCAACCATCAAGCATTGCTGAAATCATGCGTAGCTTAATTACAAGAAAATAGATATTCGAACAACTTAGTTCCAGAAAAGTCATGGGGACGTAAGCACATACTTGATAAAGTTCCTCCATGTTCTGCAGAAACAGGTTCCTAGGATAAGATCCAAGACATACTGGTTTTCTTCAACAGGCTTTTAGTAAAGTCTTTAGGAAATATGAAAAATTTCTTGATTAATTTGATCCGAAAAAATGAAAGTATTTTGGACTGTAATTTTTTACAGTTATTTTGTTATTAAGTTATTGGTTTATTTGTTTATTTGTTTGGGTTTGGGGTTTTGGGTTTTTTTTATTTTTTAAAAGCATTCATTATCTATATTTCTGCAAATGGACATACCGGGTTTTAGAAATATTGGTACAGATGCTGTTTTAAACTGCTGAAAACATTGAAAGGACCGTGAACTCGAACTGTATGAATTGTACAGTCTACACTTACACGAGTGCATTAATGCCTGGGGTTTTAATTTGCTATGAATCAAAAAGAATTAGAAATCAATCTTTCTTAAATGTGAAACTCTGTAGGTGGAATTGCATGTGCATCATGAGGAAATCCAGATTCTAGAGCTAAACTCGGACACTACAAGAGATTCACTGCTGATCAGGAACCCTTACAGAGGGAGGAAAATGCCTCGCCCCAGGCTCCTGCTTCCTTTGAAGGATTAAACGAATACTTTTCTGGATTCTGCAGGAGGAAGCTTTCCCCAGCAGACCCACACTAATTAGTCATTTCTACTTCTCATTTCCTTAAGAAAAGCTGCTCAGTACTACAGGAAAATTGAAGAACCAACCATGCTTTGAGGGCTTGACTAGTTGTTTGTCTGAAATATTTTGAAGAAATTTTGTAAAATTAGAATGAGAAAAGGAAACAAAAAAAATCAAGGTGGTGGAGGGTGGGAAACTGGAGTATACTGCCTCTGAGCAGAACCCCACTGCCCTCAAATATATTATTTTTTATGAAAAACTGCATAGCATTTTTATTTTATTATTCCAGTTCCACAAAGGCAAAAAAAAAGAACAAAAGCTTTGTACTACATATGCTTGCAGAAATTTGACAGAAAGAGTAGTTTCATTTTGGAAAATTTATTTCATATAAATCTTGTTAGCTTATCAAGAAATGGTGATTTTAATCAACTTCACAATTTCTTCTGTGAACCACCAGCCTTTGAAGATCATAGAGAGGCAATTACAGGGATCTAAAATTTGTGCCATAGAAGTTATTTCCTGTAAACACATTATTGTTTCATTGTGCTGTCTTATCACTATTGATCTTTTTAATGTGGAATCATATATATAAAAAATATTCACTACATATAGAATAAGCAAGGTTGCTCATAGTTATCTGTAGATTGAAATGGAAGAGTGTTTAACTACAAGGTAGCATTCATTTCTCTTAACTGTCCTGTAATTATATTGTAGCAAAGTTAAAAATTCCATCATCATCAAGTTTATAATGTAAACACAATATCAACTAGTCTCTAAAAGTTATGCTTACAGAGGCATTTTAATATAAGCCTGAAACTGATAAGTTTGATGATCTTTCTGTTCCACTTGCCAATAGAATTACAGTGCAGAAAGCCACAACATTTGCTTCAGGGTAACTAGTTTAATACAAGATGTATATGTAAATCACATAAGGAAATTGTCAGAACAGGTTTACATGAAAATTGAATCACATTTGTTATATTAGGACAGACACAATGTCATTTACAATATGTCTTGCCTTGTGAAATTCAGTCAAAGTATTTGGCAAAGCTGAACAGTTCAAAGCTGCCTAATTAATACTTGCCTCAGTGCTTGTTTGTAGGTTGTTTGTTGTTTGTTTGGTTTTTTTTTTTTTAAATTTTAACATCCATTATCTATACCTACTCATTCCTGTAACATGCTACCAAGTTATATTAATGCTCATTTAAACATACATTATTGAAACATACACCATAAAGAGACATCACTCTTTATGCCTGTTATTTGGCTAAATGAAGCTACCCAGTTACTGAGTATTTATTCAATTTCATTTGGAATATTTTTTCTTAACTAGAAACTAGACTATGCATCTGTCATTTCCTTTTCACAAAAGACACAAAGGGGAAGATACTGTGGCAAATGAAAGACTTGAGAGAAGTGGAGGAGAAAAATGGAGAAAAGGACAAGAAAAGGGATTTAGAAATAAATTAAGAAAATCCAGGGAAATCGCTTTGAAAAGGAATGAGATCAAAATGGCAAACTAGTCTGGGAGATGTGTTAAAATGCAATGAGTTGAAACATCATTTTGGTAGCCATGTACAGTCCTCACTTTTGTCTTCACCTCAGGTACTGTGTGCCATGGTGCAATAAGTTTTTTTGCAAATAAAGTCAATAGTTCTGACATATTCAAGCAAATGTGTAACAATGGCAGAATTTCACTCCTGGCGTTATATGTTTTTTCAGAAATATCTGCAGAGAGTTGCTTTTTGCACATGATTAGGTATACTTGGAAACTCTTAGCTTAACACCTTCAAGATCAAGGAATAAAGAACTTGTGTAATGCTCTGCAAAGTCTTTCATGCATGAGATAAATTCAGCACCAAGAGGAATACATGAGAATACATTAGTGCACTCAATCAATTTCTTTGAGTTGGGCTCCAGGGAGCTTGTTTTTAAAGGGGTGGGCAGGAGGTCTTCAGATCGCACAGACATTTTGCTGAGGTATATTGTTAATAAATAATTTGATTTGTGCACACATGTCCCTTACATGGCTTTAAAGATTTATAGCTTAATGGCTGATTGAACTTAGCAGGTGAATTGAAGCAGGGTGACATGGGACCATTGCAGCTAAATACAAAATGGCAAATTCATCACAGCACAAGCTGTGCCTTAAATGCTAAACCTATAAAGCCACAAAATAGATGTGGTTTTATGTGTGTGCCTTTACATTGTCTAATTTTAGGCCTAAAATTAGATACTTAAACTAGGGTGTTCATTTCCATAGTGTCCTTATGGTTTAGCTAGAAAAGAGAAAGACAGAAGAAAAGAGAGCACAAAAGTTCATCAAAGGTTGGTGTTGAGCCAGAATTTATCAGTGAAACTTGAGGATACAGCTAACCTCATCAAATCTGCAAAAAAGAGTAGGTTTGCCCTCTTCCCTGTCTTTCCCTGTGTCAGCACTGACACTTGTCTGACCCTCATCAGTGGTCATGTTCAGGAGCTAAACCGGTGTAAAACTACTTGTTTGTTGAATGAGTTCTCTGCTCTGACCCAGCTCATTGAGCAGCAGACAAATGTCAGTGCCATCATGAAGGAAGCTGGGAGACCATGTAAGTGAAGCAAAGCAGCTAGATGCTAGATCAGCATAGCAGCGTGTAAAACTATGCTCCTACAGCAGAGAAGTTAGAGTTTCTCTTATTCACACTGTAATATGAAGACTAGTTTTGTCATTCAAATCCAAAACTTAGTTGTTAAGAAGTTGTTAGAAGTTAAGCACTCCTCTCTCTCCTACTTCAGACTTAAGCACCTGCCCAAAGGTGTAGTCCAATTTGCTTCAGCTTCCATTACTGGCATAATTTCTCACAGCTTTTTGATTTTTGTATCCCATTCACACCCTGCTTTCCTCCTAAGTCTCTAACATCCTTCCCGGACCACCTCCAAGTTGTGGCCCCCTACAAGAAACATGATATGAAAGAAACTAAAATGTCTACCTTAATTATATGTCTAAATAATTTTGGGGTAGATTTTTAATTCTTCATTCCTGTTCACTTATTTTATAAACATGTTTTTATTGGTTCTTATTCCTTAGAGCAAAAATCCCCTTTAACTAACATAGCTAACAGGAATGACAGCAAAAGCTGTTAACAAGAATGCGGTTATATGAGCTAAAACCCTCTATTTTTTTCTTACATTAGTAATTCCACTCAAGGGACCGAATTATTATCAAATGAAGATTCTTTGTCAGGATATTTTTTGTCTTAAGGTCATTTGCTGCTGTGCTTTAGGATACGGTTTAAGTTGTTCCTCTTTTATTCAATGGGTTTTTCCTCTATCTTTATTTCTGGGGATCATTAGAATTTAAATATTAATAATGCTAATAATTTAAAGCCCCTATCTTTCTCTATTCCATGAAGACAGTTCCATCAAATGAGCTCTCTAAGAGGAATGTGAAGCAAGGATGCCAGTGATAAGTGCTTTACTGCCTACTTGGGATACTTCTTCTACCATAATGAAATATTTTTGCAGTTAAGATAAAATCTGTCAATGAAGAAAAAGGTTTTCCTCTGTTCTTTTTAGCTATGAACTCTACTTCTCTCCTTAGTACCTCACAATGTAAGAATAACATATCAACTCTAGGCCTAACACATGAAAAGGTGTGAGAAAAAGTTATTTTCATGGTCTATATAGGAATAGTGTCACTTTTATTTCATTGTAGTTATTCCTTTTCTTTGTGTTAAAGTCAAGCAGAAATAGCTATACGCATTATATATTAATAGATACATTTTCAATTTTTGACCATGAGGGTCAAAAGAGGGAAGGTAGAGAGAAAAAAAGCCTTGATTTTTGCCATTGTGCTCATACAAACTATACAAGTTTACAACTTCTTAAACTAGCACTTCTCAAGCGAAGGCAGGTCCCAGTAAAGTTATATTTACCCATCAAACAGGCCATCAAAACTACTATGATGTCTTCCCTTTCTTCAATAGTTTTTCAATATTATCGTGTTGACTTTCTTGTATTTTCTGTAAAGAGAAATGAAGCATGAATATAAGCACTGCAAAAAGAAAAGCATCAATAATTTGAAGAGTTGTCAAGTGCTTTGAAATTTAAATCTTTGGTAAAGCAATGCTTGTCAATGGAAGAATATTGAAATAACTGGGTGCTTCTTTGCATGACTGAAATAAGAAGGTGATAACCTGCTATATTCTCTATAATATATTCTTTTCATCTTTCAACTACAGAGAAAATCATTCATCAATTAAATCAGGATATGTAAAAGTTTAGATGACAAACATTTAAGAAGGCATTAATTTAAATTTGTATAAGGAAGAACCAAATCTGAAGACTACTAAGAAAACTTTCATTAAATTCAAAGAACAATTTATTTAAAATAACTATGAAAAGGTAAAATATATAAACAAGTGAAAATATACTAAATAATGAACACAGTATTTTTGAGATTACAAGGCTGAACTCTTGGAAGAGAAGAAATGCCAGAATTAGTTTAAGCAATTAATCTAAACAATTTTATTTTTCCACTGGTGAACAAAGCTGTGTAATTATGCCATTCTATGCTAATTTTTTTCTGAACCTTGCTTTCAACCAACAACCAACATGGTCAAAATAAAACAAAAAAAATCTTCTGGACATAGCAAATGTATCCTCACATTATTTTCTGCGGAACACACAATGGAAGCATCTTAACAGTTCACAGCTACTGATAATTTTCTTTTTGCAGTTCCTTTCTGTGGCATGGAGATAGTAATACTTTTACTTTACAAATAGAGGTCAGTATTCAAAAAACTAAAGTAAAATATTTCCACTGATATCGGGAAGCAGTAGGCTCTCAGAATTGTTAGCATAGTTATAGCAAACATTTTTGTCCATAAAGAAAAACACTGAAATCTTTGTTTAAACTATAGGTAATGGGAAATGTTTTTTACATTAGGAAGTTCAGGTGTTAAAAACCTGAATAGATGCTACTCAGCTCTGCCTATGGTAAATGACTACGAGAAACAACATTTCACTACAAGGATAAGTGTTGGCTACAGCAGAATTATTAAATGATTTAGCATTTGTAATGTTGGCATTTTTGTCAAGTTTTCCATCAAGATTTCCTGTACTGTTTTTACAGGCTGATCTTTCATCAGACTTAGAACAAAAGCTCTAAGTCTTTTTGTTGGGCACAGGTGATGTGGAGCATCTTCCCGTTCTAGTAATAAATTGATTTGAGAATCTAAAAGCTTTTGGGCATCCATCTAAAGAAAATAGAAATCTATTATGTCATAGCCCTGGTTTTTCATTAAAAATAACTTTATATTAATGTGACAGAGGAAAACTGCTGGAAACTACATTCTAGCAATTCCTGTCAGTATAAATGAGGAGAAAATTCTTATTTTAGCAAACCTTTCCAATTTTTCCCCCTACATTGCTATATTTTAAACTGTTATCTTCAGGGGTTCTGCAGCCATCATGAAAATTGCTGTCATTAATTCTTAAACAATTTCACTCTCATAAAAAAAAAAAAAAAAAAAAAAATTAAAAAAATAGGGTCTCCCAAGGCAGGTTAGTTTAGAGATGTAGTATAAAATGACATATGATTCATGAGCTGGTCAGAATCTTTTTCTCACCCAGTCAGAACTGCTAGCATTTTATCACAATTAATTATCTCTTTAGAACACTTCTTTGTATAACAAGCTATCAGCTTCATAATCTAGGTCCCAAATATCTACATTAATAACAGCATGTGAGCAATATTCAATAGTGAGTCATAGTGTAAGCTAGAAGTGTGCAAATGTTGCCATCATCTGTACCCATCCCTTTCACCTTTCACTGAAAGGGAAAAATAACATTATGGTTTAACCTCCAAAAGACAAGCTCTGGCTGTTGTCATTAAAGGTACAAGGTTGTATTGTGGAGTTTATGCAAAAACATATGACATTTATTAAACAGATATTTTCTTCTAGAGTTCTAACCATTGTCATTCCATTACCAACAGGATTACTAACGTGCTTGTGCAGGTAAAGATAACAAGCTCACATTACTTCATTTGTAATGAACAATTGAATTGAAAGATCACAGCTGGTTACTGCAAAATGGTGTGTCGTTACATCTATAAAGTTTTATGCATTGTACATTACAAATTATGCTTTTTTATTTTTCTTCTTTTGCATAATGTGTGCAATTCTTAATGATAACATTTTAGAATGTTTTACCTATGACTTTCTGTGAGTTTTATCGGTCAGTCAGACCTTTCTCAAATTCCCACATCTGTCCAATCCTGCTGTTCTTCTTAAGAGAGACTATAATATGAATTTGGAGTTGGTGTTAATATACAGGTAGAATAATTAAAGAGTAATGATGGGGAAGCAAAAACAAAATGTATTTTTGATGAACATTTAATCTCTCATCATCCTATACTGGTAGCTAAAACATCAAAAACTCCTTTCTTAAAGAGAAGCTAGGAAACATAAATTATTGGCGTCAATTATATTTTGCATCTTTATGATGCACAGAAACATACTGAGTTTCTGTGACCACCAGAGTCACTGGCTTGTACAAGGACAAGTTATTATTTTACTGTCCCCATGGCAACAGTGTCCTGGCTCCCAGGAACTGATAGGCATGGATGTCTAGTCAGGCAAATTATCACCATTCAGCTTCCAGAAGGAACTGGAAGTAGATCTCCTGCTGAACCAAAGAGTTAACCATGTTTTGCCTCCTTGTAATCAGTGGGTTTAATCCTGATCTATGATGAATTATTCTGTGCAATTTCTGGCATTTTCTAGAAATCCATTAGTGGAATCCAACATCTACACCAAGACAAGATACTGCTCAGATGCTCAAAAAAGACAAAGAGCTTTGCACTAACCCATCCTCAGACAATCAGCCTTAAAGATCGTACACTCAGATTTTACTGGCAGCTTGCTGAGAAGAGGAAGCTCAGATTCACTAACAGAATTGCTTCAAAATATTGTTAATTATATATACTGTCTGTGTCCATTTCTGTGACCAAAACAACGAGTGCACCATGATAACAAATCAGATGGTTGGGACATTAAATACCATTGTGTTCGATGCTTCACAAAGACTGGTTCAATGGATGCTTTTCTTATGACTGCAGCTTTCATGCATCATGAAGTAGAGATTGAAGTAATAATGCATTGTATCATTTTGCTAAATTTATAACAAGTTTTGTATAAATATAACAAATACATGAAGATTGATAAAGCAATCTTCTGTTCTCTCTCTCTTTTACTTATTTATTTTTCTTGTAGTAGATAAATCCAGTCTTTTCAGTGCTGCATGTTAAGTTGTATTTTCCCACTTTTATATTAGTCATTCTATACTGGACCCTCTATATTTCTTGTATTTTCATTTTAAAAAGGCAGTTACTGAATTCCTTGAGTCAACTTTGTCTGTGATTCACCGTAATGCTCCTAATGTTTTCTACTGTGCTACTGCCTCACATCTGGTTCCTTATTTCAATATTTGCTCATTAGAATGCCTGTACTAAAATTTAAGAAATTTACTTTGCACCATTTCTCCAATGCATCAAAATGTTTTAAAATGATAGGTCTAGTCTTGTAACCTCATCCAGATCAGTGTAAGAAGCATACTATCTTACATAGCTCAGATAGTTAATTGCAATATTCAGTAGGACCAAAGTTGGGGCAAATCATTTTATCTGTTTTTACCATTTTGGCATTGAAGTTTTTTGGCTGCTTTCTGCATGAGCTTTTGCAACAGGCTGTGCATTTTTTTAATAGTAATTTCATCTGGGCAGTATTTTCATATCTTAAGAGATGTCATTTGAGACAGTGTCAAAAGCTTTACTAAAATCTAAGTAGAGCACACCCACGGGGCCAATTACCCTGTCAATGATATAGATTGTATTGGTTGATACGATTTGTTCTTGATAAATCTATGTACTTGGTTTCTTGACACCTTATTATCCTTTAGGTGATAGCAAATGGGATATTTAACAATTTGTTCCAGCTTTCCAGTTATAAAATTAGACTCTTTGATCATTCTCTTTGCACTTTTCAAATAAAAGAATTATTATTTCCTTCTTCTAATTTTCTAAAACATCACTATGATTTTTAAAATACATATTGAAGGTTTAAGGATTCCTTTCTTACTTCCTTAAGGTGCCTTTAATTCTGTATTTATCTGAAAGTATCTCTTATTCTGTAACTCCCTCTCCTGACCTATTCTTACTATATTTTAATTGTGTTAATTATTTATTCATCACAAATTTCCACATATATGTGAAGAAATACACTGCCTAAAGCATATTTTCTGTGCCTTTATTTTTTCACTGAAACAATGGGGCTATAATACCTTTCACTTTTCCATTTTCTTTGGGATAAGTATATTTCTTTTTGTCTTCACTGCCCATTGCTAGGTTCAATATTGCTCACTAACATTTTTGTTTGGTGTGCTGCATGGTTTTACCTTGATTTCTTTCTTCTGTTCCCTCCTTTTTAAAAAATCTTTTCATTTTTTTCATAATCTAAAGAGCTTCTGTTGACCATGTTGGTCACTGATTTTCTATGTTTATCTTTTCCCATATTAGGATGGTTTGTCTCACTGTCTTGAGCAATTTCCAGATAACAAAATATTCCCTAAATTAATTTCCCTCCTTTAAAGGTTTCTATCATGATACTAGTTTCACAACTCTGTTGAGGCTTGTCATGGCTAATGTGTTTTCTTGTCCTTTTCATAGCAGTGTGAACACTAACATCTTGCAAACTATTTTATACTTTCTCTTTCATAACCAAATCTTTTATTCATAATCTAAATGGTCCAGCCACCGGTAATTTCATAGAATCATAGAACCATATAATGTTTTGGGTGGAAGGGACCTTTACAGATCATCTTTTCCAACCCTCCTGCCATGGACAGGGACATCTTTCACTGGATCATGTTGCTCAAAGGCCTATCCAACCTGACTTTGAACACTTCCAATGATGGAACAACCATAACTTCTCTGGGCGACCTGTTCCAGTGTCTCACCAGCCTCATCATAAAAAATGTCTTCCTCATGTCCAATCTAAATCTACCGTCTTTATCTTTCCTTCTACAGAAAGGATCATCACAGCATCATAACAACCAGAAAACAGTTTAAATTTTAATCAGTCCTTACATTAAATAATAACCAACACCTAGATTAAGCAGGAGCAACTACAAGGGCTTTTCTGTGTATTATTCAGTAGTTTCTAAATAACTACCTGTTATCTGTTAACTGGTACATAGAAACATAGAATCATAGAATTATAGAATGGTTTGGGTCAGAAGAGACCTTAAAGATCATCTAGTTCCAACCCCCCCTGCCATGGGCAGGGACACCCTCCACTAGACCAGGTTGCCCAAAGCCCCGTCCAACCTGGCCTTGAACACTTCCAGCGAGGGGGCATCCACAGCTTCTCTGGGCAACCTGTTCCAGTGCCTCACCACCCTCTCAGTGAAGAATTGCTTCCTCATATCTAATCTAATTCTACCCTACTTCAGTTTTACAGCCATTACTCCTCATCCTATCACTACATGTCCCTCTTCAGCTTTCTTGCAGGCCCCCTTCGGGTATTGGAAAGCTGCAATAAGGCCTCCTCTTCTCCAGGCTGAACAACCCCAGTTCTCTCAGCCTGTCTGCATAGGAGATATGCTGCAGCCCTTTGATCATCTTCATGGCCCTCCTCTGGGCTCACTCCAACAACTGCATGTCTCTCTTGTACTGGGGACCCCAGAGCTGGACACATTACTCCAGGTGGGGTTTCACATGAGTGGAGTAAAGGGGCAGAATCACCTCCCTCAACCTGCTGGTCACGTTTTTGATGCAGCCCAGGATACAGTTGGCTTTCTGGGCTGCAGGTGCACACATTGATCACATTGATCTTCACATCCATGAACACCTTCTTCCTCAGGGCTGCTTTCAATCCATTCTCTGCCCAGTCTGTAGTTGTGCTTGGGATTGACTGTTATCCCAGTATTCTTGCATAAGAAGCTTCCAGAAGGAAGATTTAATTGTAAATACAAGGAGATGGTTTATTTTTCTAGACAAAATATTATGTTGGAGAATTTTGTTCACTGTTATTTATATTTGTAATAGGTGAACATCTTTACAAAATAATGTACAAAACCAAGTCTTTTTGATCAAAAGTACAACGTCCAATGACATTTCAAAGGATAGAATCACTGTTACATTATTATGATTGAAAAGTGTTAAAATTTCTAGTCTTTACTCTTCAGTGAGCTTAGTATCTTCCTGACTTTTAAGTAAATTAAACGTTAATGCACAAAGAAAAGCAAAATAAAGTCAGATCATTGGATACCATATTAAAAGCTTTGCTATTTCATATATTTGGTATAAGGGACTTGGTTATGGATAGGTAATATCTACATTATCTTGCTTCTGTCCCAGAAGAGGATGTTTTGTCCTGTTATTCATTCAGCAGTAGACTAAGGGGATAAAATAGTTAATGAAGAGTTATAACAAGAGAGTTTTGATACTGAATACTTTGATAAGACACTTGCAGGGTAAATTTGTAGTAATAATATAACAACAGACATAATGCTGATGTAACTTAATGTGGATAACCAATAGAGATGGAGTCCCCAATTGTACTGGCAGAAAAGAATTAAATACCAATTTTCGTTAACTGTAGGTGGGTGAATGATGACTTGTGTTCTCAAATGTAAAGTTTTCTTTCCTAGACCTCATACAGAAATCCATATGACTTTTCACTGATGATTTCTCTTAGATCATTAAACAATTCTGTCCAGAAGAAATTGGGGATTTTTTTTTTTTTTTAATTCTGTTTTACATGTAGTTTATATATCCAGATGTAGATCTTCTGTTTTGTAAGCCCAGATGGGTTGTTGTAAGTCTAGAAACTCTTCACTCTCTGGATTTTATTGAAGTCTGATAGCTCCTGGCAGGCTGAGGTTACTTATATGCTGTAGCACACTAATGTTCCTGTGTGCTACATAACATTTACATATATCTGTACTGTCTCACATAAAGGCTCAAGACCACAAATTTTTTTTTTACCTTCCCCTAAATCCTGGTCCCCTTCTCTAAATTAAGACATTAATCCCCTGCACTCTATGCAGCCTTCTCAGAACAGGAGCATACTTATCTATCAGTGATTCACCGATCACCACCATTACACTATGTGTATCATTTTTTCATTGTATATTCTACTGTTATAGAGCTTTTTCTACTAGTAATATAAAAAGGTTGTTCTACAGCCTGATAACCTCTACAATGAGTCATGCCAAAGATTGTTGTTTTAGATCAACTTTTCTGCAAGATGGTACCTTCAGAATTGAATTATCTTGTTCTACCAAGCAGAAGAGATTAACAAGATTGTGAGTACGCAAGCACAGAACAAAATCCTAGCAGGTTTTGCTTTGTGAGTACAATTACTCTGATTTTTAGTAGTAAGGCTGATTAACTCATATTTTGCTTTTGATGTGCAGTCTCATAATGTTCCCTTGATGACCTAGGGTAGGGTGGATTTCCTGAAGGAAGGACCAGCATGGTGCTAGTTTGCTTCTTTCCACATTATGATCCCAGACATGGAGTAACTACCTGTGAAATCAGTCTTCAAATTTTTAGTCCCTGATGCCCCTTCAAGTTCACAGACCCTATTTAGACAAGGGCTGTATCTACCCAGAGGGATGACTCTAATGAAAAAAAAAGTCTCCATCTGTTTTGTTGTTGTTGTTGTTTTGTTTTTGTTTTTGTTTTTGTTTTTGTTTTTGTTTTTGTTTTTGTTTTACCATGATGTACATGGGAAGCTATGTTGAATATAATAGCTTTATGCTACATAGAGAAAAGCTGGCTTCTCAAGAATCACTTGGAAAAAGCTTTGAATAACAGTCTGGACAATTATTTAGAATAATAGACCAGAATCCTGGGATTCCCTTTAAATTGAATTAAACTGTGCATAGAAGTAACAACTTGCTTATATGAGCAAGATATTCACCTTTGATTCCTGATTAAATTTTGTGCTTTTATCAGGCAGAAGAGTGATATCATGTAGCTAAGGTGTAATTAATTTTTTCCTGTGTTAGAACTTCAACAGAAGACACAACTTTGAGAAGCCTTGGTAAATCTCAGTAAGTGAAATGAAATGCAGAGAACAAACCTCAGCCTCAGGTTAGATTTAATATATTCTTCAACTGTATTTAAAATTATTTTGTATTGACAAATTCAACTTTTCTAAAAACAGACAGGTGGATAAATAGAGTAATCAAATTTAAATTAACATATTGAGTAAAATTATTGCAACTGGTGAACTGCAAAGCCATAATAAGATATATCCCAGAGTTCTGCCCCTCTTAAATTATAGAGTGAAAGCAAAACAAAAAATCTCCATTCTACATCATATTGATGTATCTCAGAGGCCACAAAGAAGCAAAGTCATATATTAAAATGCTAAGAGGATTATAATGATGATGATGATGATGACAACGATGATGATTATAAGCAGAAAAAGGATAATGTCTGCAATTCTGGAGCCTTTCCACCCACTCTTGCTGTATATGTAAAAAGAAACACAGGCAGCTGGCATACCAGATGGTTTATATTTGTGACACCCAAAGCAAAAAAAAGTTTAGACTAAAAAGAAGTTCTGTTAGCACTAGCAGCAACTCAGAATTCAAATTATTCTTGTGCTTTGTCTCTTGAGTAGATTAATACTACAATTCATCAAAAAGAAACTGAAAAAGTGGCATTGTTTCTTTGCATTTTAATTACCTCATTTTAATTCTGTTGTTTCCAGAAACACAATTTTCTGTAAGGGAGGAACAAAAATGAACACACTGAATTTACACTAGTATGAACAGAGTCTCCACAATGAAAAAAAAAAACCAAAACCAAAAGACCAAAACATCTTCTGTCCTGCTCAGTACCAGTGCTTGCAGTTTCTGGAAACCTGAAGGACAGTTCATTTCCCATGGAGAGCATTGTTTTTCTTGGTTAATGAAAGCTAGCTTCCCACTTTTAGAAATTTAGTAGGTGATTTCTTGAACCAGAGAATGTTGAAGCAGCTGCTTCTCTCATTTTCTCCAAAATGACCATCCAAGACACCACCTAGAAAAACAGATAATTTATATGAGATTAAAGTTACAGCTTTCTGTAAGAAAAATATACTGAATTCTCTGGCAGGCAGCTCTAGCTAACAGGATAACAACCTTCTGTGCAGTCTTGCTGTGTGCTGAGTTTTTGATGGATCATAATTGTTATATGATTTTTCCGGGTTCAAGAGTGGGATCCCACCGAAGCTTTCTTTAGAAGTAATGGAGAAAAACAGGCTCTTTGAAAAAGAGAGCTGTTCAGTTTCAGATGTCTGCTTTAGGATGAGAAGACCTACAACTTAGAAATGTTCCTTACTTTCACTCAAAGGGATCCTTTAGAGTGACTAGCTCTGTGTTACAGACATCTAAATTTTGTAAGATGAAATCCATCCAAGAGGACTACAAGTCATAGGCAGAAATAGTTTTCACACCTGTTTGCTCATCAGTACATTGTATTCTTTAATAATAGTTCAAAGGAGGGTAGGAGAACCTACCATGGGTACTCATTAGTTCACTGCTGATTATTACACACATTTTTTTCACAGATCTATGATTCTAAAATGAAAGCCAATGTATTAATAACATAAAGGAAGAAAACAGTTTAAAATTGTATTAAAATTAATATCTTGCTAACCCCTTATCTTATGGGCTATCATAGGGCTACAACTAGAACACTACAAAACAATGTAAGGATGATTTATTTTACTAGCTTCTTGAATAACTTAGCTGGAAAGAAAAAAAACTAAGAGACCAATATTTTTTTGGGGGAAAAAGATAGAACTAAATACAATTACTAAATGTTACTAAATGTGCATCCCATATTTAAATGCACTTAAAGTTTCAGCTTGCTGATGCCAGTGTTTGAAGAATTCCTCTTAGCTTGTGAAAATTAAAAAGAATATTAACTTTTATAGCAAAGAGAAAAGGGGAAAAGGAAAGGAAAATTTTAGTGGGTTGCTCTATTAAAAGTAATGTACTGCATGCTATGTATAGTAATAGGAATGTGAATTAAGAATGTGAACAAGGGGAGTTAAATCATGTCCTAATCTTGTGAAACTTTTGTAATAAAGGCTAATTTCTTACAATTTGCTCGCCATCTTTAATTGTCATTTATTATTGGTTTTCAATATGTTTGAAAAGGATTCAGGCAAACTGTACATATCATCCCTTCTCCTAAAGCTGGTAAGTGCTCTTCTCCCTGTTTCAAACTCACGTATTGAGTATGTGTTTTATTTGATTGGGGCTTGATTTTTCATATACCTGCACAGTTTCTTTGAAAACTGCCTTCTGCAATGCCTTGCCTGTTTTAAAAATATTCTCACAAGTCTCTATGATGATTATTAGGTCATGTAAGTGATCTGATATTTATTTTTTTAAAAAATCTTTTCACTGTGACATTTTTTGTTACTGTGTAATGTCAATGGACAGATGGAAAGGAAAATTAAATGTCTCTGCATATAATTTGACATGTAACAGTTCATGTATTCATCAGCATAGGCTTTTGAATAATATCTACTGCCATATATTTTTTCATCACTCTTCTCTGTCTAGAAATAATTCGCTTTTAGCTATTACATATGGTTTAATGTAATATTTCAGAAGGGAAAACTGTAGGAATTCTGAACTGAAGAATATTTTTAATTACTTCTGAAAATGAAGAGAACTACTAATTTTTTATCTGGTAGACAATAGACTTTATGTAACTTTTGAAATGCGTCTTAGAAGATAGGGTAATTGGACAGATTGCTTTCTACTATTCTACAGGCATTTATTGAGATGAAAACTTCTGGAGTTTGATTTTGAGTTATTATGTGCCTTTCATTAGCTGAAAAAAAAATTAAAACAATTTTATACATTTTGAGTAATGGCTGGATGTATTTTGAACCCTCGATATATGCTAAAGTATGAAAACAATATGGTAACCTGATGTAAAATGTCTTTGCAGTATGTGGCTTTTATTTTTGGTGAGTTTTGTTGTTGGTGTTTGGGGTTTTTTTGCAGAACATGTTGCACTGGAAAATATTTTCTCAAATGTTGCCAAACCTAGAATGCTTAACGTACCCTGGTATATAAAATTGAGACTCACCTTGAAAAATTCATAGATTTTAGAGAAATCTTTTGAATGAAATGAAATTTTGACATATAACTAAAACAAGATGAGTGTAATAAATATAAAACCTATTGAACTCTATGATTTACGCTTAGTCATCTATATACAGCAACTAAAGAAACATAGCCATGTATTTCAGCAGTAAGGTTTCCAAAGACACATGGCTTGATGTGTAGAAAGGATAAGAAGTGCTCTTATTTGATCTATGACTTTGATCTATTTTTGTGCTTGTTTCCTCTGCAAGATTTTTAGATTTACTCATTTTTGAGTGTCATTCTCTCTAGGTTGTTACTCACTCTGGTATTTGCCTTTGCCGCCTTCTTGTTAAATTCCACATTCAGTCTGATCACCAGTCACCTGTCTAGGATGCTGTCAGGCTGATCCATGACAATGAAGTGAATTTCTTTCACATATTCTGTGGGAAAAGCTTTACACAGGGACAACTAAATTAATTATGAATGGCATAAAATAGAATTCTGTCATGACCTTCCAAATTCTCTCTTTAAATAATTAGCTGACTAAGCAATACTTGTCACTGTCTTTCAGTAAAGCTAGGACCCTTAATTAAATTCACTGAGCAATTTTTGTGGGTGAATATTAGTAGTAGACAATACAGCAGATTATGGTGAAGTGAAAAGAAATTGTGCTGTTGTTTTAAGAGGAATTGATATTGTTTTATTTTCTTCAGTGCTTTTGGAACAGCATTGGATATTTATATTTGTTTATCTGCTTAGCTCACCAGAATCAGAGGAGCTATTCTACCAAGCTGTCTGATTCAGGAAAAAGCTAAACAATCTATGCTATTTGGGGAATTATGTTTGAACATTTAAAGCTTATATTGATTCCAGAATAGAAATTCAATTAGCTGTATTGCCTATGAGGATATTTTACTTTGGAAGTAAAAGAAAATACACAAATTAAACATATAAACCCATGCAGGGAATAATCCAATAAATCCATGAAACTGGCAATAACACAATTTCCAGCGATGCATAGGCATATCATAACACATCACATTAAGAGTCCCATACTCATAAAAGTATAACCATGCAGATTATTTGTATAAAGAAACCCGGCTTTCAGCTGTAATGACCAACTGTTGTTAGTCATGTTACACTTATTTGCTATCTTTGTGTAAAATAATTTGGTGATGCCTGTGGTTCTTAGCCAATTAATATGATTCGTACCTGCCAAGCATTGTTTCCCTTGCTACTTAGCCCTTTCTGTCTTAGTGCCAAGCACGAGTCTACTGCCACTACATTAGCAATCTTGCTAGTTGTCTTCCCTAACGTTGTCTTCTTGTTCTCCAGCTCTTCCTTCATACTACCACCATATTGCCTGACACATTCTGACTCCCACCCTACCCACATATCACTACATGGCCAAGTGTCCAGCTAAGGAAAGTTTTTTGGTGTTATTCTTGTCTACTAATTCCTTTCTCCAGGTTTTGCTTCTTTCTGTTCACACACTTGACAAAGTGATCAATATCTGCTTGCTACAGCAGCAGAATTCAGCTGGTTTTGAAATAAGAGAGAAGCCACCACTCTTTTAGGTGGGACGGTTGGGGAAATCTGTATTTTTACAGCAAATGAATTTTTATTAAGTCTACAAAGTTTCTTTCTTCTATAAATTGTCAATACATAGATTCAGCTGTATGCTTTAAAGACTGTGCCTGGTGTGCTCCATATGAGGAATGAGCGGAGAACTTTTTGGCTCAGGTGACTATCATTTTAATAGAAAGAAAGAGATGACAAGGTAAAGCTAACATGTTTATAGCAGGAGACCTAGCTGGGGGCGGGGGGGGCAGGAAGAAAAAATAAATAATATTGAGACAAAGCACAATTACAGTCCTTTAAAGTTTATGCAGAAAATTCATTGAAAATCTTGAGATGTGTCATGGTAAAATGACCCTGAATTTTCTTAATTGTAAAATTAGCTTCATAAGACATAAGTGAACTTTAAAATGTCTGTGAGAGAGAAACAGAAAAACAACATTTTTTGCGCTGTGGTGGCTGTCTCTACTGTTATATATGTATTGGTGATTAAGTTTGAATCAGGTGCGTATTTCTTAAGTGAACTTTCTAATTGCTCCTGTGAGCTACAATGTGGTTCATGCTGCCAAGCCATCTTGGAGAGTGCAAAGCAATTTCTTTCTGATTAAACTAAGCTGGAACATGCACTCCAGGACACATGTAAAGTACTGTAACTGCTAAGGAGTATTCAGTCCACTAAAACATACACCTTTTTTATGTTGCTTTTGTCTAGATATGTTTGGGTTTTGGTTTGGTTTGGTTTTTTGGTGGGGTTTGGGGGTTTTTTTGAGGGTAGGTGTGTGTGGTCACTACCTAATTAGAAAGCTTTTCTAATTTTGACTAAGTCAACCTGTGTCTCTTTTTCACTATACTTTGGACTGAGCTGCAAATTTAAAACACAGGGCTACAGCTGCACGAAAGAATGTCCTACTCACCCAGACATAAAGAAAAACTGTACATGAGCCAGAGGGTGAAAGACACAGTATTATAGGCACAATCTAAAGACCAAAAAGGACTTAAAAACACACCAAATTGTATAGAGGGTAAAATGCAGAGAATCTTGAGAAGTGTTCCCCTGCAGGAGATCTACTGAACCCAGATAGTATTTGTTTACTTTCCTAGAGGGGGAAATCCCATGGCAAAGAAAAAGACTGTCCCAGGTCACAAAGTATATTAGTGAAAGAACAGCATCAAATTTTCCTGGCTTTTAGACAACGCTATTTTTTCAGGTCTGTTATATTCTTTTCTTCTGCATGTCTCTCAGATCATAAATGTATTACTTAAATGTAATTTTTTTGGTTACTCACTAGCACAAAAGCACAAATCTTTTTTAAATAACAACTTGAAATATTATATCAACGGGATAGTTTTCACATATGGAAAACTAGCCAAAAATTCTTGTCAGCATACTGTGGATTGTAAGACTCAGAAAAAAAAATTTAAAAAAAATGCTGGAGAAATGTGATTTAGCTCACACACTGAACTGATCTGTTACTTGTACATTAGAATACATCAGCAAAGTCTTGAATCATATGCTCAACATCAGTCATATTTTTAAAATTGACCTTTTTACATTGCTTATGCCAAACATAGGAAACTTCCCAGCTGTGACAATGACTTTAATTTTTTTTTTACCTTTATTTAGTCCATTAAAACAAAAAATCTGGAATGCTTGGTGATTTAAACTTAGAATATTTGTTTTGTTTTAATACCACTTTTTTTTAAAGGTTGCTTAAAAGTTAACTTGAAACATTATTTATTAAGGACAGCTTTCCATCCCCACCCCTGCACAATTTTAATTAGAATTCAGATGTATTTTTTCTATTGACTTTATTCTACCATAAATCTCTTCATCTTAAATAAATACAAGATTGAAAGGATACAAATGTTATAAGCACAGTACTGAAACACAAGAACTGCGGTGTTCCAGTCTGATTTCTCACCTTAGTGTTCTGGAGAAGCTTCCTGAAATCAGATTTTCAAAAGTGTTCAGGCACCAAAAAAAATCCAGTTGCTGTCAAAAGTAATTTTCAAAGAAGCCATGATGATATAGGAATTTTAATTTCTTTTAAACCACCTTGAGATATCTATCTCAGGTGCTTTTGTAAATGCTACCAAAAAAGGGGTAGAGGACAGACCATTCATTCCAGGGCAATTTTATGTTGGACTATTTTAGGAATCTGAACTAAGCTCAATTCTAGAGACTAATGGAGTAGCTTTAGTCCTGCTGGGGTGGAGATGATACCATCAATCCAAATAACCAGTGTGCACCTCAGCTGTAGGTAGTGGTAAACAGAGCAAAAGTTCTGTCTGGCAAGTAAATAAATTCCTTTAAATTGCTGATTATTGCAGGCTACTATGCTAGACTGGGAAAGGCACTGAAAAAAGTGTATAGCCTGCATCATGACATCTCAGCTTTATGTGGCTAATATACCAGAAAGTAGCCTTTCATCTCAAATATCCTAATGTAATTGTTTACAAATAGACATGGTAAAGTTTAAATTGGAACTATTTTGAGGTACATAGATTTGAAAATTCTGTCTAATTTCCTTTCTGTCTGAGGTGTGAGTGTGTCTGTCAGACAGCAGCTATCTCTCACTGTGCTGTTAATGAGTGTTTGCTGAAGCTGCTGAAGTTCACATACAATATAAAGATTTTTGTGACAAAATTATCTTTCTCGAACTTATGAATGGTTTGTGTGTGCCTGTGCATATATGTGCATGTAAGTGTTTCCATATTCAGTGGTGACTACTATATATTTTACATATATACTCATATATACGAAAAAAATGTATACATGTGTATATATGTGCACACTCACATGAACTCTAAATAGCACATAGATCTGTAAATACTCATTTAAAAAGTCTGATGTAGGAAAACATTACTTTTCCCAAAGACTGAGGAGAAAAATATTAGATTAATTTTCCTGGAGTTGTTTCTGATAGTCAATTTGTATTCATAAGAGTGCATGAAGCTAATGGCAAAAATACCCCACAACACACACTAGCACTACATGCTTTCAAATACTTAACATACAGTTTAAAAAGGTCAGGATGTTATAAGTGCGTATGAGCAAGTTTGTTTTGATTAGCAGTAGTAGGAACATCACTTCCTTTGGGTTTAAAACAGAGCAGCACAAGTTATTACACAAGCTTTGTATGTTAGGTCTGTTTGAACTCCTTCTGTCATATAGACATTATATTAAAGTACAGTGGGGGTAAAATATGTAACTATTCTGGCAGGTGATGGCCTGTGAGCTGTTTCACAGAAAGCACTTCATAATCTTTATTAATGCCTCATTTGTTAACCTTAGCTATGGATAAATCTTTAGATGAATTTTGTGCATTATGCATGCAATGATTTCATGCTTGTGCTGCTACAGAATATCACAATGTGTAATAAAATATGCATTTTACTTTCTGGGCAGAAAACCATACGTATCAAAGGAACACTCACACCTTTTATTCTGAGATATAGTAAGAACTCAACTTGACAGTATTTCTAGTTGCAAAAAGGGAGACATCCATAGCTACTGTATAAAAGTCACTGGGGTTCTCATTATGCACTAATGAAAGCAATTAAATTTATCTACTGGCTTCAGGGGTAGAGGATCAAGGGATCCTTTAAGGGAGCCAATCTACAGTAAGTAGTAGGTTGGCTTCATATCACAATCAAATCAGGGATCTGGCTGGGAGAACAGCCCAGTTTTTTTCTGGTCTACGTGCCCAGTGTGCAGGAGGTGGAAGGAGAGCAGAATGGAGAAAAAACCCTGAGGGACACTTGATTTTGCTTGGTACCAAATGAGGACAAGGCTAGAGCTGCAGAGCTGTGTCTAGGTCCTGAGGACCACTTCCAGATTCATCAGCTCAGATATATCCAAATAAGGTTTAGTTTTGTAGTGAGCATGAAACTCTTAGGCTCCCCGATCCTCTACAGGTCCAAGTTAGGCACTCAGACTTCCTATACAGACCACAAGAGAAGGCAGAAGCCTTAACAAGATATTACAGGAGTGGACGTAGTGGGTGAGAATCTAGCTAAAGCTACTTATTCAGGATAGATTTTCTCTTTAATATTTTATCAAACTGTAGTTTTATTTCCAGATCTACCTTTAACCTTACAATCTTGCATATCTTTAACAGTACCAGTAGGGTTGAATGGATGAATTGACTAATATGGCTAATTGAAAATGGTTTATTCCCAGCAGCGGAAAATTAAGTGACTACAGAATTTAATGATTTTATTTACTTTGGTAGTAGCTTGAGTGAGAAATTTGAAATATTTGAAATATTACTGTATTCCTCTAAAACTTCTGAAAAATACCAAAGATCTTTTGTGTTTCTATCTGTTCTCTGAAAAGACAAAAAGTCAGGTTTTCCTATATACTCAAGAGGAAAAAATCTATTAACTCAGGTAATCAGCTTGATTAATAATATTATATTTTCTAAAGCATTCAAAAGCCACTGGGTGCACTTTTTGATTAGAAAGGGGTAGATGACAGTGATGGTTTGGTTCTACTTAACTGTGAAGCAAAAGCAGCAAAGTCCCAAAATGAAGCTTCAGTCTCTGTGTCCTGAAGTGTCCATGATTTTACCTATGAACATGGAAGGGATTATTTCAGCCTGAATTCTTAAGAAAATACATTAACATTATTTTTTTATTTAAAAATTTACATTTTTAAAATATAAATTTTGAAAACCCTACAAATAAAAGCTTTCTAACATCAGGTCTGAAATTTTGGAAATATTTAAATGAAAAACTATTACAGTAAATTGTTAAATTCCCTTGAGATGTGTTAATGACTCTCGCAATTTAAAACTAAGAAATTATTGGAGAAACAATTCTGATTTGATTTAATTAAAAAATACCAAAATATTCATGTGTAATTACAGTTTTAGCACAATGTCTAGTCATATCAATTTTTGTGGTTACAGTTTCTATGCTATTTCTCAATTCAAGAATTCATAAATACATTTTTCCAGTGTTTGTAATCTGCTGTGTGTGTAATTTTCACATTTTTCTCTGCTGTCACCAGAATATTAATAACACTCAAGGATATAATTTTCCAATTGAACATATTTTGAAGCACTATCGTGTGGTTTCCTAGGAAGATAATGCTGAAATAGATATACTTTGCATATGAATTCTCCCAGGCACTGTGACTCTGATTCAGGTTCTGTGAATTCTGTGAATACATAATTTGTAAGAAAATCTATCTGAATCCCTGACCTACATGGTTCTATCATTAAAGACTCTAGATTGGCACAGGGCTGATGTAGTACAGGCCTCCAATCAAAGCTGTGATGAGTGGCCTAGACTGTGAAATCACATTGCTTCTGGCATGCCTTCAGTTAAAAATCAGGTGATAAAGGAATATACTATTGTCCACATAAAAAAATGATCATTTTGCAAAGTTTGGTAACTTCTGACCTGGATAATATCTGCAGCAACTCTATCTAGCAACACATTGCTAAGTATTCTTTAAGTATGAAATATTCTCATTTTCCTTCAATTTTCCTTCTAAATTGTTTTCTGATATACATAAAAACATTTTCTGGTTCTAAAGAAATGTCATCCTTTTTTTCTTCCTACCTAAAAAAAACCCCAAAACAAAACAAAACAAATCACCCAAACAAAAAAACATTAAAACTGAATGCTATTATTTTTAGATGGAGATGGTAAAATGAATTAAATATGTAGCACTTTCGAACACTCAAAGAACTATATAAACATCTCCTTCAATTTTTCCATTTTTACTCTGGAGCACAGTGATACTGAAAGTAGCCAAGTAGCTTTTTGTAAAGACCTGACTCCAAATTCAAGGAATCAACAATTCATTATGGTTTTAATGGGATACTTTACAATGACAGTTAAGAATAGATCTTAATTCTCATGACTCACAGTCTCATCAACGGAAAGCAGCTGCTACATCACAGTATTGACAGCAAGTGCCAGAATTCACTTGCCCTTAAAAACGTGAATGCTATATTCTGTCAACAGTGTGGAAACCATCATCAGGTTTTTTGTAGTGAACCCAGAGGGTTGTCTTTAAATGAACTTTTGCTCACAATTGTCATTAAAACCACAGAATCAAAGTCAGAGTCCCAGACATTGCTTTCAAAGTATACCTTTACAGTTCTGACAGACTAATTGTCTCACATAGAGTAATCAATTGTGAACACTTTAAATTTTCAAAAATATATCAGATTGTCTTTTCATTTCAAGCTTCCTTTTGGTACTTAAATACTTCACTGTAGTTCAGAGTGGTAGTAACACATGAACTAAAAGGTCTCTCTGATGGAATGTGTTTCTGCTAGCTTGCATTTACAGCAAGAAGATACTTTCTGCTTGAGAACTTCTGGTCTAGAAGACTAGAGCCTACTCTAGGGAACTGGAGAGACAATCATGTGGTGCTAGTTTGATCCAGTTTCCTTTACTGCCACTTTTCACAGACTAGGTCAGACAAGAGTTAAATGAGTATAGCAAAATACTAGCATGAGTAATTGTTACCTGACACTTAAACATCAAAGGAATGTATTCCTGTGTGGTTTTCTCAAAGCAGGGAAAAGAAAAGTGATAATAGATTTAGGAGCTTTCCCTGTTCCCTTCTATATGCATTTATGGTACAACTCAGCAGCAGCAATGAGAATCAGGCTGCTGCCCTTGCTTGTGCTGAGGATCAGAGAACTTCACAATAAATTCAGTTTTAAAAGACAGTACGGCAAAACCTAATTTTTAGGCAATGCTTGTCTCTTAAAAGTGAAATTTAGAAACTCAGTGGGTGACTAGCACCCTTTAGAGTCCATGAGGTGGACTTTAGAGTCCTACAAACAGTTGCCTACACAGAGTTACATTACCATCTGAAGAGATGTCTGCAACTACACAAGAGCAATGGACCAAAATTCTTCCCTGTGGGTTATTCTTTCCTTTGTTCATTGCCTTATTATTGCTGTCTAAACAGTGTATTATAAATTGTACAAAGACTACAACTCAATTCACTCCATAGTCTGGTGGCAAGACAGTTCTTAGGGGGTAAAATTTAACATAAGATTGTCTTTAGGAACTGAGATGAAAGATACTAGAAAGTAGTAGAAAAAATGGATGTTTCTCTCCTCTTCCCAACTCAGGCCTCCCTTTTCAGCTACGAGGATGTACAGCAGAACGGTCTGATAATCTAAAAATCTACCCAGCCTTACATACACCCATGCATAGAAATAAAATGCATTGGCAAGATCTCTAGCCTATTGCTGTTTCATGCCTCATTCTCCTAATTAACATGATCAGTGATTGGAAACAGTTAGGCAAATGAATGGTCTCACTCTTTATAATGAAGCTAGCTTTGCACTTGTGAGCTTTTTGCTGTTAGTCTCTCAGTATGATTCTCCAATTCTTACCGTCTGCCTGGACTTGGTCCACACACAATATAGAGCTGGATTCAAATGTCGCTACAAGTACTGCTTGGGGATTCTCATTTTATCAGACTTCAGAGCTAGTAGCGCAGCTTTCCAGGCATGTTCTTTAAAACAAAAGATGAATATGCTATAATGGTCTTGGATATGTGTGCAATCACACATATTTGGTGCTATAGACAAGAAAGGTAAGATTATAGGTTAATTCTGAATGTTTGAGTAGAGACTTGTCTAGGCTAATGGGTAAACTAAAAGCTGGAATATGTCCCAATTAACAGGGAGGAGATGGCTTTGTCAGCTCCAAACTATTTTCTTCATAGCCCTATTCAGACATACATAAAAAAATTCATTAACATAATAGCAAAAATTTTTTTTCCCCAAAAGAGTAACAAAAATTATTTTATGCTTTCTAAAAGTGTTTTGTTTTGTTTTTAAATTTTGTTTCCATATCATATCCTTAATGGGTCTCTTAGCTTCAAAAGGTGACATTGTATTTACCTTTTACTGATTCTTTTACTGCCAAATAATTTTAAATACTGGCATTGTATAATTCATCTTTTCTCGAACTTTATAGTAAATTCTCTTTATTCTTTTTTTCCTATCATGTGATAGCAGTAAATATCAAACATAAGGACTTTGTTCCTACATGACAACAAACGATAGTCTTCACTCTTGGTGCTTGATTTATTCTGTGATCAAGTAACTGAGGTGGGAGGCAGCAGTCAACAGCTGTAGAACTGGCTACAAAAGTAATGTAAAGCATAAACGATCTTCTTTCTGATCTGAAACTTTCAAAATGCTTCTGTGTTATGACTCCTTCATACTCTCCTGTGAAATTAGCAAGTTTTGTCAAGAATTCATTGACATTAAAAGTTCAAGAGGATAGCCATTTTTCTATCTGTTATGGTAACCCTGCCATGCACAGATTTTACATGAGAGAATACAAACTCTTCTACAGAAAAAGCGTTCACTTATAATGATTCCTCTCCTATTGTACTCCTCTTTGACTAAGATTCATTAATGAACTTATGTTGAGTTAAAACCCAACATCATCTTTACAACGTACTTTTGAGTCATACACTGTTGACTAATGTCATTGCTAATTTGACATCTGCAGCACAGTAATACTTCAGGCAATATGCTAATATGCATTTATTCAACATTGAACCTGCCTTTTTCAGATGTTATCTGAGAATGAAAGTGTATATTATAACATAGCTGAATCATGTAATTTCCCTGATTTTATTTTTTTCTTTTTAACTTATTCTCAGTTGTAAAATGCATATCCATATTTCCCTTCTAGGTTTTGGTTAGGTTTGTTTGTTGGTCGCTCGCTTGCTTGCTTGCTTTTTGTTTTTGTTTTTGAGGTGTGTGTGTGTTTTAATGTGGCAAACATAATTATATAGTTTTTATTGTCAATACATTGAAATAAAAGATAATAATTGTGGATGACAGAAAAGACAGAGAAATGTCATACACATCTCAAATATGTCAAATATGTATACTTCATGTAAGATTATACAAATTATCAGAGATACCCCAACATAAAAAATAATAGCAACCTATGTAATTTGGAAAATTTTTCAGTATTTTTTTTTTCTCCATACCTCTATTACTGAACTTTATCTAAGTAAGACAGGCAATAAAACATCAGCCAGACTAGCAGTCAGATTTAAATTTGTCAAAAAATATGAACAGTAGATAAACAGATGTGTTTTTAATATAATAGCTGCTGCTTCTTAAAGACCATTGGAGAACTAAAATGGAAGGAAGGAAACAGGATATTAAAGGAAGGTGTATTATGCAGATTTCTAAATATCATTACCTGAGAGAACCTGTTTTCTCCTGACAAGGGACAAACTAGGGTCTGGAAGTCAGTTCTGTTTTGCTCAAGTATTGCAGTTTGACTACTAGATTCACTTTTTATTATTCATGATTTATGAAATCTCAGTCATCTTAGGTTTTGAAAAAGTTTGAGTAAAATGTATGTTGTTTACCTGATCATTGGAAATGTCAGATGTGAGGATCTGAGCTGAAAGGAAAGACAGAAAGACACTGCATAATTTTTCTATGTAATTAAGATTTATATATTAAAAATGGAATGAATTAGGACCAAGAACCACAGCAAATTGTCTATTTATTTTAATTGACCTTAATTTAAACAGTTTGAAATATCATATTTATAAAGTAGTGGAAAGAAAATTAAATATGTTTCAAAACTGTTCTTTAAAGTGTACTATGAAGAAACACTCAGGTGAGTACTTAATCTGCAAAGTCTTCAATTTCAATATTTTACATATGTTGAGAATTCTTTGAGAAACAGCCAAAGTTCCTTAACAAACTTGAGAAGAGAAAGGTGGTTGATCTTGTTGAACTCCATGCAAAGCATTGAAGTTGTTCATCTATAGTCCTTCCTACAATAGTATGTTGTTGACATTGATCCTAAATAATATGAATGAGAACTTATTTTAAAAATAAATGTAATTTAATTCATATTAAGATCAATAGGATACACTAATCAAACTTACATTTCTGCCTTCAATGTGAAGCTTCAAAAATATCAGTCTACTCTCTAGCTTTTGTATATATTGAACTCTTTCAGTGTCATATTTTAATGTCTTTTCTATCCCTAACGGAAGCAAAAGAAACCTTGCCCTTTTGAATGCTTTATTTTTTTCCCTTAAGAAAAAAAAAGACAATTTTTTTTCAAGAGAAGCAACACATTGATTGGCTTTGTTCTTTGCCTTTGTTGCTTGATATGAATTGTTAGCCTGCTTAAATTTAGTCAGAGACTCACAGCTGTAATAAAGCCCTACAGTTTTTGATTTATATGTTTCCAAAATTGATCACATGCTGCATGTGAAAGCATTGACACTGATTTTCTGGTATAGTCATAATTTTTAATCTTATTCTTTTGCTCAGATTTTATACATTGAAAATGTGTTTGCTTGTTTGGCTACATAAGCAGATGCTTTCAATCAGCATAATGCTGATAATGACAACCCATCACTTCTGCAAGATATTGCAGCAAATTTAGAAGCTAACAATGTATCTGAATTTGGTTACTCAGGAAAAAAAAAAGAATTATCTTCTGAGGATGAAAAATAAAGTTGAGATTTCATTCTGCAGAAGACAAAACAATAAAGACTTAAAAAATCACAGGAGTGACGTTTTAGCACCTAAGGATGCATCAGATTTAAAGACTCATGTCCTATGTTAGAATGGAGCTGGCAGTGAATGAAATCCCCGTTTTTCTTCATTTGCACACACAGCTTTTGTTTTACCTATTAAACTGGTTTTGTCTCAATCCACTAGTTTTCTTACTTTTCTCCTTTCGATTCTCTCCCCCATCACACAGTGCGGGGAGTGAGCGAGTGGCTGCATGGGGCTGAGTTGCCTACCAAGGCTACACCATAACATGTTAAACACTGTTCTTCTGACACTTCTTATCTTTCTGCTTCAGTTGTAAGACCTATTTTTTCAGTAACAATGGAGTATACAGAGGTCAGATTCTTTGTCCACAGCTGTAACAAGAAAGTTAAAAAAAACATTCTAGAAACTTTAACTGAGATTTCCAAGAATGTTCTGAACATCTGAAGTCTGGCTGCAGCGGATTGGAAGAGAGGGCTTGTCCTTAATTGCTTATCATTGCCTGCTGCATATATTTGTATAGTTATAAAAACCCCATAGATTTCCCCATTTAAATATAACAAGATATAGAGATAAAAATAATTTCCTTTAGAGAACATTGTCTTCCATTGCTAAATATTGCTTTAGTAATTACAAGGTCAATTAAGAGGCAACATGAAATGAGAGCAATATTCAAGAGCAGCTAATATTGACTAAACTATTTAAAATACATTGTTGAAAAGTTCTCAGACCTACAAACAAAAACTGTTTCAATTACATAAATAAACGAAGAATGATGGAAGTGTGGTATTTGCATATAACAGATAAAATTTCTGTAGAAAGAGATAGTTAAACAATGCGATGACATAGAACCAGGTATAGTTCTGCCTTTTTAGAGGTGAACATATGTTACTTTGAAAATATCTTTAAAAATCTAATAAGACACTAAAGCACCTAGCATAGATTCTCAAACCTATGGTCATAAACAGAAGTCCAGATGACTTCAGAAGAACCCTTTTCCCCCAGTCTAAACAAATCTATATAATCCTATTCTTGCATTGCAATTTGCCTCCACAGCAGCTATTTCTGCTCTCCCAAACCCTCTCCATGGTCTTCCTATGTCTTATCTGAGTCCTTTACAGCTATATTTATATAAAGCCTATATTCGGTGGGCTTGGGTTTACTGAGCCAACAACAGCTCCACAGTCAGTCTTTGCTTGTGGCTTGCACTAGGTGCATTTGTGATGCTGTTTGACAAAACTGAGAACTGCTAGACACCCTGGATGCATTTTGGCCCATCACAGATAGACTTTTTTAGCCAATAGTTCCTGTTTTTAGGATTCTAGAAAAGCCCAACTGGAACTCAACCTGGCCACCGCTGTAAGGGATAATAAGAAAAGTTTTTATAAATACATCAACAGCAAAAAGAGAGCCAGGGAGAACCTCCATCATCTGGTGGATGCAAGGGGGAACATTGCCACTAAAGATGAGGAAAAGGCTGAGATACTTAACGCCTTCTTTGCCTCAGTCTTTACTGGCCCGACGAGCTATCCTCAGGGTACCCAGCCCCCCGAGCTGGATGATGGGGACAGCGAGTGGAACAAACCCCACACAATCCAGGAGGAAGCAGTTTTTGACCTGCTATGCCAACTGGACATCCACAAGTCTATGGGGCCGGATGGGATCCACCCAAGAGTGCTGAAGGAGCTGGC
>VXBL01003115.1:42987-55887 GCA_013400195.1 Aramus guarauna
GCTGGTGAGGGGTCTGGAGCACAAGTCTTACGAGGAGCATCTGAGGGAACTGGGGTTGTTTAGCCTGGAGAAGAGGAGGCTGAGGGGAGACCTTATCGCCCTCTACAACTACCTGAAAGGAGGTTGTAGTGAGGTGGGGGTCGGCCTCTTCTCCCTGGTAACAAGCGATAGGACCAGGGGCAATGGTCTAAAGTTGCGCCAGGGCAGGTTTAGGTTAGACATTAGGAAAAATTTCTTCACAGAAAGGGTTGTCAGGCTCTGGAATGGGCTGCCCAGGGAGGTGGTTGAGTCCCCGTCCCTGGACGTATTTAAAAGAAGGATAGATGAGGTGCTTAAGGACATGGTTTAGTGGTGGGATGGCAAGGTTAGGTTAGCGGTTGGACTTGATGATCTTAAAGGTCTTTTCCAACCGAGATGATTCTATGATTCTATGATTCTATGACACATTTCCTTATGTGTACCAATGGAGCATGAGGTATGAGCCTGAAGAGTTCAACACCTGTTCTGGAGGACTTAAAGGAAACCAGTTTAGTTACCAGTTGGTGTGTTTCCAATCCCTGTTCAGAAGGTTTTCAGACTGATAGTTTCTACTCAGGCACATGTTTACCTTTTTTAAACTTCATTCCTACCTGCTGTGTTTAATTGCAATGTTGTACACCTACATGATATCCAATATACATTTACTGCATGTCAGTTCATGTCAAAAAAAGATGATGGTGTGCACCTGATTTCCACTGACAGTAGGCTGCAAGCTATGTGGGCTGTAAAGCACTGCTGAATGCACTTACCTGAAAAATAAAAATAAAACAGTTAGAGTGACCAGAGGCAATGTATCCCAGCAGAGTTTTACAGTCCTAGATTGATTCTACTTTCTGTTTTCTGGGAACTTTTATAACTATTCAGAACTATTTCCAAAATAATGAATTTTGAGGCAAATGTGAGCTCAGTCGAAGGTAAAGTTACACTGGAGACCATACCTTGCATCAATGATATTGCTAGCCTACTGTCCACTTCTTTTCCACATTATTGTCATCATTGTCCCACACTCCCAGTAGTTCCAAGAGGTATGTACAACATTACTGTACGTACATGCAATTACTGCCAATGTTTCAAGAAAATGTAGATGTTTTGTTTATGAATAAGATAAAACAACAAAAAAGGAGAATAGTTGTTATTATTTAATACGAGAACTAAGCATTGTAATGGACCCAGATCTGTAGCAGTCTGGATAGATATCCTATTTTGGCTAAATTATTCTATCACATCAATTACTACTGTATCTGTATGCCATCCAGTAGTTATGTCGGAAAATAACAAATGTTTGTCACATTCACTTCTATTTTTTGCTATCTAGAAGACTAAACAAAGTTTATTTTAATAATAATTTTAACAAATTTTCAGCTATCTTTTTGCGAGGACACAGCAAATCTAAGGAAAAGAGATGTTAGAAGCTATGAACAGTGAAAGCTTAATAGAAGGAAAATCAGAGAGGCTAAAAAAATTCAAAATATCACTGTACCAACATTCTAAAATTTTCTCTTGTGGAAAATCTGGGTTATGTAAAGTTCTTTGTATAGCAATCTATTAAATTATATTTAAACTAATATTTTTGATGATTCTGAAAGACAGCTGTCAAGACATGAAGTCAATTTGTTAGCTCAGAATGTCAGAAATATGCTGTTAAATTGGAGAGTTTATGTGGTATATTTGACTTTTGTACCCTGAGAAAGAGAAATTGTCCTAAGGTTTTCTTTAGTAGAAAGATTAGCCTTCAACTCTGTCAGTAACCTATTTCTTTCAGTCATTTATTTAAGTTTTTTACATCACTGTTAATCAGTTGATATTCTGGCAATATACTCGCTTGACACATTCTGATTCAGCCTTGTCAGTGGACATGCCATTTTTTGATATTCTTCCCTCTTTCACAGTGCTTTTCTTATATTGTTTGTCTTCCATAGGCAATTTTTTTTTAAGTTTTTTTGTTTGTTTGTTTGGGGTTTTTTTTGCATATTCTACAGTCATCTTTTTGACCTCCAGGCATATAAAGAAGAATTTAGGCTGAAGGCTTCAAGGTCTCCAAGAGTTTTAACTCCACTATTTTGTGCAGTTGTTGTTTTGTTTGGTATGGCCTCATAGTGAGATAACATATTTAAGAATTGAATTGGTATATATTATAGTCAAGTATGCAGTCAGGAGGTTAGTCTAAGTGGTACAATTGTGTTCCAGTCACTCACATTTTAAAGTCGTATTTCTAAGGCAGGTGAGTTTGGTAGTTTTATTCTGAGTTTCAGCTTTCACATTTCTGTAAACTTCACTTCTTTTGCCTCAAGGAAGTCCTTGATGTAGCGTTAGAATCCATAGGTTTGCCAGCCCAGTAACACTGGCTGTTTGTAAATGGCTGCACTGACCAATGTGACTTGTGGACATTACAGATGACCTGTTAAAAAGTGAACAGAAAATAAAATATATTATAATATGTAATATATTGGTTAGTCTGAAATCAAGACTCCAAGAATTTTAGGAAATGTTATTTATATTCATAGGGTTATGCTTATATTTTCTGATGTGGGAGTGGATTTATCCTGCTTTATTAGCTCCACCTAAAATTAGACACCTATTTGAGGGAAGGCAAGCTTCCATGACTGTCAGCAGAGAGAGAAAGGCACTCCAACCAACAATTCATCCTTGCTGTCTTGGACATGTATTGTTGGAGAGCATGAATCACCTTCTTTAAATGTCTAGAGGGATACTAGATTATGATATGTTAGTCACCTGATTTTAGACAGTTAAAGCTAGATAAGATGAAGTCTCATGCACAATGTCTAATGTAGTTACTGCAGAACTCTTCTCTACGGGCATGAAGGGCAAAAGATTTTGTCAGCTGAAGATAATGTATGGTCTGAACTCTTTATCAGTTCCTTGACCTGGGATGCAATAACCAGCCATGATTCCTGCATTAAGCAGGTGGATGGCATAGCTGCCATAGTGACTGAAGTCTGGCAGCTCACTGTGATAAAAGCAAGAGAAAAGCAGTTTTCTGGGGCTTGTCTTATGAAAGGAGGCAAGCAGAGTGTACAACTTTTGCCCTCCAGGCAGGCAAAGAGGAAGTCCAGTCCTTAGAGTCTAAGAGGTACCGGCATAAACGTGCCTCTCTGTAGGTGTCAATCACATGCACTCAGGGAATTAGCATCTGTTAAAAGGTTCCTTCTCACATAGGTACATTTTCAACACATTCCTGTATTGGAATTTATTTCCAGTTTTATATTTTGAATACGGTGTAAAGCCCTAGAATATTATATTGAAGGATAAACAGTTTTCTTTTTGGAACNTTCATTCTTTCACAGTAGGTTGCCATGTAACTTCATAAAGCCATGAGAGGCACTGTGTGCCGGTGCTGTTTCCAGCACTATGGATTTTTAGTTTCTAGAAAATGTGCTTTTGAGAGTTATTGCATTACATTGAAAAACACATGAAATAAGAGTGAATGTGGAAGATTTTGATCAGTATGTGTTTATTACAAGTTTATGAAATCTCTTCTTTTCCCTTCCCTTTCCCTTTTGTTAATTCCATGCTGTGTGATTCAAATAGATTTAATACATAGGTTAGATCATGGAATAAGCATAGGAACATGTTTTCTGAAGTCATTACACACAACTTCCACAAATTCTTTTACTTATGTATTTGCAGTATGCTTATATTCCATTTACAGACAGATGGGGAAGCCCTTCCAGTAGGTAAATACTTCTCCACTTTCTATAAATGTTATTGTTGGCTTCTTGGGTAATATGTTGGTGATATAGAGAAAACAGAATAAATTTAGACTTTGTTGTTGTTTTTTTAAAAACTCCATTTATTTATTTCCATTAAAAAATAGCATGATNTTTTTGGAAGGATGGGCTCACAAGAAAGTTCATTTCTGAAATTTATTTTTTTTCCCTCTCTAGACTGTGGGGAATGATTTCCTAAGCATAGATTTCATGCTAATCTTAAAAAATTTGGGAGGAAATATCAAAATATTTCCAGGATCATTAAATTTATTATTATTATTATTATTATTATTATTATTATTATTATTATTATTATTATTATTATAATATTACATTCCCTTCTAATTTACTGGTTGCCCTATTAGGTGCATACTGGAACAAACNCCTATTAGGTGCACACTGGAACAAACCTGAATTTTAATTACAAACTATCTTTTCATTCTTTCACAGTAGGTTGCCATGTAACTTCATAAAGCCATGAGAGGCACTGTGTGCCGGTGCTGTTTCCAGCACTATGGATTTTTAGTTTCTAGAAAATGTGCTTTTGAGAGTTATTGCATTACATTGAAAAACACATGAAATAAGTGAATGTGGAAGATTTTGATCAGTATGTGTTTATTGCAAGTTTATGAAATCTCTTCTTTTCCCTTCCCTTTCCCTTTTGTTAATTCCATGCTGTGTGATTCAAACAGATTTAATACATAGGCTAGATCATGGAATAAGCATAGGAACATGTTTTCTGAAGTCATTACACACAACTTCCACAAATTCTTTTACTTCTGTATTTGCAGTATGCTTATATTCCATTTACAGACAGATGGGGAAGCCCTTCCAGTAGGTAAATACTTCTCCACTTTCTATAAATGTTATTGTTGGCTTCTTGGGTAATATGTTGGTGATATAGAGAAAACAGAATAAATTTAGACTTTGTTGTTGTTTTGTTAAAAACTCTATTTATTTATTTCCATTAAAAAATAGCATGATATATTCTTACTATTTCTTTAAGAATAATAAATAAAAGAATCCATGATCCTGGAAATGAGAAATTAGGGTAAAAAAAACACTATAGAAAAGAATAAATTAGAAAAAGAGAGCAATGTAAGGAAAAAATTATTAAATATAAAAAGAATAAAAAGAAGTGGGAAAAAAGGTGAAAAAATGAGAGAAGATACAAAAAAATATATTTTCTTCATACTATCATTGTATAATGCAACAAAGTAAAAATGAAACATTTAGTGGGATAAAAAGGATATTTTGTAAGAAAAACCCAACATCGAACAGGTTAGTACTCTTTGGTATGCTTTATTGCTTCCTTGTGAAAGTATTCTGTATTATAATTAACTATGTTTGATTGAATTGAATCCAGTTACAAACCCAAATTTTCTCCAGGGCAGAACTTCATACAGTCTTACAGCTATGTTTTAATTTAGACAGAGCTGAAATAGTGTTGTGCCTGTGGAGAAAAAATCAGTTACTTTTTACCTATGACTCTCCACTGGCTCCTTGCTAGAAGTTTTAAGAGGATGCGTCCTGTCAGTAGCAGCTTCTAGAGTTAACTTCACAAGTTCTTTAAATACTGCTTAGGCTTTCCAGACTTTAGACCTAGGGTTCAGTCCTACAAGTGTGATGGAAGAATGAGTAGAATTCAGGCTTGCACATGTGTGCACACACACACACGTACACCGCTTCCCCCCCATCCCTCCCCATCTCTGGTTCTGTAAACTAAGTGGGTTCAGGGTAGTAGCAAAACACTGAAGCCGAAAGAGTAAGGCTATGCCTTCCTCTTTTTTTAGCATAAGTTGCTCCAAGCATCTGCACTTTCATTATTATAGATCAACTGATCAAGCTTGTGCTCACCTTTTAAGATGGTGAAATTACTTCTAATGAATCCCACAACTTGGAAAGGACCAATGCGGAAGGCCTTTTCTGTTCCAAGAGAAATGGAAGCTGATGTTGCTGAGCTTTGCAGACAAATGACTTACTCTGCCCATATAGTTGTATTAATAAAACAGCAACATGAGAAACTGCTGAAGGTGCCTTAAATCAAAGGGAAAGAAAAGCCTGTTTTATGGCTACACTAACAAGACAATGGTATGAAAAATACCTTGTAGATAACAAAAATAGAATAGTGACTTTGTGGGTCACTGACTGAAAAGGGATTACATGGTAATCCTATCATAAATACCAAAAGGGGTATCATGACAGCAGACTGAGGACAACGGGTTAAGAACAACCAGGAGCAGGTTTTTTATTTGGGAAGGGCAAAGAGTCATAACTGGAGAAAAACCTGGGAGGGGATAGCAGAAGAAAGGGAGGCCTAAAGTGAAGCAAATGAGGTAATCAGTGTGTTTCAGGGGTAAACTAATTCTGTGCTTGACCACCATAATTTGGATATTTTTCCTGCTTTTATCTGACTTGTCCCTGTCATCAGGAAGGACCTGTCATGACCTCCCTGGCACTGGTGAGGGAATACCTTCATCTCTGTTTCTAGCATGGATAGGGGAACCTGGACCATGCAACCTAACACCCCTTCCTAATCTCCTTAACAGTCCACATATTTAGGACTGTATTAATTATGGATTTCTTTCACAACTGGAAGAGCCAAAATTAAAAAGAAACACTGATTGGGTTTTATTTGTCGAATTGTTTAATTTTTTTTGCTTGTCCTCAAATTTATTTTTTTTTAGTACAAAGATTGATTGAAGATGCATTAAAACTCCAGTCAGTCATTTGAGTTTTTTTACAGCTTTAGAAAAGGATGAATGTTGAAATAAATTACAATATCTTTACAGGAGTAATAGTAAAAAATTTAAGTGTGTTTCCTTTCTACCTCTTTCCCTCCTCCCCCCCCCCCNTTTTTACCCTCTCCCACCCCCCCCCCCCCCCCCCAACTATTAATCTATCCTATTTAGCACAGAGTGTATCAATATGAATATGCATCATTCTTTCCACAAATCTTAATCTAGATTAACTAGTCCTGTTACACCACCACCACCTCCAACTCCCCCATAAAAGTATCATACAGACCTACATGATTTTGTGATACAACAGAGTAAAACAATTTCTTTAAATAATTCTGTATTTGTTTTCACTAGGAAAACCTATCATAGCTTCTTCAGCTACAACAAATGAATACTAATTTCATTGTCAGCAGGAATTCAGCCTTTCATTATTTAGATAAATGCACCTTTGTGTTATATGTATAATTTGATGATGTCATGAACCAAAAATGATGAAAAGCTAGATCCTTTTCAGATATGTGAAAGCAATATCATATAGCAAGCACAAAGCACTTCTACCTGTGGAGTCTTCTAATGGCTTCTAGATGAAATGTGAACAAATTGGCTATGAAGAATCTGGGTTAAAAGTCTAGAAATTCATAAACTTGCAAATCAGGACAGCTCTGGTATGTAAGTTAATGGAAAAATGAACAGCCTGTTCTAATTATCACCTCTATTCTAATCCTCTCCGGTTTCCTCATTTTAATCACTCCCTGTTTAAAAATACATCTTTTGATCATCTAAGCAGTATTTTTGCCCTCTGATTTCATTTCTACCCTCTCTCTTTATATATACCTTGACTGTTAGCATGGCTAATTCTGTATAGGTTTGATTCATGTATTAGAGCTTTTTGTTTCCTGCTCAACACACATACTAACAGCTTCCTTTTATCTCATTCTCTGCACTGATTCTTCAATTTCTCTTCTGTGACAGCCATTTTTTCTTCTACTTCCCTGGTGAAAAGAAAGCTTCACAGGGGAAAAAAAGAAGAAAAAAAAAAAGTCAATTCTAATCCATGTAGAGGGATCTCTAAGCATTAAGTTTGTCTTACCTTCCTCCATAAGTCAGGATTTTCGTGAACACCCTTCCTCATATACTGTGGGTATTGAATATCAGAGACTTAGCAGTGGTAATCTTCAGATATAGGAATGGTTCATGGGAATTACTTGACTAAACTTTAATTCTAAGGTTTGAAGATATGTTTTGGGATTTGGGGAGAGGTGGGAGGTAGGAGTGGATGTGTGTTTTTTTCTGTTTGGTTTGATTTGGGTTTTAAATAAAGGTAAAAAATTACCTTAACAATAAAAACTCAAATTATTATGCAAGGCTTGCTGACTCACGCCAAAAAATTATGATCTCCTCCTTCAGCAGCAGGACTAAACTAGGATGAAGAATGAAGAGGAACACAGATCATCTGGGTGTAATCTCTCTTAGTTGGCAATAAAATTTCTAACAGAGACAACTGCTTTAGAGATTCTACTTAATGTCATCAGGCATGCCTTTAAAAAATTCTGTTGTAATAAGTTACCATCAACAGTGAGTATATGATCAGTGGGTTTAAATAGCTACTTTGCTGTCTATTAACACAGGAATAATATCCAAGAAAAATCTTTCTTTAAAGATGAGAAAAAGGTTTGGCAAAAAAATGATGCCCAAGCCTGGTAATAGTAACTATTTTATCCAAGGCATGTCCATCTACTCCACCCACTGTATCACCAAGAGTCAACTTTGATTAACACTAACCTTTTGTGCATAGCATGAATGACAGGATAGGGACGTTTTGCATGAGTATAGGCTGGAAAAAAACAGAGTATCTGCTGCCACTTTTCCTAATTATTATTGTTGTCATTTTACATAGCAGATTTATCTGGAGGCTACAGTCAAGTGTCATACAAGCACTGCAGGGGAAAAAAAAAAAAAATCAAAAAGATTTATTTCCCCTAATCTTTCATAAAAATGTGCATGTTTCACCCTGCCTCACCCTTTCTAAGCACATAAAATTTATGGCAGAATTCAGCATTTCAAAGGTCAAAGAACTTTATAATGGCCATGATGCCAATGAATTAGGAACAAGGCATGTTGTTCACACAAAAGGTGTGATCTCTTCTTCCTCAGAATACCATTTTCCCTGTCAGAGACTAGGTACCATCTTTCCTCAGTATTCCAACCGATACTATAGATAGGTAGATAGCTTACATGAGTATATTTCTAAGTCAGTTTGTGTTCTTGTGTTTCGTTTAGGTTAGTAGTTGTTCTGAAGGACAGAATCTACTTGTCTGTTCAGTAATGAATGAATGTGATTTTAAAGCCTTTAAAAACATTGTATTAGGTAAGATTTGTATCTTTCTGGAAAAAAAAATAAAAATCTAATTGTTCCTGATAAGTGATATTTTATAATGCAATGTGAATGTAAGTGTGCATCTTAAAGGTAATTGTCTTAAGTAGTTTATTAAGATCCCACTTGAAATCTGAATTATTTCAAAATGAATTTCTTGCTGTTGATCTGAAAATGTCTTTTTTGTTTACCTCACATAGAGCACAGATCTATAAGAATGCGATCTGTACTTCTAATCAATGAGTCTCAAATTTGCTTCCCAGAATGATAGATTACATGTTGTTGTTTGTCTTCACTTGACTCCTATATCCAGAACCACCACCTTCTGGCAAAGATGTGGTTCATATCATATTCTGGATGAGGTTACTGGAATAGTCCAATTATGTGAAGGCTGCTATACTAGGGATGCGGAAAAAAAGAGAAATTTTTCCTTGTTGCTAGAGAATAAAAGCTGCTAGAGTCTTAGGATTCTGCTTGGGTAAATTAGGCAGATTTTAAAGATATTTGAGCTGTTTTCCCTCCCCCGCCATTACTGACAGTAATTTCAGGTTTTGGGTTTCTGCTATAGAATATTCTTACACTAGTTGCACATTACCAAGCAAGAATTTACTCTTAACATTAATTACGCATACAATGAAATAAGAGACAACAAAAAATATCCATATAGAAAATAACTGAAATTGAAAAGCTGAAAATATACTGTTTTAAAGAACTGTCTTATAATTTTGTTAATTATAAAGTCTCTCTATGAATGATGGGGGGAAAAACCCAAGAACTATTATTTCTAAATTCTAACAGAAATTTTTATTGAAAATGTTGCAAAAGAGCATAAGAAAATTACTTTCAGGCATTTTTTCTGTGTTCTTAGGTCTGGTTTGGCCAATTTCTTTTGGGATGCAACAAAGTAAGTATTAATAGTCACATACTGTACATACATGAGCAAAGGATAAAAAAAAAATAAAAAAAAATCCCAAACCAAAAAAAACCCCAGTCACTTTCTCACTTTTCTACTGTTAAGATGTTGGAAAAAACACTGTACATAGTACTGCTTTTAATGTGCCAAATTGGCCCCAGCTATGTTCCACCAGCTGCTTTGCTAAGTCAGGCTCTTAATCGATGGAAAGTAAAATGAAAGAGATTGAAGACAGGTGAGAGGAAAAAGACAGCAATAGAAATCAACACAGCAGGGAGGAAAGAGCAGAAAACTTATGTTCACGTTTCAGGAAGATCTTCAGATGCAGCCACAGAGATGACGAAGATGATGGCTAGTTCCTTCCCTTATTTAGTCTGCTGAAGACATCTCAGAAGATCAAGGAAAAAGCCCAGTCATTAAAAAAAAAGAAAAGCTGTCAATTTCAACATTGTGAGGCATCTGTTAAAGCCTTTGATTAAGCAGTGCTGTAATATATATACACTCACCAGAAATGCATTCTGGTTAATGAATTTTAATGGCATTCTAACTGATATAGGTGTTTGGGATCATCTGTCAGACTCCTTGCAACCTACCTGTGAAACAGAAAATGGTTTGATAGCTATCAGTTTGCAACAGCAAGTTAAGAGTTACTGCAAAATAATAAGGCTGAAGCCACTTTGGAAGTTTTTATCAAAGTTTCTTCACCTGAAAATTCCAATTTGTGGGCGATTCAAATGTTCCATTGCATAGGATTCATTTGGGAAGCATGCAAATATGGAAGTGCTAGTAAGTAGTTTGTTATCTCAAAATGGGGGACAAAAAATAATCTGGGTATCTATAAGGTAACAAAGACTGTCAGCCTCCATGTCTTTCCACATTATAAATTTCTTTAGCTCTCAATCAGAGGACCACAAAAGTTTTTTTAAAATCATTTTAACGGTATGGAGAGAAGGTAACTCTTGTGGGTTTTTTTTTCTGATTTTTTTTTTGGTTGTTGTTGAGGGGTGTGTGTGTGTGGGGGGGGGGGGGTTGTGCTCTGACTCTGATAATATTGTGATTTCAAAATACTTAAATAATAAATATTAATAATAGTGAATAGTTGGATATGTGGATAGGTTTAGAATCAAGCTATGTATATGGGACCTCTTTGTTGTCTAGTTAAACACACACACAAAATCTTACTTCCCTTGACAATTGAACATACAAAATTATTATTTATTTTATATCTGCTGGGGGGGGGGAGAAAGAAAGAAATTTTACTTCCTTAAGAAAAAAGCAAAAGTATAACACTTAGATGTGGTGCAGGGAACAAATTTCTTTTTTATTTTCTTAGCTTTAATGCCCTACTCTAATGCAATTAATGAAAACATAATCATTCATATGAAATGTTCTTCATGGTACTTCCATGCTTCTTTTTGTTTTCACTGCACAAGGAAAGAATTAATTTTTAACTCCAGAGAAATAATCCATATATAATTAATTCTTGCACTGAACATCTGTGATTTTACCATTATTTTTACTCAAGCATAGAGATAATTTGTTGGACCAAATTGTTAAAAATAATTTGAGTGAACATCAACAAAGAAGGTGCTGACAAATCCAAATCTTTTTTTATGATTATTTTTAATTTGACACATCATGTCACACCATGAAGTGATAAAATACACTTCACCTTCTTTTAGTTTTCAGACTGAGCAGTAAAAGTTAATTCAGGAGAGACTGAGGGAATTAGAATCATATTTTTCACAAAGCAGCCTCATACCTAATGATTTGTTGTAGAGGAAAGCAAAGAGTTTGGGAAAGTGTAATATTTTCTTTGGAATTAAGAATCCAAATCCTTTTATTTAAAACATATTTGAGACATAAAAATTCCACTCAGCATTGGCTAAATTCTTTCCTGATATATATAAAAAATACAATTATTTTAGCTTGATGGACAAATTTTACGCTAGGGTGGAATTTTATTCCTTGGCTTCAGGATCTTTATTACTATTATTTCAGAGAATGCTAAAGCAATTTGTAGACCAAACACATGGAAATTAATCCTTTCCACTGAACTGTAACCACTTGGAATGTGCCGATTTATAGTAATGTACAGAAGTTATGAAGACCACAACTGTTGTAACTGGAATTGGAGAGTAAACTGATTTACCTAAAATGTAATTTAACCAAGACACTGCAATTAACAATTCTATGTTTTTTAGAAGTGCCACAAGAGCCTTGATTACTATACCTGGTGAGAACACTAACTTTGCACTTTAGATGAAAGATGGAAGCTCTAGCTACACTGATTCCTATTTTTCTCTGAGAAAATTGTTTTACTAAAGTATAACAGTGTCATGAAATTAATTAACTGAAGTTATCATTATCAAGGTGTTGCAGAGGTATAACATAAAAAAAAAAAAAATCAGCAACAACAAAATCAAACCCAGAAAATTTTTAACATGTTCTTAAAATACTTTTCATCCAATCCAGACCTGCAAATACTTTCATACACTAAGTATATTTTTATACTGGACTCTGGATTGTCTGCTTTTGTAACACTTGTTTTCTTGGATACTTGCAATATTCTTACATTAATTTTAAACTAAAAGTTACTAATACCAATGCAATATGATGTCCAAGTTGAAAGATTGCATAGCCAAGTAAATACTATGATCATGAGACAGAAGTTGGTCTGCTGAATAACGTAGATTTAACAAGGGCATAATATTTCCACAGCTATTAAATTCACATCCATTTGGACCATTTGTTTTTGTCTATGAACAACTAGAGATAAAACTTTTCTTGCAATAGTTTTAATAAATGTATTTGTTTAGAATAGAATAATAAAGGGATCTGACACTGAAAACTAGAGCAGGGCCAACTTTGTAGATGTTGCTTTGCCTTCATGCAGACAGTTGCAATATTGCAGCTTACAATACTGTCAATGTCAGCTTGTCAGGTGCCTGGAGGAGTGTCAGCTTGGGTTATCCTTTGTGTAATTGCCATTAGAACAAACCCAAGGGCTTGAAATATTATTTCCACTCTTTTCAAATGTAAAGCATAAAATACTTAGGGTTTTTTTTTGTTGGTTTGTTTTTTGTGGGGTTTTTTTTGTTTGTT
>VXBL01003115.1:56058-91252 GCA_013400195.1 Aramus guarauna
ATAACACTTAGATGTGGTGCAGGGAACAAATTTCTTTTTTATTTTCTTAGCTTTAATGCCCTACTCTAATGCAATTAATGAAAACATAATCATTCATATGAAATGTTCTTCATGGTACTTCCATGCTTCTTTTTGTTTTCACTGCACAAGGAAAGAATTAATTTTTAACTCCAGAGAAATAATCCATATATAATTAATTCTTGCACTGAACATCTGTGATTTTACCATTATTTTTACTCAAGCATAGAGATAATTTGTTGGACCAAATTGTTAAAAATAATTTGAGTGAACATCAACAAAGAAGGTGCTGACAAATCCAAATCTTTTTTTATGATTATTTTTAATTTGACACATCATGTCACACCATGAAGTGATAAAATACACTTCACCTTCTTTTAGTTTTCAGACTGAGCAGTAAAAGTTAATTCAGGAGAGACTGAGGGAATTAGAATCATATTTTTCACAAAGCAGCCTCATACCTAATGATTTGTTGTAGAGGAAAGCAAAGAGTTTGGGAAAGTGTAATATTTTCTTTGGAATTAAGAATCCAAATCCTTTTATTTAAAACATATTTGAGACATAAAAATTCCACTCAGCATTGGCTAAATTCTTTCCTGATATATATAAAAAATACAATTATTTTAGCTTGATGGACAAATTTTACGCTAGGGTGGAATTTTATTCCTTGGCTTCAGGATCTTTATTACTATTATTTCAGAGAATGCTAAAGCAATTTGTAGACCAAACACATTGAAATTAATCCTTTCCACTGAACTGTAACCACTTGGAATGTGCCGATTTATGGTAATGTACAGAAGTTATGAAGACCACAAGTGTTGTAACTGGAATTGGAGAGTAAACTGATTTACCTAAAATGTAATTTAACCAAGACACTGCAATTAACAATTCTATGTTTTTTAGAAGTGCCACAAGAGCCTTGATTACTATACCTGGTGAGAACACTAACTTTGCACTTTAGATGAAAGATGGAAGCTCTAGCTACACTGATTCCTATTTTTCTCTGAGAAAATTGTTTTACTAAAGTATAACAGTGTCATGAAATTAATTAACTGAAGTTATCATTATCAAGGTGTTGCAGAGGAATAACATAAAAAAAAATAAATCAGCAACAACAAAATCAAACCCAGAAAATTTTTAACATGTTCTTAAAATACTTTTCATCTAATCCAGACCTGCAAACACTTTCATACATTAAGTATATATTTATGGTGGTTATAACACAGAAGCATTAGAACAAAATCTGAAGTTCTAAATGTCCCTATAGTATATTTATCTGTGTTAATGTGTTGTGTTTTCTGTGGCACTTAACCTGGACTCTGGATTGTCTGCTTTTGTAACACTTGTTTTCTTGGATACTTGCAATATTCTTACATTAATTTTAAACTAAAAGTTACTAATACCAATGCAATATGATGTCCAAGTTGAAAGATTGCATAGCCAAGTAAATACTATGATCATGAGACAGAAGTTGGTCTGCTGAATAACGTAGATTTAACAAGGGCATAATATTTCCACAGCTATTAAATTCACATCCATTTGGACCATTTGTTTTTGTCTATGAACAACTAGAGATAAAACTTTTCTTGCAATAGTTTTAATAAATGTATTTGTTTAGAATAGAATAATAAAGGGATCTGACACTGAAAAGTAGAGCAGGGCCAACTTTGTAGATGTTGCTTTGCCTTCATGCAGACAGTTGCAATATTGCAGCTTACAATACTGTCAATGTCAGCTTGTCAGGTGCCTGGAGGAGTGTCAGCTTGGGTTATCCTTTGTGTAATTGCCATTAGAACAAACCCAAGGGCTTGAAATATTATTTCCACTCTTTTCAAATGTAAAGCATAAAATACTTAGGGTTTTTTTTTGTTGGTTTGTTTTTTGTGGGGTTTTTTTTGTTTGTTTTTTTTTTTTTACAGTATTGTGCATGGTTTTCTTTCTTTTTTCTTTTCTTTTTTTTTAGTGGGCTTCATGAGATTCTTCTTAATGTTATTTCTATTATTTGAAATTATAATATCTGAAATTTGAATTTCTGGTTTAAAGTGAACTCAGAAAGCTACATTTATACAGACTATTTGCACTGCTGGCCTTTCTCTGTTCTTTAGTGTCAGCTTTTTAAATCTTAATTTTACTTGATTAGATGCTTAATATAATTGGCCAGTAGCAAGTGTGAGTTGCACACACATTATTATTACACTTTTTTTCATCCATGAATTTGGCTTTGCTGAAAAGAAATGCTAAGGAAAGTATTAATTTCACAGTGAGACTGGGCTGAAAGGTGATTGTGGTGTAGTAGCATGTCTTTAAAATACGTTGATTAGAGTGAAAGTTTTTAATAGGACAAGTGTTTTAAAACATAAACACAATCACATAGTGAGGGAATGCTATACAAAGGAATCACCAAATTTCTCAGATAAGATGATCTTACTAAGGTCTGGAATTGCTTTGTGGAACTGATTTCTGGAAGTTTTACAGACTATACCACCAAGCAGAAGGCTCTCAAGATTGGCACTTGCCACTGCCTTATAACCTCAGAGCTCCCAGTTTCTCAGTGCTGGAAATGCGTTTCACAGATAAACTGCTTTTACACTCTAAATTTACTTCATATTCTGGCTCTTTTTCATGCCATATTACATTCAAAATGAGGTCTGGGAACAAAATACTACACACATCCCTATTTGCAGAGGTGGACAAGAATCCGATGCAGGGGTTTGGTCTTAGCCTGCTACTATCTGTATCTTCTGAATTTGGCCTCAACATTGCCTATAGGTAGAAATATAACTTTGTTGAAGTTTCACTGACATGCTGAAACCACCTGTTCCCTACAGCCGGGGTATGAATCTGTAATGTTTATGTGGCAGTCTCATATTGTCTTGAACAGTGCCCTGTTGCCTCAGCCATGCTGACGAGTCTTCAGAAGTCATTTCAAAAGACTGAAAGATTTCATGCTAGATCCCTGTGGTGCAAGCCCTGCTGAACTGACCATGGAACCAGTCATGCTTTCGGGCTTTGAGCATCAAGGGCAAAACCCTCCCATGTCTGGAGGAAAGTGCTACAAGGAAAACCTAAAAAAGCGAGTCTTAGCAGCAGCAGCATAGCAGCCCACTCTCTGGTCCATCCTAGGCCAGAGCAATGTTCATACCTACAAAGCAGACTGATTTTGCAAGCTCTTAGTCCATACTTGTAGAACAAACCCATCAGACTGATCTAAGGTGGTGAACTGGTATTTCAACAGTTCTAAGTTCAACTTTGCTACTCAGCAAGTTATCCTAGGGTGCTACTATAGAGATTTCCATAGAGCCATTTCTGGGAAAGATTTGCAGGAATAAGCTCAAAGTTATAGGTCGTGTAACTCCACATCTAAGTAACCCTTAATGTGAGTCTAGCAACATTTTATGTAGCTAAGAGTAACAGTTTAGTGAGGACAGAGTTCTTCATCCACATTTGTGGAACTTAAATTTAAACCTTACACATCTGTTATTTAGGTGGTATATATTGACATATATATGCCTGAAATTATTTTATGTTGTTTCGGGACTAGATCACTGTCCTTAATTTTTTTTTTTCCTTAAATTTATTGATATGTTTACCCCTTATGAGGACTTCATAGAAAAAAAATAATTTTTACATCCTTTTTTAATAAATATATATATTTCTTGTAAAAATAATTAATCCATACACTTCCTTGTAGGTGTCCTACTCCATCTAATGAGAAACAAATCATCTTCTGCTATACACTGTATTACTATGCTTAATATTCTGAGTAAGCCTCCTCTATAACAACATTCTTGTTCTGCTGTGCCATTTCTGTTGTCAAGAGCTTTTAAATCTTTAAATGCATCTTTAAGCATTTTCTCTAGAATTATTTCAAGTTAAAGTATAAGACTATTGTTTTTCCCCATATTGATTTTGGCAGCTTCAATTAAACATGCTTTCTTCATGTAAGAATCCCCTCAAGGAAATTCTGTCAAGTAGTAAATTGTTCCTTTCCAACTGTCACTAATGAGAATATTAGCTCCTCTTGCCCAGTCCATGTATTATATATTTTAAAGGTTTTTTTATTATTATTTGGATATGATTGATTAAGTTACCAAGACTTGCTATCTTTATCTCCAAGATATCCTTACCATCAAGTATCTTACATTTGCGTTTTATTATTTTTAAAATTAGATGGAATTTTCAACTATCTGAATTACTGTTTTGCAAGAATGGCTAGAAAAAGGCACATCACCTATGCATTCATCATAATTATCCCAGTGATGAAACAGATAACAATTAATTTGTCTGCAAAGATGATGTGTTGTGAATATGGCCTTAGTTTTCAGTACATGAAATTATAAGAACACCTAATGTATTAACAACTTGCTGAAATCAGCAAAGAAATAATGAAATTTATGAGCTGACTGAAGGCAGTTCCAAGTCCACAAAATAATGAGGATTTCAATCCTCTTGAAATTCCCAGTAGGTATTTAGGTGTAAGTTGCTTCAGCCATGCTTGCACTTATTTTAAGTGATCTGCCAGTTCCACTGCCTAAATGGATGCCTCTCGCTTAGCCTACATAAACATCAGATTGATGGAAAAAAAGTTTCGGCAGGTGGACTCGGAGGGTGTCAAGTCACTGAGTGCCATTGTAGCAAGGTGCTAAACCAGGTTTACTTGACACCTTCATGCTTTGGAAGGATACTTGTTACTAATCATCATGGGCCTGCCTTTCCATGTTTTCTGGCCAAATGGATGCAACAGGTGACCTTGTGAATTTACCCCAAGGGACAATGTTGTCGATGTCTTCTGAGAGGCTGCTCTCTTTCTGCTCTTTTATCTCATCTACCTGTGTGATGGAGTAGAAAGTCTTATACAGCATGTTTTGAAAACTGACTGAGATTTTTCTGATCTTTTTTGAACTCTTACACCCAAATACCCACTTTTGCGTTACCTCACTTCCTAAGTACCAACTAAGTCACAGCCCAATGTCTCATTGCAATACTTGCAGTGGTAAGAGAATTTCAGTCTTAATACAGCTATGATTTAACATAGGTAAAGTTTCTGGCTTCATTAGGATAATTCAATGATAGAAAATAGAACCACATGGATGCTCTTTTTGTTTCAGATACCCTCACCGCATAACTTTTTTATTCCTTTGATTCTTTTCCCATCACTTGGTTTTATACAACTGATGTTTAAATAAGTTTTGAGATACCAACTTCTTTTGCTTTTTAGTAATTCTGTGAAGTGCCTATGAATATTTTTTTTAATGTAGTTGTTGACAGCACAGCTGAACCATTATAGCTGCAAACGAAAGAGTTCTTATATAAATAAAAATTGAGTGAGATGCAAACCTATGTTTAAGTATAAAAAAACCACAGCTTTTTATTTGATTAGGTGTAAGCTAGATGTCTTGAAATATTTAGGTCAGGAGAATATATTATTACTTGAATGACAAGTTAAACCTCACTAGATTATTTATTAATGTGAGAAAAGCAATTAGAGTTTCTACCTAAATGTTTAATGTTTCGGGTTTCCTCAGAAATGCACTTGCTTGTGAATTAGAGGTTATACTTTCAAAGCAAGTTTAATTTTCACAAACTTTATAAATGCCAGAAAAAGCAGTAAGTGGAGGTCATATACCTACCCACTCTTCATATGAGGCAGATTTCAGAATACAATGAAGTAGATAAGGACTTTTCTCACACTCATCTCTCCCTTTCTGTCTGTCAGGGTGCCACATGCAGTAATGCTTTAATCCATCATGCCATCACCTTCACTAAAACTGTAAGTCAATGCTGAGCTGTCCACCCACTGTTTTCCTGCAGTGCTATCCTTAGGTGTGCAGAGAAACAGCAATTAAACAGACTGGATTGGCTCAGGATCCCTGTGAAGAAAGGCTGAGAACAAGGGAGGAAGTTCCCCAGGAATAGAAGCAGATCGTTGATAACTGTGAATAGCTGGATTTAATCAGAATTTATAAAAGCTTCTCAGCAGGACTGTGGTATGCAGAACTTTAAAAAAAAAAAAAAAAAAAGAAAGAAAAGAAAAAAAGGAGGATCTGTTTGAGGTTTCACACTTTCTTTTATCTTTCAGAAATATTGATAGCTGGTGTCTTCGAAGCAAGGAGGAGTCAATTGGAAAAAGACACTGGAAAAAGTTTTCACATGTTCTTGAACTAATCAGAGACCAACAACAAAGAGGAAGGAAGAGTTAAAGTATGTTCAATTTTTAATTTTTTTTCTTAATCACCCAGAATGGAACTGTGAAGTGGTCTATGAGTGGTGGTCTGTGAGGACGTTGGAGAAAGGATAAGTGTAGTTAACAGCTGTAGTGAAGAGTGGGATTTTTTTGTTATTTATTTTATTAAATATTACACCATTTTCTGAGTTCAGAGATTTCTGTTGATGATCTATACCCTTTAGAGAAGACTGGCACAGGGTTTTCTGTGGGATGAGTTTTTGTCTGGGTTGTTTGCAAATACGTTGTAATCTAAAAGTAAGGAAGGATCTCATGAAGTTCACCTGGAAGAACAGATATCTGTTTGAACTGTAAGCTTATATATGTTCATAGTATATATATGTGTATATGTTAATAAAACACACATTTATATAGCAAGAATTTCTACATCTCTCTATTATTTTTAATTTATTTTATTTCTGCAGGATTCTTAAGGAAGATTTTCTTTTTTTAATCTCTGAGAGACAACTATGGGATCTTTACAGGGAAATCTTTTGTGCAGATGGCAGTGCTAGGCCAAGAATAAAATATTTGAGAACAAGTGCCTATCAAAGGCTGACCAGTTGTTGATTTTTAAACCCTATATTATTTAAATAAATTAAATAGGGGCAGAAAATGATCTGAAGCACTGACTCGCAATATTGGCATCGTATATGATTATTATCACGCTCTCAGGCATGATTGTGTTTTGTACCAAACAGCTGATGTCTAGACACTTGCTAGATGTTGTGCTCAATATAGTGTTTAAATGGGTGGAACAGAGTTCTGGTGTGTGAATATATGGACTGACATGTTATTTGTTGACCTCAAACCATTCTCTCTTTCCTGTATTAGAATTAATTATTTTCTTCTAAAAATACAAGAGGAAAACAAACAAACTAAACCAAACAGAACAAGACAAAACAAAAACCCCCACACAATACTATTACTGAAAATGAGTCTCCAAATTTGAGATTTCATCCTGAAAATGAAGAAAAGGTATCTTCCACTTATACAAATTTCAGCATGGTAGAAACAACATAAGGTTCTTCCTATTTCCTTAGCTAATGAAGTCCTTTTGCTGTGTAAGTGGGCATACTATCAATATGATAGCTATCAAATGCCCCAATAAGATCAGATAAGGCTTGTTTACTTTTGTAGATGTCACACATCAAATGCCTTGTAAATGGTAGTCTTTGGGATAACTTCTAAGTTTTGTGTTCTGAAGAGTATGAACAGTAAAGAGCAGAAAGGACACCAATTATCAGTATCAATATTGACACAAAATTTTGTTAGCAAGAAATGATACTGCCAGAAGTTTTCTTCACAATGACAGCTAATATATCTTAAAAGCAATTAAAAAAAAATTTCTTTCTTCAGGAAAACTGAAGCTAAACACACGTCTTTTTTCCTACTCATTTGTTAATTTCATGTACTTGTGCATTAGTTCCATGCACTTGCAAACCTAAAAAATTCATTCATGATTTTAACTTCAGAAATTACTTGTATAGGTGTGGATGATGTCTGAAAAAATGATGAGAAATGAATTGTACATTGCCAAGAGTAACTTGACATTAATCAATCTGCTGAATAAGTTGTCTCTCTTACCCTTTTGGAATTGCAAAGGAAAATTTAAAGAGGTAATTCAATTTAAAAAAAAGGGTATATATGTATTAGCATTTCTATGTGTATGAATGCTAGTTATGGTAGTAATTAGATTATGGAAACATAAAAGTTTTTCCCATATGCTTATACACTCGTGTTAAAAAAAAAAAAAAAAAAAAAGTAAAAAGTAATTGAGCAGACCACATTCTGATGGAAAACTTGTTATATCCCTACATCATGAAGAAACTTAATTTGAGTACATAAATATAGTCAGAAACATTGAGAAAGTCTAAGTAGAATTCCAGATATTCTAAAAGGTTTGTTTTGTTTTGTTTTTTTTTCACTTCTCCATAGCTTTTATTCTTACATCTACATTAAAATGTGAAATATAGTTTCTAATACATGTTTAATTTCTTTGTAATTTCTTCAGATATGATATTTGCATATATGTTAGGTTCATCCACTTAGAGAAGAGGATATTTATCAAATGATTTAGGAAAGCAGTAGCCCAGTTTGAAGCCTGTCTTTTCCATGGGGCAATATGAATTACTAATTCACCTAATCTTCCCGGTTGTACCCCTGCTCTCAAATTAAAACCTCCATCCGGAATGTATGAATAGATCAAATATGCATAAAACCCCTCAGATTAATTGGCAAGCAGAAGTGAGGTCACACTTGGTCAAAAAGTTTACCCCTCACTGATTCTGAGTAGCCACAAGCCTTCACTGCAATCTCCGAATGCCTCAGGTGCAGAAATAAGGCTCTACTGTGCTGCACATCTTTAATTCTGGTCACATACTTTACTTATCTCAGCAGAAAAAAGTGACTACTTATTTTTGTTTTAAATTTAATAAGCGATGGTCCCTGTCAGCTTTGTCACTCCTCTCTGAAAGATCAAGAGCTATAACAAGAAGCAATACTAAGGGAAGATTAAAAGAGACTCAAGCAATGGAGAGAATTTAAAAGACTAAAAGCTAAACAAAATCAGATAGCCAGATAAAAAGATAACCAGTAGAGAGACATCAGAACTATGACAACAAAGATATAGGTGGTGGCATAGGCAGGGATTAAATGAAAATGAAGGTGAATGAGTCTTAGAAGAGCAAAGCACAGGGATGGGGGAAGCAAAAGAACAAAGAAAATATCAGCAAAGAGGAAGAAGGAAGGATCAAAGGAAATAAAATTAGATATACAAGACATAAAAGAGAGAAGCTACAGATCAAGTCTAATAATGCAGTATACAGCCAAACATACACACACCTTCTCAAATTTTGAAATGATACTGGAGGAAAAAAAAAAAAAATCTGTCTTCCTGGAGGGTTTAGCAGAAATCAGTATTAACAAAATAGAAATTCTTTAAGGTGGAAACACAGTGTGCTTCCACAGTCAGCTCTCCACAATTTTATAGTATAAAAATATCAGTCAGCTCTCCACAATTTTGTAATATAAAAATATGTATCACTTTAAGGCATACCAAACTGAAAACTCAGGAGGCAACTTTACTTGGTACAGTATCAATAAGATCCACTACAGAAACAGAAAGCTTAGAAAGGACAAAAGGAAGGAGATGGTCACAAAAGCTTTTATTTTTGTGCATAGCAGATGTGAGGAGTTCTGCACAGTGTAAGTGCTCTCCAAACAACAGTCACTCTAAAGGCAAAATGATAACAATGTTGGTGTATGTAAAGAAGCAAATTCTTGTTAATGTATAACAACAGGGAAAAATTCCATTCTCTTCCTGCTCCACTGAAAACAAATTGAGAATTTCCAAAGGTAAAATAACTTCTTAACTAGATTCCATTAGATTTCCCGTAGGAGGGGAAAGAATGTGTTGCAAAAGAGAAATGAGAACAATTCTTCATGAAAACCAAGCAAAGAAAATAAAAATATTTTCTCTATACATACTAATGACAGGAGGTTTTTGTGTTGTTTTGTTTTGACTTTTTTTTTTTAAAGCTTGTCAGCTTTACATATGTAAAGTAGTAGTTAAATAATGAAAACACTTTTTTCCTGAGCTTTTGGATATATTTTGTAATTAATATTTATGGTGCATGATCAAAAAAACACAACAGGAGAAACTTCCCAGTTTCTGTTTTAGTGGGTATTTATGGTTAGTGTTATTCAATAGAAGGTATCTTTCCCTCACTGACCCTACTGTGAGAATGGTAAGATCATGTGGTTTATGCAGTTTGATAGAGAAACACCCTGCTACTCTTCAGATGTCCATGAAAATTATTTTGGATTACTCCTAAGATTTTCCAGAATTAATCAGAATATATATTGTCAGAAGAATAGAATATACATTGTCAGAAGAATAACACAGCTTGTTTTTCAGGTGTCACATTAAACTACTTCCTCTTAACATCTGCAAAAATCTAGAGTTAAAGAATGCATTTATCAGAATCCAGTCCTAGGCAATGCCATTAAAGTAGCTGTAGATACACTGCACAGAAATAGATAAAAAGAATTTTTTTTGTTTTTCTTCTTCTACCTGTGTTTTAAATAAGATACAGGAGAGTGTCCTTCACAGAATGAATTCTAAGGCTGGAAGGGGCTTGACAAAGTCTTCAGGTCCACCTCCCACTGCAAGTTCACACCCTGTACTCTACTCATTTCTACACTTTCAGACTCCTGTTTGTCAAGCTGCTGAGTAAGGATCTCCACAGAGGGTGTGACGAACACCTTGGCTACGCATGCACTTCTGGTGAGCTCGTTGTTACCTTGCATTCAGCCGAAGAGTACACTGGATAATTCCTAATCACTGGATGACATTTGTTTCTCCCCTGCTGCCTGATTTTACTGGTTATCGAACCTGAGTATGCAATACTATCTGTGGGATGACATTTTGCTCATTGTTCTAGCAAATGCATTGGAGAGCTGAAGGACCCTTAAATGGTTCTAACTCTCCTGTTCATGGATTTACTATAACCTTGGAGAAACAAAACACATTCATTTTGAAAACACCCTTAGCCTAAATAAAGTTATGATAAATGCTAATATACATTTCTATTTGCATAAACTATAGCAAACAACAAAGAGAGTGATAGAAAAGACATAGGTGAGGAAAGAACAACAGCAAATAAAACGTCCAAGATGGCATCTGGCAAGTGGATTTTTGGACTCTTTTTGTTTTCCCTTTGTTCCTTGTTTACTTGTTGTTTTGCTTCAGGAAGTATGTGTCCATTCTGATGCCAGCAAGACAGGCACTCTGTAAGGTATCTTTTAAAATGTTATTTTTTAGAGCTAAAACCATAAGGAGAAAATACTATAGATAATCTTACATCCCTTTAGATGTTGGGAACCCTGGGAATCATAGCATCGAGTTGGCCTTGCACAGCACGCTGCGCAGAACACATCCAAGGAAAAGATTCTCCAATTTCAGTCATTCAAACTGTTATAGGATTTTCTTTCAAGGAAACAACTCTATCCATCATTTCTACAGTCAAACATAAATGATGTTTGCATAAGAATTTTTTGCTGCAAAGCATAATCACTGGTACCAAGTGGGAACTGCGCACAGGCTCCCTGTTGCAGTGAGGTTGCTGAGCTTATCCTGCGGCCAAGGGATTTGTGCAGCACAACACGACCTGGAGGCCACACTGGGCACGCAGCGCAGCACAGGCTCCTTGATGTTCAAAGGGTTTCCAGTCAGGATCACTACGCTTGCCTTACGAACCTTTCTGATACACTTCTTATGCAGGATGTCTAGTTTCCTTCCTAACTGACATATCAGGTTGCTTCTAAAAGAAAGGATCCTCTGTTGATGAAACCTGGCACACCTTCATAACTATTCTTATTTTTTGAGACCCAGGGATCAGAACAGATCTAATCCTTTTTCTTAAACTTACAGTTTCAAGTTTTCTCAGTTTCTAGATAAGCAATGCCTATTTCCTTACTTGGTTTTGATAGGTCATGTTTTTATGCTACTGATCATTCTCATGGTTTTTTTTTCTAGACACTCTTCACACAGTTCACAACTTTTGTGAGGTTCAGTGCCTCAAAATTATTGAGATGTGGCCTTGCTGGTACTGAGCAGAGGAAGTTTTATAAAAGTATTTCAAGGATTCTTCACATAGATTATCTTCCTGCTAATCTTCTACCTGGTCATGCCATATGTAAGCAGATGTCCATTTTAAGTATGGATTTGGATACTTGTTACTGTTGGTTTTCATCCTATTTTTAGTTCATTTCTCCAATGTCAGCTGTTCAGTTCTTCCATAGAAGGGAGCTGAATATGTTGATGTCAAATCCATGTTGCTGACCTATTCCTCCTTCTGCTTCTTTTTTTCCTCCTCACTGAAGAATAAACATTGAATTTACTCTCCTCATATCAGCCAAAATCTGGATATACCTGCCACCTGTGAGCTTGGCTTTATGTGCAATAGTAACTTTAAGGTTTCACTGACCACTGCTTTAAGTAGTTTTGCAAGAAGCTCATCAGTTCATGGCAGTTTGAATCTTTTATGAATGTATATCTTCCCTTTTCTGTTCTTTGTTGTAGGCTGAGACTTTGTTTTTTCTATACAATAGACCATTTTCAAATAATTTTACATTTGTTCACCTCTCAGTCTTTGTTACTCTGTACTCCTGATTGTTGCTTAAAATTCTTCACTCAAATTTATCATGCCAATATATACAAATGTTCTCTCTCTCTTTAATGGGTAGCCTACCGTTATTCAATAACAATTTATGGTTGAGAAAGCAAAATTTTGCTAGTATCAACATCTGTAGATCTATCCCCCTCTTTGGAGGGGCTTTCACTACAGCTTCTTCAACAGCAAAGGATTTTAAAATCCTCCTGGAGAGGACGGCAGTCTAAGCTTTAGGAAAATCCTCTGTGTACAAAATTTGGCAACAAGTAATTTTCTTTTAAGTTTTTGGTTTTTTTTTTTGTTTTTTTTTTAATGACCATATTTTCAGCTTAATTCCTGATCTTTTGTTCTTTGATTTGAAATTGGATCTATTTCATGGTACTTCAAATTGGGAGTTTAAGTCTGTGATAGAGGATGAAGACTTGATTTTCTTTCAGAAGAGAAAGTAAAAGTAGCAATGCAATGGTCACCTTAGAAATCACTTTGCTGAGAAGGAAATTATGGAGTTTATTTTTGAGCCTTTTTTCAAGAAATCCTGACATAAAGAAATAATTTCTATACATCTAGGTTAGGTTATGCATGTTTCTCAATTGGAAGTAATGTGATCATTAGCTAATTCGGGGTTGGGAGGGGGAGGAGGGAAGAAATTAGAAGTGAATACCATTTTTAGGATGTGTAGTTTCGGGATGTACGCCTCAGGGAAAGTGTAGTCAGTTCACAAAAACTCATTGTAATTGTATAATAACCTTATATCCTCAAGCATAAGACATATCCTATTCTGTGAAACTCTGTAAAAGACTATGTGAAATATAGTATCGGATCAAATACATATTTGAAATGAAAAGAAAAAAAGGAAGAGAATTGTTAGAAAGCTTTTCTATTGAGAAAATAGAGACAAGCTGAGAAGATAAAATTCAGCTTTACATAAATCAAGAAACCTGTATAAACAATTCAACTTTCAGTAAATCATAGTCTTTTATAGGCCATGTGGTTCTTTCAATAGGGCAGATGAAGAAATGCTACTACTTGTATACTGCATATATGTTATATAAGGTATCATTACTCATATGACCATATCTTTTCAGGGTTTGGGTACATATGAATTTTACCTAAATAGGTATCTCTTATTTCATTCATCTGCTAACATATAATAAAATAAACAATATCTAGATAAAATAATATCTCCATAAAAGTATAAGATATAATAAAAACCTAATAACAAAAATATTTTGCAACAAAGTTTGTTAACAACATTTAGGTTAATATTTTGAAATTGCACCCATTCTCGACATGTTCACATTAAGCCTATCAAGGGCACAGAATAATAGCATCTAAGTGGACGGAATTGTATCAGAGAAGCAACAAGAACCAGTATCTGACACATTTGTGTAGGATTTTTCATTTATTTTAGGACAAACAAAAGTATACTTAGATGCTCGCAGTCCATTGTTCATCAATGACAGTAAGTAACAACTGAGACAGGGTAGGTTCAGAAGCTGTCTTCTCATGTAATTCATGTATGTGATGTTCCACATTCATTCAGGGAAAAATTAAACACGTTTAATCTGTATTTAACAGCAACTTAAGATATTGGACTTGCTAAGAACTGAACTGGGGGCTTCAAAAGTCATATATCACATCTGATTGGACATCTTCCAGTTTAGGAACTTTTCTAAATGTTTCCTTTCCCCTAAGGTTTGACATGTGGAAGAAATCAAAAGTAAGGTCAAATAAGATAGTACTGCTGAAATATATGGACAAAATTTGGCTCAGAAGTAGACCATGATAACTTACCAGGATGAAACTACACTATTTACTCAAATATACCAAAGACCAGAAGCATCTTGAAAACCCAACCATTTTTTTCCCCTCTTTTTTTCCCTTTCATTATGAGTTTCATATTGAACTTTTAAAAGCATACCACAGATATAGTTTTGATTTGTATAATACAGACTTCCTTCTTCTTTGGGAAAACTTAGGATCGGACTTAAAAATATAACTGACAGCCCACTATAAAATATTTTGTTTAAATATAGAATAAAAATCTATTAAGAATGTTAAATCTATAATAGTCTATTTTCATTGACTTGCTTAAAACTTAAGCTTTTACACTTCAATAATGTAAAAACTTAACACTTAAGGTAATACATTTCAATACTGTAAAATCTTATGCAAATAGAGTTTTTAATTTTTCCAATTATTTGAACAAGAACTAGATTTTAGTAATGTTTCTTGGAAGTTGAGACATTCTAAGAAGAATTATAGTTTCTTTTGCTTTTGCAACATAAATATTATGATAGATTTGTGTATTATCAAATGGACTTTCTGCATCTTTGACTCTGTACCTCAAGTAAGAAATCAAGAGTCTAACTTGAGTTCAAACAAAATATAGTGCAATATGATACTAATAAGCTCCAACCAGTAGAAAAAAAATTTCGGTGTTTTTCTCTTTTCACCAATTATTTTTTATGTCAGTTTAATTGATCCTTGTCTTCAAAATAATCAAAATATCTACCTGAAGCTACTGTGCGTGCTAAAGCAATTATGATTAGCCAGTATGAAAAAAATTGATCCAAGATGAAATTTTGTACAGCTGAAGATGAAGTGCTTAACTAGTCCATTTTAACCTTTTTTTTTTTTTTTCTCTATCAAGTTCCCAAATAAAACCTGTCTTCGTTGGTAAGTGAACAAAATCCTGAAACATTTTCCAGAGGAACAAGATAATATGAGTTTTCTCCTCAGGAAGCGTACACAGGTTTGCTTTTTGAAGATGTCCTGGTTTTGGCTGAGATAGAGTTAATTTTCTTTCTAGTAGCTGGTATAGCATTGAGTTTGGGATTTCGTATGATGATAATGTTGATAACACACTGAAGTTTTTAGTCGTTGCTAGGTGGTTGTAGTGTCAACACTAAGTGAAGGACTTTTCAGGTTCTCACGCCCTGCCAGGAGCACAAGAGCTGGGAGAGCACAGCCAGGACAGCTGACCCAGACTGGCCAGAGGGATATTCCCTACCACGTAAGGTCATGCTCAAGATGGAACTCAGGAAGCTAGCTGGGAGCCAGAATAGCTGCTTGGAAATTGACTGGGCATTGTAGTTTGCTGGTTTGTGTTTTGTTTTGTTTTGTTTTGTTTTTTCCCTGCACATGGTGAGCAATTGCATTTGTGCATCACTTGGGGTTATTATTATTGCTGTCATTGATATTATTTTTATTATTATCAGTATTGCTAACATTATTATTCTCTTCCTTTGTTAGCCTATCAAACTGTCTTTATCTCAACCCATGAGATTTTTTTCCATTCTCCTCCCCATCGCCTGTGGGAGGAGGGCTGAGCGAGTGGTTGTATGGTGCTTAATTACCTGCTGGTGTTAAACCATGACAGAAGAATACAGCTGAAAACAAATCACTGAAAACAGTACTTTAAATGTCTCTGTATATGCCAAGATTTAGAGTTTATGAAGTATAACAGTTGTCATGTTAAACTTTCACATAATGTCTTATGATTATTTGTATTTTGGGTTGTGTGTAGTAGAAAAATTTTCACATCTTTGTAATAAAATCTAATTTTTTTTTTTTTTTGTGAAAATGATGGATGAGTGGAAAATAATCAATGACTCGTCAAACAGTAGCAAAATTGTAAAATTGTGTCAGTGATGTTTAGGAAAGACTGAATTTGGAGTTCACCACCACAGTGCTTAATGCTTTAGTGATAATGTCTACAACATTATAAAACAAATCTGGAAGCATTTCAAAATAATAACTTTCTGCTTTAATGTCCCACCTCCCCTGGTTTGTACTACCTCTTCAAAGTTTGTTTGTTTATTTATTATTTTTGCTAATATATATAAAATAATTTCTATGTATGAATCAGGTTGCCTCTGAAAAGCAAAAATATATAGGAAGTATAACATAATTACTAATTCATACATTAATTTCACTCAGCTGCTTTATTCATCTGAATATTAAGTATCCGAGTTCCCTTAATAGTTAGTGCAAGAAACAGACACTCCAAAAGGAGTTGAAGAAGGGATGGTCTTTTCATCATTTCTGTTGTCTTTTTGACCATGCAGGACCATTCAGATGTCATCTAACATCATTTAGGGTTTAGATGTACCTTTTACATACCTAAATCTAAATTACAGCCACCTAAAGAAATGAAGCACTTGTCTGAACTTGATTTTCCTCAGAAAGCTGATCTCATGCAACGTGGTGTAAGAACAGGTCAGGTGTGTCTAGGAAATCGGGTGCTGAGTATGTCTATAAGTGTGTCACCCAAGAGTGCAGCCTGCCTAAGTGGTGGCTGACATCCTGATTTAAATGAGGAAGCTGCCCTCCAATGTGGAGTCAGGAAGCACATCATTAGCATTGTGTAGAACAGAGAGCTGGGAATGAGGATGAAGGGGAATATCATGTGACTATATCTAAGAAAATAAACTTTAAAGGAGTTTTGTGAGTACAGATCCACAATATGAGTTTGTACTTGTCATTATTTTTATGCAGAAAAGGGTGTTGCAAATTCTGAGAAAGGTGGTGACAGAAAATGAGATGGTAACAGCCTGGATGAGACTTATACCTGTGAAATTGGCTAGGAAAGAGGTTTATACAAAGAAGTTTGGTGAGATGTAGTTTGTAATCAGGTGTCTGAATTGAATTTTCTGCCTAGGTGTCAAATCTGAGTGACAGTGCTACAGTGAGTGAGATATGCAGGGGTCATAAGGTGTAAAAATGTGAGATTGAGAGTCCTGCTTTAGTGTGAACTCACGGCTATATGTCACAAAATGGTATCAAACTTTTCCTTTATTTATTCTAAAGTAGTAGTGAGAACCTCATTTGATTTTACAGCTAGGCAGTGTCGTACAAAGGCTACAGAATGGTCATAAGTTCCCCAGACTTGCAGATCCCAGCTGTTTCCACTCTCCTGTTTCAGGCTGTCTCTGATCAGAAGAGTCAAGTGTAATTCAGACATAAGCCAAATTTGATGTTAAAATGAAGGTGGATTTTGTCATACAACTTTGCCTTAAAATGTGAGGACAACAGAAACATTTCTACATAGAAGTAATACTGTTGATGTTTATTTCCACCCATTTAAGGAGTCAAATTAGTCCTTATAATAATGCTAGTGTGTCATAAAAGACTGTTTACAAATGGAGATGAAAAATGATGGGACAAAAAAATTTCTTCTTCTACTCCTAAAAAGCAAGGAAAAAATTATTTATAAGAAATACGCTTCTCTTGGAACATCTGTTCAACTTTACTGAGTTATGTAACAGTCTTAATCTACCATTATAAGAAGAGCTGTACAACAATTTACAAATTGATAATAGATCTCTGATGGTCAGCTAAGGCTCTCATTCCTGACTTCAGCATATGGTATACACAGGGGAGGTTGGTCTTGATAAATAAGCATCTTTAACAATTTTAAATTATATGTTTTTACCTTAACATTGAAAGAGTTTAGCCGAACAGTGATGTAAAAGGGAAAAAATAATGACTAATTACATGTATTATCATAACAATTATCTTGAAATTTCAGACTATTAGAGTTTTTCACAACCTACTTTTTACTTGATTCATTGAATAATCTGACAAAATATTGTGCATTGGCAGGAGATGAAAGTTATTTGGTGGGAACCCACGCTAACCTCTTGCTAATTGGTTTTCCTGACCTCCAAGACCATTTATACCAGGTCTAAAAGCAAAAGCATATGAAGTAGAATGTATTTTTCCACTTAGCTAACATTGCAGGCATTCTGTTTCTTCTTTTTCTCAAAATGTTCTAAATGCACTGTACTTAGATCTGTATTAATACTTGCTGAAATAATTAGGTGTGATATGAAACATAAGATTCGTCATGCATAAGGCATGCATGAGGAAATAAATATGACTTTGAAAATATGAAAAAGCTTATATAATTATAAATATTTTCTATAGGAACTAGATAAACCCATCAAACATAAAATCAATATGTGGAAAAGAAATGTTTCACTTGAAGAGGCTTTGAAGGACTTTCACAGAGATCATGGCAGATATGATGACCCTGTATTGCTGTTGTCACCAGCTATCACTGAATCCCTCATATAAATAGAGAAGCAGAGAGACGGACAGATTTGTTTTGGAACTGCTTTGACCCCACAGTGTTTTGTGTTGGCAATATGTTTTTAGCAGAAATGCCTTTAGAACTGGAAAATCTTGTCTCCGTACAGGAATGTCTGATTTATTTAATGTGATTTTTTTTTTCCCCCTCCACTGGGTTTTACCGACCAGTCAATAGCCAGATGAGGTACATAACACAAATATTTTTGTAATCACAGTGCAGTAGAAAAGGCAAACAGTGTCAACATCTATTCATTCCCCCAGTGAAACACTTGCCCTAATGAAAGCTTTGATTTTGCCAGGCTCATGGATGTTGGAAAGCTGTCCTCCTGGACCGCTTCCTGGCCACTAAAATGACAAGTCTGAAATGCTCAGCAGACACAGAGCCATTCTAACACAAACCTAATGGGGAATCCTTTGCTAGTGCAAACGGCTCAGTTCAGTTCTTCCTAATGCCCAAAGCAAAGGAACGTAAAACATATCGTCAAACTGCACACAGCTCTACAGAGACCTATTACATGGTACACTTTACAGAAAGGTTTTTGACTGTTATTCATGACAATGAAACACGTAAAGACATAACCAGGACAGTGTTACCCTATGTAATTGATGTATGATCAAACACAACACTGAGCAGGGCAAATTGCTTGTATTTTTATCCTGCATCTAGAAAGTTTTCAGTCTTGCTAATCAATCCCTGGACTACCACAGCTATTCAGCTAACAAACATTCTTTAAATGAGGTATTTTAAAGCTAAAATCTAATATCAACTAGAATGACATCAAGGCGAGTTGTGCGGACATTTCGTTTGAGGCTGCTCTAAATTATTTACACCTGAATCAACGCCTTAATCTTCTCCAAGATAACAAATGGGCAATATTTGTCTTCAGCATTCAGCACTGGATATGATTTTGTTAGTTCTGAAGCCAGAATATCATTGTGCATGTAAGGTAACTAGGAATCACAACCCAAATGAATCATATTTGAAACATTGTTCTTGAAAACACACAACTTTATAAAGCCAGGAACCGTGACATAAAAAAGCTACAGAATGGATATAGATTTTTCAAATGTGCAAATCCAAGGCTATTTTCACAGGTTTTTCTACACTAAAGATCTTGAATGTGAAAGGTGAAAAATGGACGTTTTCTGTAAATAAGAAACCAGTTCTATAGCAGGAAATTACCCAAGTACCATTAATATTGACGTTATGGGTGGGTCTCATTGCGATTTTAGATAACATTAAATAAAAGCATTGGTTAACATTTTTCATTGTAATGGTATGATGTTCAGTATATAATGAAGAATATTTTTTTCTGAGAGATTTGAAGCTCACCCAATCATCAGCCTTACCAGTCATGTGTGATAAAATGCTTTCATCAGCAAATCTGCTGATGTATACTTTGTGCAAAAAACTATCCTGTTTCAGGACACCTTGAAGCCTATCCTGTTAGATATCTAAAAGTTGCAGGCATTGTTGTATAGAGCACTGAACAATATATTAATGTGTAGCATTAATATAATGAATCAAACTGACTATAGACAGTCAGTATGAACATGTAGAAGCGGCAGCTTAAAAATACTGGAGTGTGTTCGATTTGCTTAACATGTACAGGTCAGCTTGAAAGACCATGAGCAAAAAGTTCTGTGTGAGAACTTTTTGCATCTATGGTTCTTTATATACTAGTCATGCCCGTTTGAATTTCCAATGTTGCCATGACAGCTTTTCTATTCCCACAATTCTCTGCCTCATTCATTATTGACTTTCTAATTTCTACAGCAATAAGTAGGCAAAGATGAGAGTGATTGTAAAAAGTAACCTCATTTACTATACAACCTTGAACAATTGCCAGAGCAGCATGTCTCTTGGGTGCACAAAGAGGTATAGTTCTGTGGCTCCATTCCACTTATTCCAAATCCAGATTTCAGGCTAAAATAAATATTTCCAAAAAAAAGTTCCCTATTTTCTTGAAACCCTGGAGAAAAAAAAAGTCAATCTGAGAGAGGAATTAATCTGTAAACTGGTACAAGGCAGAGTCAGTGAAGGTGAATACAGAAACTTGGGAGAACTGGAAAAAAAAATAATTATTGAATATATGTAAAATGAGATAATTTTTTAAGTGCTCAAACCAGTTTGGAAGTAGCAGATCTTGCATATGCCAGGAAATCCCAGAATGAGCATTCATGCTGATGCTCTGACAGATAATGCAAGTCTAGAAATCCTGATAATTATTTTCATTAAATGTGTTCTGTAATTGCTTGCCAGGCTTGTTGCAGCTGTCAACAAGGAAGCAATAAGATTGCATACACCTACTACACTGAAGCATCAGTTGATCTGTAAATATACCATCTTAGAAATAAATAATAGAATTTAAAATAAAATAGTTTAGAATTGGAAAGATCATATTCATAGTAAATATGTTTAGCATGGGATTGAAAATGAGCACTGATATTGATGAAAACATAATTCAGCTGGCTTGGAGATATTCGCGTTCTATGTGAATAAGATTTGTCAGACAAAAGACAGTATGTGATATGGGCTATTCTAACAATACAGGTGCAACAGTTGTACACAAGCTATGGAACATCTGTGCATTTTTTCAAAATGTCATGTGAGTTTGCTAGCATTACCTGGAATAGCTGGTTATGTAATACAATATGCCTGTTTTGGGGAAAAAAATATGGTAAAAAAATGACATTGCCTACTATGACATGGGAAATGATAAAGCTAAAATGACAGGTTCATAAAATAGTCTGGGTTGAAAAGGACCTTTAAAGAACATCTAGTCCAATCCTCTGCCATGGGCGGAGACATCTTTCACTATATCAAGTTGCTCAAAGCCCCATCCAACCTGACCTTGAACACTTCCAATGATGAGGCATCCACAATTTCTCTGGGAAACCTGTTCCAGTGTCTCACCACCCCTCATAGTAAAGAGTGTCTTCCTTATGTCTAATCTAAATCTACTTTTTTTAGATGAAACTTTGTCCTATCACTACAGACCTTGGTAAAAAGACTTTCTCTTCCTTTCTTATAAGCCCCCTTTAAGTACTGAAAGGCCACAACGAGGCTTCCACAAAGCCTTCTCTTCTTACAACCCCAACTCTCTCAGCCTTTCTTCATAGGAGAAATATTCTGGCCCTCTGATCATTTTTGTGGACCTCCTCTGCACCTACTCTAATAGTTCTACATCTTTCTTGTACTGAGGATCTGTGAGCTGGATGCAATACTCCAAGTGGGGTCTCACAAGAGCAGACTAGAAGGGGAAAATCACCTCCCTTGACCTGCTGTCCACACTTCTTTTTACACAGCCCAGGATACAATTGTCTTTTTGGGCTGCAAGAGCACATGGCAGGCTCCTATCCAATTTTTCATTTACCGATATCTTGCTACATGGCTAATCTCAATCCATTCATCCTCCAGTCTGCACTGATATGGAGAAGTTCCCCAAGCCAGGTGCAGGACCTTGCACTTGGTCTTGTTGAACTTCATGAAGTTCATATGGGTCCACTTCTCCTTCTGGTTCCTTAAAAGAGGACACTAGGTAAGGTAAATTATGACTACCATGCCTACTCACATAGACATGATATTGCTGTGAAAAAAAAATTCTATTTTTTAAGTAAAAGTAAAGCATATTATTGACATAGGGTATACACAGTATTATGTGTGGCAACAGATTCATCTGCAGAAGTCTATTGCTATATATAAATGTAACTAGATTTACATAACAAAGAGATGTGTCAAAATTCTACTGAAGGTTGTTGGTTTTTTTTTTAATAGATGAAATAAAAGTCAATTTTCAGTTTACACTTATCCAGATATTTAGAAGAAATATCTGTGTTGTTCAAGTATTCTTTTTCTTCCATTTTAAGAAGAATCTGAGAGTTTTTCTCCCTTTAAAAAAAAACATTTCAAAGAATTTAGATTTGGATTAGTCCAGACTAATTACTGTGTAGAGAGTAATAATTCATGATTTAAGATTATCTCCCCATTTTAAATGTATTTGTAAACACAGTTCTGCTTTAAAACCTTTATAACTTGAAACACATATTATCCATACAAATGAGAAAATGAGTACAAGGAAGACCATTATTCTTATTAATTTCTCATTTAAAATTTGTACATTTGTACACTGTACATTTTATCACTTTTCACCTTTCTGACATTCCAGTTGTAGGAATGTGCAATATCTAATCACTGAAAAATGAGACAAAAAGCAACTCATGACAGGAGAGCCATGTAACTTCAAAACTTTTCCACCAAAGTGTTACCGACTTGCCCTTCTGCTTTTTCTAGATGTTCAATTAAAGACGAACTTTGTTGCTACATTCACATTTTTAGGGACTTCCAGGATCATTTTACTCATCTATGTGAGTTCTAAAAACTCAATGAAATGAAGTTCTTGCAATAGACTTAACATAACAATGCACAAATTCCAGCACCTATTTGCTTTATATGGAATTCTTACATATAGTGACTTACAGTTCTCCTGCCTTTCTCTCTCTATTTTTCTGTTTTCATCTGCTTGAGTAAGAGTTTAATATTTTTAAAAATATTTTTTCTCTGCTATCCAAATTGTTTATTTCCTTGCTGTATTGGGAATATTTCCAAATCATCCACATTTATTACATGATCAGCCATTTGCCACACCATCACTTTGGCAGAACATTGAACAGACTGACTTTGCATTCCAAAGTGGAGCTGTTTGTATCCATGCAACATTCTTTGGGTTATGAAACATCTTACTTTGACTGAGGGCATAAATTCAGTGAGCTTCTGATTTAACGGTTATCTTGATAATTTTCCTCTTTAACACATTTGTTTACTACAGGGAATAAAAATATAACTAGTTTTTTTTGGGTAAATAAGAGGAAAAAAAAAAAAAAAAGAGTGATACAATCTGCTTTAAGTGAGCTCCACGCCAAAGAACTCATTATGTCAACTAGTCTTGAAATCAATGAAGTCAACAAGTATGCCAAGATACCTGACAGTCCTCTAACTTTGTGGGGTTTTGTTTGTTGATTTTTTTTTTTTTTCTCTCCTAGCAGTAAGGCCATTATCTCCCAATAAAAAACAGAATTATTATACAGCTAAGCAGACTGTCCAAATTAAAGTCTCTTCTATAGTCAAGTTAAAGACACAATGCACAAGACAATTCAGAGAAGAATTTGTGTTGTTTGACCTGTCATATTTCCCTCTGACACAAACATATTCATGCACACATACACACAGAAATGCACACACACATCTACATGCATTTATGTGTATAAAACACAATTCAGATGAGTTTCTTCTTTCCTTGACAAATCATGATCATTCCAGCACTTGATGCCAATTAAGCTTGTTTTAGTCTGGTCTCCTGATGTGTTTCAAGTGCTGCTGAATGCCTTCCACAGATTATGATTTTGGTACCATTAAATAAAATGACAGAGCTCTTTTCAAGTTATCTACTGCCTATGCTGCACTGTTCTCTTTGTTGCTGTTCCAGACTGCTCAAACTAAGGTTACATAATTTTCTGTCTACTGCAACCCCAAGGACCCTATCAGCAGTTATTCCTTCCAATGGTATGTATAATTTTCTTATTTCCCACATATTTCTTAGCAAATTTCAAAGCAAGTCCAGCTGATATTCTCAAAGCTATGTTAAGTAATTGGGTAGTTTATTAACTGTTTCGCTGTTTCTTAACAGTGAAACATATTAAATCTGGCCAAGTTGTAGCTTGTTGAACTTTTCTTTTGGAAAAAGTCTTCATTCTTTCATAATAATTCCCTTCACTAAAATATGTCTGAAAATAGTTAAGTATTTAGGCAGGTTTTGACTTCTTTCTTATGAGTTTAAAATCCTGTAACAGACATTACAGAGTTTGGCTCATTTGAAGCTTTTCATTACAGCTTAACGCATATTTTTCTGCATGACTCCAATTAGTTTTCTGTTACTGGCCTCTGTGAGGCTCTGTTCAGCTAAAAATATATTAATAACAATTTATAATCACTTTTTTATTTAGCGTTCAAAAAATATTTTTCCTGGGGAAAACATAAGTACATACAGAGCTGTAATGAAGTCATTATGCTGGAGGTAATTCATTATTAGCATTAAGGCCATGATGTAATTTCATTCTGACTTAACACATGCCTAAGTGTGGCCCAAAATAATATGATCTGTATGTGGATTTCTACGTGTACTGGGGGTGTTTTAGTTATGTTTACATCACAATAAGAAAAGTAATTGATCATTGTATTCTTCATCATAACTATTTTTTTTTTTTTCACCAGAACTCAGTTGTATTCATTTATATAGTTTTTCCTACACACACTCAACAGAAAAAATTTAAACAGTACTGATACACCACAAGGAAGTTCAGGATCAATTAGGCTTTGCACTGTGCAAACAACTTCATTCCTAAGCGAAGCAAGAAGGACAAAGGCAAAAAAAAGAGTTCAGATTTTTCTTTTTATACTAAATGAATTAAACTAGGTTGTCCTTAGGAAAAGGCACCAAGTTTCTACAATAAATATATTTATCATAGATACATAAGCTACTTTTTCTGTATTTGGGTAGTTATTTCTGAGTCTACCAACTAGATTAATTCTTTCTTTTCTGGTAATACAGATGTATTGCATGTTGGCAAGAAGTTTTATATTTCTTTATTTGTTCAAGCTATAAAATTTTAGAAAGGATTTTTTTTTTGCATTATTGTACATTTTTCTTATTTTAAATATACTCAGTATACTTTTATCTTTTCTTTAATCTAGCCCCATTTATTTCAGAATTGTGTAACCATAGTCAAAAGGATTCAGCTTGCTTTTTATGATTTCCATCTGCATGTGAAAACATCAGAACTGAGAATTCATGTGCAGTTTAATTTTATTTCTCTGTATAGACCCAAATTAAAGCCTACTGCTTTGGGGGAATCAATTCTGCCTAAAGATCAATTAATAGTTTTCCTTCTTTCACCCACATATATGCCAGAGGTGACATTGTGTATGTCATTTGCATATACAGCTGAGAAAATACAAAATAAAGTGATTAAAAGTAAATTAAGTAAACAGTCCACTCTGGACTCCTGGGTAATTAGGAAACATTGTTTCTGATAGTTATATATTATGCTTGTGCCTGTACTGAATTTAAATGCCAATTATAATTTGTTCACTATTTAAATTTTACTTTGTTACTTACGTATTTATTTTAAGATACAGAAATACACATTGTTAAGCACAAACTGCTTGACTATACTTTCAAAGAAAAGAGAAAAAAATAAAAGAAAGAAATAGATTCCTTGCTATCTATACCCATTTGATCTTTGTTCTACATGTAACTCTTTCCAAACTGCTCACATTGCTGCAGTCTTTATAAAAGTACAACAGGACTCTGCTATTTCCACACACAGTCTGCCAGCAAGCAAGCAAAGAAAATGTTATTTGAGGTCAGTTATTAAAGTGCTTTTCTGAAGTTTTTGAAGCTTCATATCACTCCTGAATCTACCACTCTGGTTTTCCACTGTTATCTCTGGAATTAAATACATGACTAAGTAATTGTTACTCATCTAGTAAGATTAAATTCAGTAGCTGTTCTATTAAATAGATAAAAACAGTAAATCATCTGGTTTAGCTCATGATAAATTTAAAAAAAAAAAAAAAAAGAAAACAAAAAAAAACAAAAAACAAAAAAAACTACCACAAAAAAACACCAAACCAAAAATCCTGGAAAGAATTAATAAAGCTTACTCCAGAAACACCTTTTTGCTTAAAGAAGCATTTCTTTTCCAGAATCATTTTAGTTTGGATGGTAAAGGAAATCTGACCTTTATGTGGAATATTTGCAGTGCCTGAACCATCATGTTCATTCCAGAACAATCTGTCTCTACTTTTAACACTTCTTCCCCAGCACTCCTTGTCTTTCAGCAAATCATAGGACCTTTGATGTGTGAAATCTGTGATAGGTTTAAAGTTAGAACTGTAAAAACATTGATGCAAAACTTCTGAAGTATTCATAAACAATTAATTTTATATAGGCTGATGCTCTGCTCTGTAAGAAGTGAGTCACCTGAAACAGAATGAAAAGAGCTGAACAGGAGTTCAATTGCATGCAGTTGAATGTCAGCTTTTATTTAGACTTCCTTTAATGGAAATAAATTGCAGTTTTCAGAGAGCAGTTGATTTCAAGGTAAGATAGATGTCTAACATCTTGGGGATAAATCATCTGTTTTTTCTCTTCATTCATGATAGAGAGTAGCTCAGACTATTTGCTCAGTTTCTTTGGAAGGCTAAACCTAGGTGATATGAATCCTATGCTTTATAACTAACATCACAGACAGATATATATCAGTTGTAAGTGAATATAAGTATACCTAACCATTAAATCACATGGTGGTCTAGTTATTATACAGTGATCAAAATGTTTTTAGCTGAGAAGAAAGTCTTTAACATTCCTCTATTGTGCCTAAGTATGAATTTTCTTAAATCTGTGTGATGATAAGAGTTTTAAAGCTCATGACTCCTTTGCTTCGTTCATATCCTGAACACCTCTAATTAACACTGACAAGTCATCACAACTAACGTAGCACAAATCACATCTCAAATGAGTACAGTGAAATATGGTACAATACATTGAGAACAAATTGAACAACAACTAAAAATTCAGCACCTAATAAATTCAAGTCATAACATAAAAGGCTACAAGCACTAAGACAAAACAGAAGAGTGAATTCAGCAGTGAATTATTCACTTCAAATTTTCTGCTCATTGCTCCTCACAAATCATTCCTTGACAACATTTTTGGCAAGCAAGCTCAGTTCTCAAGCTTTTTTTTAGTTGTGTGTCCTCTCCTCTCTCCTCCCCTGTTCCCAGGCGGCTTTTAGATACCTATGAGGAGATGTCATTAACAGATTCTCCTTTGCCAGCAGCTTAACAGGCTTCCCACACCTCCATGATATGAAACAGATTAATTAGCAATGCTTCTCCTCTCATCTGCCCTTAGGTGTATGCAGTAAAGTGCAGAGATACAGCATAGCATTTGCTGAGAGGCCAAGTGCAGCACCATGCCTGTAGCGAAAGCAGGAAGACATAGTGTGAGTTTGGAAGAAACAGGTAAGCACTGGTATGTCTGGGAAGATCCCAAACAAGGAAATCTGAGAAAGGGTGATAAATATGTGATGGAAAAAGACAGAAGTCCTGTGTTCTGTGAAGATAAAGGAGAAGATGACGTAGGGAAAAAAGAAAGGCATGTGCATTGTGGGAAATTCTTACGAAAATGCCTGGGTGAGGTTATGTCTTCATTACAAATACAGTACTATTGCCAGTCCTTCATTTACATTTTCTCAAGGGCATGTAGCTAGAGAGTAGAAAAGACAAGGATGTTCTAAACCAAGAATAGTAAAATGATTGTAAAATTGTCAAGATTTTTGTTTTAAAATGGGAAAAAGAAGACATTTAGTAGAAGAGAGGAAGAAAAAGTGGAAGGATGAGGTGGAAGTAAAAAATGATCAGTTAGTAATTAGGTAAAAGGCAGTTAGTAATTAGGTAAAAGGCCTGGAGAAATTATAATGATTAAGTAAGAAATTAAAGGGTAACAGAGTTGTAAGACGAAAAATATTTTACTGCCCCAATTCTTTCTACTCAGTTCCTTAGTAGGCAGTGTTCTAAAATAACTGCTGGGAGGATTCAAGTCTGGAGCAGGAAAGCAACATCGAAGTTGGATGTGAACTCAAAGGACGTATTGAAATGTCTGCCTAAAGAACAGCAAAATGAAATAACAATAATAAAAAAGGAGAATAGAAAAAAAGCACAAAAACCCAATAGAATAAGATTTAATTTCTCCACTAAATATTTCAAGTAATTTTAGTGTGTTTCTTAGATGATCTGTCTCTTCATCTTATGCATAAATTGCATCTTACATTTCTCCACATGCTGTCATATGCACTGATTGGTTAAGATGTCAAAAGATGAGCTCAAAGGTCTTCGGTAAGTCTGACAAGGTCTTACTGTTCCCTCCCAAACTACATAAATTATCCTTAAGGATGAAGGCTGCACATCCATGGCAAATATTCATGAGCAATGGGACTCTTAAGAATGCTGACTGGCAGGAATTGAATTTATTTTGCTCCTGCTGGGTAGCAAAATTGTATTCCCCTTGCTCTAGTCTCAAGTTTGTGTGGTCAGACTCTGGCTCTTCCACATTATCATGGTATGTCTCATCTCATTATCATGAGTGTTCAATTTCAGTGTCTCACGGCCATTCAAAGTTGTTTTATCTCAGACTGAAGTAATGATTACTTATAGTTAACTCCCCCCCCCTCCCCGGCCCCTTCCTCCCATATTAAGGAACTGAAGTCAATATGCAACCTGTAGCTAGAATAAAAAAAAGGAAAAAAGAGGAAAAAAAAAAGGAATTTTAGGGATAAAGACAGAATTTGGATATTAAAAGCATAAAGAAACGTAGCTGGATCTGGAATGAGTTTTGTTTTTAATTACATGACACTACAGAGTGTCTCTTTTGCATGTTCAGGCTAGTTCACCTTGCAATGGAAGTATTTCTTTTCTGACACTCAATTCATGTTCCTTCAATTTTCTTTATATTCTTTTTACCTAAGGATAGAACAGGGTCATAGAGGTTTCAATGACAAAGGAAAGCATGAGATTTCTTCTCTATAGCTAATATCATTTGGTGAAAGGCACAAATAGAAAAAGTCTCGACGAAATATGCAACGTGACTTGATTTTAAGTACTTTCCACACTGTACCCTTCTGCTAGATGCCTTAGTTTCTGCATTTATTGTTCCATGTATTCAACAGAAAGATTGCTAATAAAAGTGTGATACTTGACTGTTTGCTATTGAAATCAATGCCCTCAAGTATATTCTTGAGTCTTGTAATATTCCACAAAAAATAGCAATACATTCATGTAAAAAGCAATGCAAATTTCCAAAGTTATGTTGTGTATTGAGTTCTGGTTCTGTTCACTGTAAAATAAACAAGACTAAGTTTTTCTTTTTTAATTTTTTGTTTCAGATTTTTCAGTTTGCATCTTACAATACTTTGGATCCTTCTTCTGAAAGTTATTCACTTTAACCACAGGGGCAGAACCCTGAAGTGAAAAAGGCACAGGCACAAGCATAGAGGGAAAAAAAAAAACAAACAAACAACCCTACACAAGCAAATGAGATTGAATTAGAGCCTGAAAAATTGATATATATTATTTCCACCTTGTTAATCAGTATCTAACTGTGGATATTCTTGCTATTAACAAACAATGCAGGCACTGTGCAAACAGGAATTTGAGAGTCAGTTCAGAAAATAAAGCCTAGTTCCCCTGTTTTTTCAATGCATAAATACTTGGTCTGATGGTCTGATTCCTGGGAACATGTTGACCAAGCCCTGGCAGAAATAGAAAAGCATGCTTTACAGTCCAGTGGCTGCTGCACATTAAAGGCCTATGAAGGGTTTGGAAGCCAAGTTCCCTGTGACAAGGACATTCTGGAATCCAGCTCCACCTCTCTGAGTTTGTGTATATATCTTTTGAACTGGAAAAAAAACAAAACAAAACCCAAAACAACAACAAACAACAACAACAAAACCAAAACCCCCAGAATAAACCCAAAAACAAACAACCTGAGTATATGCTTACTGCCTTTTATAAAACAGATGCTCCTGATCCAGAGGAAGCTACCATCAGTAACTAAATTTGAAATTAAAAGAACGCCAAACAACAAAACCCTAAAGCTGGCTTTAAAGAAGTTAGGCAACTTGGCATTTACTTAGTTCCCTATATGTCATAGGAGTAGCTGCTTAATTAATTTGCCATAGATATTTTCTTTCTTTTTTTTTTTTTTTTTTTTTTTTTTTTTTTTTTTTCTTTAGAGGTGTATACTTGTCTCCAGTTACTTTAATTAAGTGCTCATTTTAGGAGAAATGGATTTCACCTCATTTCCTTCTTTGTTAGAGCAAGTTTTTTAAAATTAAGGCATAGCACCAAAGTATATACATGATTACTTATTTAGTGTGAAAACAGAAAATCTCCTTAATCCATTTCACCCGGGAGTCTGTAGACTTTGAAGCCAATGTGGACTCAGTTAATTTTATTGTCTGCACACTGATGAAGAATTAAAATAAGATGCTTGATTTAACTCTTTTTATCGTGAAACATCTATTCTGTCTGTACCATCTGTCCCTCTATATATTTTATCTCTGCTCCTTTCAAGCGAATTCCCATAATCATCTCATGGCCAAGAGCAAAGCCTCATGTTACAACATCCCAGTAGAAATCGAGCCACGTTTTACAATATTTTCCTCTGAAGAAAAGAAGAACTGAACTGAAATCTTGAGTAAATGGAAATAGCAGACTTGGTAGTGATTAGATCCCATGACTAATGCTACACAGTAGTATAAATGCCACTCATACTAATATCCTACTACCATGACTAATGTGACACAGCTTTAATCTGCTCATAGTGAACTAGGCTGAAAAGAGGAAAAAGAACATTTTCCCTGTTCTTCTTTCTTGAAGTGAGACAGAGAGAGAAAGAGTGTGAGATGCCAAAATTCATTATGCTTTTATCTGGACACTGTCTTAAAACATGAGCAATCCCCTGTAAGGTAGTGAATGTGTATGAATGCATGTATTTTCCAAATGTCAGTTGGGAGGCTGTCCTTTGCTCTTGCTAAAATAATTAAAGAAGCATAGTGTGTAACACATCCTGTATCCCCAAATAAGGTCTTCTCCTTTCTATTTTTCTTGCCAAAAACATTATTTGTTGATGGAAAACTTTGCTCCTGACACATATATCGTATTTCCCACTTTCCCTGTCTAACTCTAAGGGCTATTAATCAAAGTTGCAGATTCACTCAAGTTACTTCGTATGGTGTTTATTATGAGAAATAAACAAGCAATGACTTCATTTGTTTAGCTTGAGATTTTATCACCTTTGGTATCCTAATGCACAAGTCCATTATTCTCAATGGCAGATTGGGATTTTCTGCCTGATTTTGAGTTTTGTAGTACAATGAAAATTCCACTTCTCTCCTATTATAGGTATCTTGAATGTAGTTTTGAAAATATATTTCCATAGAATCCCAGCAGCATTTTCAGCATCATGGAATCAATCGCACAGAGTTAACATGAAAGCATGTTACTTTTTTCTGTTAAACAGTAAAACAAAACTCCAGATGTCCTTTTTCTATTGTGGAGTGGGAAATATTTGTTATTCAAAATGTCTGCTTTTCTCAGAATGGTGGGTGGGAATAGCCAACAATTTTGGAGTATACAGCAGTAAAAGAAGGTCTTCATTTTAATAAAAGCTATTATTTTTTCCCTCTTTGAAGGAAGAGACATGTGAAGGTCTGTCCTGTGATTCTTCCATTAGCTTTTGTTGTTATTGCTGCTGTTCTCCTTCCTGAAAATAAGTTTTCCTGAAAATAAAAGAACAATAGGCATAGGAATAAGGAAGAGAACAGCACAGGTATAAGGATAATGTACTTTTTCTAGTGCTGCCTCTTGTTTGTGACCTCTCTGCTGTGATGACAGACACAGACCTGTCCTTCGTATTCACTGTAAGACCCAGCTAACATGCAGCATCAGGCTTGTTAAGACATTTTAGTTATCTTACAACTGTGACACAAACAAAATGGACTTACCTGGCTGAGACACATTATTTTGGGGGTTTTGACGGGGTTGTTTTGGTTTGGATTCATTTGGTTTTTCTAAGAACAGAGAAAAATTAAGATAGAAAGAAGAAATAGTTTAGAAGGAGTTATAGCAGGAGAGATGATGGATGGTGGAAGACAGGAAAGCTAGAGGGATGAAAGGAGGGATAGAGCTGTCAAAGTTTTGTGTTGTGGACATCTGTTGAAAGTAAGTGGAAGCTTGACTGTATACACATAGATATCTTCAGGACTGGTGTCTTAGAGTCAAACAACTAAAAAGAAAAGGATCTGAAAGGAAAATACTACAAAGATAAAAAAGAAAAAAGATAGAATTCCTTTTTACTTTTTAAATTTCAAATTACTTTTGAAAGAATTAAGTATATTCAGGAAAACTTCTGCAGCTGAGAACACAAAGGGGTAGAGGGAAACAAAGGGTGGGCAAACATCGAATATAAGCTGAAGTGTGACATTATTTTAAACAATTTAGAAAAAAAAAACCAGAACAACAAAAAACAAAGATCACCTGTTACAGATATGTAATCTTCTATTTTCTTCAAATGGAGAATGGCACACAAACATATATCTAATTTTTAAAAAATCACTACCTATTGTACCAGCAAGTTATAGCATACATTTCATAAGAGGGGCAGATGTTTGCAGTGGATAGGTTACCAAGCTGGACTATGAAAATGTATATACTGTCTAAAACCTGACTATTGTCTGGTTTTGAAGCAGTGGAAACATGAGCTTCTGTGTCTTCTGCCAGTTCTTTGACTGTTTAGTTGAACTATATTATCATGGAAGGTCTCCTAATGAAATTCATGCAGAATAAAGTTATATATAATATTTAATAATTACAACTATGTAGTATATTACACTATACCATCTATTATATTTTATGTAATCACACATCATATATTATAAATAATAATACCGTATAGTAAATAAAGTGATTATAGATATGATATATAATATATCATAATCATTGTATAAGTATAAAGTTATATAATGATCTTCAGTCACAACTATAATTAAAAAAAATATATTCAGAAAACAAGACAAAGTGGAACTGGAAGAGGAAAAGGTATGGTAGGGGAATAAGCACCTGAACTAAGGTTATAACTCCAGGTTTAGTCTTAGCAAATAATTCTTAGGAAATAATGATAATAATTGTTCTAGGACCTGTAGTAATAAACATGTCACAACAAACTCAGTGGAATGGTAGTACTTCTGTCCAGCAACTCATCTGAGCATCTTTCTTAGTTCTTAATTTTTACTATATTTACTCATTTGATGAATGAAATATCTAATTTCTGACAGCAAATCAGTCTTTAGCTGTTTATTATTTTATATTTACACTGCCTTCCATTTTTCTAAAACCCATATTTTATATTTCCCAATAATTATGGTTCCATTTTAGTTCTTATTTCTCTGAGTCTGGACATCTTCAACTAGGGCACTTTCAGCAGGAGGCTGGAAATCAGCCTGTCATGAGCTAAGAACTTTTCTCATAACTCTAACTACTGGCCTTCCTTCTGTGCCTAACTATTATTTTGCAGTTCCTTTTTTATGGAACTCAAGTGTGGTTTATTTAGAAGTTGCATTTGCCTACTAGCCAAAACAGTTCTATTAACTCCAGCCTATCTTCAAGAATGCCTGCTCATCACTGGTTTTGCACAGCCTAATTTAGACTGAACTGAGAAAAGAAAGTGTCATATTACTTCCAGGCTTTCATTATTTATGCTGAAGGTATGTCAGTTGTTCTCTGAAGGAAGTATTAATAGGCCTCTATTATTCATATTTTTGAGATACCCTGACAGTGTTTACATATTAGTCCTATGTCTTACTCAGTTTCAAAACTAATTAATTGTGGTGAACACTAGAGACTGCAGTAAATTCTTCTCCAGATCTATCAGAGGGTTACAACTAACATTCATATTTTTCAACAGACTGGGGGTGGACAAGTCTTCTCAAAAAAACCAAACAACCCACCTCAAAAGGCATGCATGATTTATAAGTCGGTGAACCTACTTGCATCTTAAGCAACTACTCTTTAACAAGCTCTGCAGTGCCAAGTGGCAGCGGATAGCCTCTGGGTGCTGCCGTCTGGAGCTCCTTTCAAGAGCTGCCATTACACACGTATCCACATCTTGGTATCTCTGCTAGTATGTCAGGCTGATAGGGTAAGTAAGGTGTTCAGGAATTGCATGATAATAGTGTGTAGATGGAAACAGATGGGACTCAAGATCTGAACAGATACAATTCTTGATTAAAGAAACTAAATTTCTTCAGGTCATGGGCCTGCTCTTACAAAAATATGTCACAGCATGCCCATCAGCAGTGCCAGTTTGCTTACTAGCCAACAAACAAACAAAAAACCAAACAAACAGTATTCGTATCACTGACAGAAAAATCAGAACATTCCAGAGCTGCTCTTTTCAATAAAAAGAAAAAGAAGGATTCCTCATAATTAAACCAACTGTAACATAATTTAGAACAAACAAGCCCTAAGATGTACTGCAACTGTGAAGAAATGTGCTACTGAATAGTGTTTGTTTGCAAAAGTTAATGATTGGCAGCCTGTTATACTGAAAATGTGCAAAATCAATACAGATATAAAACTCAGGAGCTGGCTGTCTCAAAAGGCTCTGATCAGTCTGAAGTAACAGGATTATTTAGCATTATTATATGTATGCCACTATCCCCAAAATGCCCAGACTAAGTATTGAACATGAACCTATTGATATTGAAAAGTCTCAGAACTCCAGGCAAGAAACAATGAGGGACAGAAAAATATGCATGCCAAGTCCAAATATAGCTGATCACGGAGGTGGAAAACTTGACAGCTGTCTCACACCATTTTTATCACTGGAATCCCTTGGAATTCAGAAAAAATAATCAAAGCATAAACCTAATGTAAACAGGTATAAACGATAAGCTAGTTAAATCCAGAATGCTATAATAACTCTTTCAAACTAAGTGTGACTATACATTAAGAAAGCAGGAGGAGTGATAGTAAAAAGTAATTGACAAAAAAAAAAAAAAA
>VXBL01003115.1:91291-109744 GCA_013400195.1 Aramus guarauna
AAAAAAAAAAAAAAAAAATCCCCAGCCTTGACACCATTAAACCTAAATCCATTCCCAGAAAACTAATCAGAATGGATGCTGCTTTGTAGCTACTGAAGTGAAGGCAGTAGTTTCCTCAAAATAGTTTGGGCTGATAGCGTTGACTCTTCTGTTCAATAAGAAAATAACTGGAAATTATTTTTTATGCCAAATAAGCAACACTGAATTTTATTACCAACAAGAAAGAGAGCTCATATCTGCTACTGAATGGTGCAGAAAAAATAAGGAAATGACGTCATGTAAGTCACATTTTCTCAGATAGAATGAACTGTTTTCTAAGTAAAATAAAACTCTTAGAGACATAGAGCTCAACAGATTTTTATTTTTTTAAAGAGCCTTTTAGTAGCAGGATATTTTAGAAAATATTGAATATAAAAATGATGAGACAGTTTCTGCCATGTATTTTCTGTGGAGGAACATAATAATTCTAATCAAATTTCCTATGAGAAAAAAGTCTTTAGAACAAAATCAAATTATCATGGCAAAAGATTAAGAGTTACTATTTTTCTTGTTTTTCTGACCTTTATCCATTCCTCAACGTCTAAATAATATTCAGGTAATGGTCCTCCCTAGTGAAGACCTAAGCAGAATGTTGAATATGCATTTTCTACTTAACTATCCCCTTAACTAATCTATAAATTATTTCTGTGTTACTCTTACTTGCTTTTCTAAAAAGCACCTTAAGATGATTTGATAAACCAGAACATTTTTTACATCTCAGAAATATTACAAAGTGGAAAATATGTACCAAATCAACATATAATCATAAATAAATACGCTTTATCTAAAATAATTTAACTGAAGATGCCCAAAGTGCTGGACATTCTGACTGAATGCTTTCATGTCCTGACTGTGATGGTGATAGAGGATAAATTCACTGCTGTTTGCAGATGCCAAATGATACCCCAAGATCATGTCTTTCTGCGTCTGGGATATTCATGGCTCTCCTGAACACATATGAAAATATACTGGTAGCTGCTCTAATGCCTTGATCGAGATGTTGGGCAAATGCAATGATTTCACAAGCTCAGCACAGGGAGCCACAGTTTTCATTTCTGTATGACAGTAGAACAAACAGGTCATGCATTCCTCAGGAGTTCATTTGGCAGGTAAGATTTGTTTCACTATTGGAGTATAATAGGGTAGTTCAGACTGGAAGGGACCTCAGGAGATCACCTGCTCAACCACCTGCTCAAACCAGGGTGAGCTATGAGCCTCACTGCTGGGTCATTTCCAGATCACTGTTTGACACAAACCCCAAGACCTTTTTTTGCAGAGCCATACTTCAGTCAGGCAGGCAGTCCCCAGCCCGTATCTGCCTAGGTGCAAGACTTGGCATTTGTCCTTGTTGAATTTCATAAGGATCCTTTTGGTCCATTCCTTCAGTCTGTCCGGATCCCTTTGGTTGACAATCTGCCTTTGAGTATTATCAATTAATCCATCCACTTTGATGTCATCTGCAAGCTTGATGAGAGTGCCCTTTGTTGCCACTTCTGGTTTGTTGATAAAAACAATAAGTATGACAGGTCTCAGGATAGGCTTCTGGAGTACTCCATTTCTTTCCTGCCCACAGGTAGAGTATAACCCCATTAACTACAACCGTGTGATTCCAACCATATAAACTATTTTTTATTCACCTGGATTACACATACAAACTGTAGCATCCTAACTTGGATGCAAGAATATTGTGTCAAAAACCTTGCTACTGTCAAGGTAAATAACACCCACTGCTCTGCGCTAATCATAGAAGTTTATCACAGAGGGCAATTAGGTTGGGCAGGCATGAACTACCCTCGGTAAATCCACGATCACTGTTTCAAATCACCACCTTCTCCTTCATGTGCCCAGATATGTGTTGCAAGAGGACTTGCTCCATGATTTCCCCAGGCAGTAAATTGAGGCTACAGTTCCCCGGATTATCTGTTTGGTCCTTTTTGAGGACAGGTGCTACCCCCCACTTTTCTTTAGTTTTCAGGGAGCTCCCCAGGTCTCCAGAAGTTTTCAAAGATGATACAGAGTAGCCTTGTAAGGACACTGGCCAGCTCTCTCACCACCCTTGGATACAGTCCATCTGGTCTCACAAACATGTATGGGTTCAGTTCTTGCAAATAATCCCTGACTCAATCCTCATGTGACAGAGGTACATCTTCTTGAGCCCTGTTTATAAGCACAGAGGCCTGGGAGACCTTCTGATAGAGCCTCAGGCAAAGAAGGTATTGAGTACCTCAGCCATGTCTGTTGCCACTACTCCATGCCACAATAAGCCAACATTTTCCTTGTTCAACCTTTTACTACTTGATGGAGCAATAAAGGTTTACTTGTTGACCTCAATGTTCTTTGCAAGTCTCAGCTTCAGATGAGCTTTCACTTCCTTAACACCATCCCTGCATTTCCAATCAATGTTTGGAAATTCCTCCTAAAATCATATTAATTAAAAAAAGATATGGAACGGGAAGTTTACTGTTTAAAGTATGTTAGGTCTGAGTTGCTAAGGCCAAGGATGTTCATTTAAGCAATTTTCATTCTTCCTAAAATCCCACCCCTCCAAAAACACACTCTGGAAAAAAAGCCTACTGGAGTATTCCATTTTGAAGCAAGCCTATCAGTGCAAAAAAAAAAAAAATCTGTCTCAGACTCACTTATTTACTGTCCAAATATTAAAGAGAAATGACTCTCTAAATATAGATATAGTTATATTCTTGGCATTCCATCCAGTTTTTATATCAAAAGAAAAAGAATGTATATTATAATGCAAGTCTAACTCTTGAGTGCTTAAAGATCCTGGAAGAACTAGTGTTCTTCCACAATGTAAGAAAGTCCCAGAAAAATAGATATATTCAAAATTCCTTTTACACTTGAAGGACAATGGAAAACAAGAACAATGCAAGGTAATAAATAAACTAATAAAACAAATGCAAGTATTTAATCCAGTTTAATTGTGCACTTTCCAACAGAATTCAAGTGCATGGCTGTGTTAAGAGAACTGTAAGGTTCAAGGAAGGTTGTGTTGATTTTTAATATATACTTTAGATTTTATTACTTTGGATAATTATATGTTTGCTCATTATTGCACTTTGCAATTTTAAATTTACACTACCATGTGTTTCCAAGTGTAGACTAATCATAAAAATCACTGTAACTATCATCAGATTTTACCAACCTGAATTAAAAATATTTGAAATGTCCTGATAAAATTCACAGCAAATACATCAGAGTATTCAAAGCTGAGGCAAAACACAGAAGAGAGGTGTCAAGAACAGAGAAACATATGTTCCCAGAACATGACAATTGTATAATTTAATATGGAACTCTCAAGCCACATTTGCCTTTGAAGAAACTAGTTACAAACAAAACTAAATTTTTCTCCAACACAAGACTTTTAAATTGCTACTGGAACTTAAAAGCTCATTAAAATACATCCACTTTCACCTGCTGACTTTTAGACAGTACTGATTCTGGCTGCGTCTGTGATCAATTCCTTTTAGTGTAAAAGCCTTTTCTTTCAAGTGTTAAGCTACAACATTAGATAAAAAAACCCCTCAACTTATAAGATAAAGTGGGAAATAAATGTTCTCTAGAATTTTTACATATTACTTGTTCCAGTAGGCCTAATTTTCACAACATGGTTCACTGGTCATTTAGGGATGCCATAGTGTTGCTTGGGGAATACTCAAGAATCTTTTGGAAAATGCTACAAATCCTCTAGTCTTGAGTCACTCCTCCGTATTTCTAAGTGTTGAACAGTAGTGCAAACAAAAAGAGGCAGACTTTTCAAAGCTGTTTAAAGTTTTTATATGTTCATCTGGTTTAATTTTAAAGACAATTTCAAAAGATCTCAATACTCTGAAGATGTCATCCTAAGTACTGGCCTGAGGATTTAATTTTTTTTTAATACAAATAAATGACTAAAGTTGCCAAAGGTACAGTAAATAAGTGTTGGTGAATCATCCATCTTGCATTTCTCTTCACTGTACCGAGCAAAAATATACAGGTATAAAAGTGATTTTTAAGTGTTTTAATGTTCAGTTAGACATATAAAAATGTTTATTTGTCCATATGCCCAGACAATTTCTTTCTATTTGTATGTTCCAGAATGCAGAAGTGTATGTTTGTGGCATGCCCAGGTTCATATCCTGTGTGTATGTTTACATGCAAAACTGAATATAATATGTTGGTAGATCTAGTAATGAGTAACTTTAGTTTATTACAGTCATTGAACAGCTGTAAAAGATGTGTAAGTGAATATGAGTGTAAATATTCTTATGCCTGTTTGTGATATATACAGGATGGGGGAAAAAAAATCTAAGGAAAATCATGAAGGTTGAATACTGCCTTCTATAGAGAAAATGAAAAGACTTGTTGCTCGTGTTCTAGTTTTCTGATATGTAGCTATCAAATTCAGTACTAGTGCCATACAGCTGGGTTAGTTTGGCTTTGGTTTTGTATTTTTGCATAAGCACATCAGTTGCCGTGAGGTCTTCCTCTTGATTTACAACTATATGAATGGCATAATGCACCAATGAAAACTGTTTTTACAAATGTAGACTATAATTAATATTTTTCTTGCTGGAGTTGATATAATTCCCTTTTCCTTTAATAGTTCTGTAAGATTAGTATTTTCTGGTAAGCCACTGCAATGCACACATCTCTGTTACTGTTTTCCACGTAGTCACTTATAGTTGTTAATTAAAATGTTTTCCTGATTATTTTTTTTTTCAGACATTACAGCTTTGTTTCAGCATTATGACATTTAGTATACTGCCCAATTATTCTTCCCCTACTTTGGTTTAGTTAAACTAAATAATACATTTAATGCCACAGTAGACATTAATTTAACAGAGGAAAGCAGGAGAGGAATCTCAGTTGTTTGCACTGTCTGTTGTAACATACTCTGTCCTGCACCAGGTGTCCCACTGACAGCTCTGTACCAGGACTGTATCTGGCTCTCATTTGTAGTTAGTGAATTCTACTTAAAGCATTATATCATGGTCATTCATTTCCTGCCAGACTGATCTGTTATAACAAATATTGACCTTTAATCTGTCTTCTCCAAGCCATGCAGTTGCAGGCTGCATTTGACATATGTAAGACCTTTTGAAGCAGAGCTATGCATACAGCTCTTGAAAAACAGGCAGGAAATTCTTACAAGGAAAGAGGTCTTCTGGGGTTAAAAGTGTCAGCGTCTTTATGCTTTGAGGTAATCATCCTTCATGACTACTTACTCAGGACAATATCCTCTAGAGATATTGGAACTGAGGAGTTTTCCAGGGTTTTTTAGGGTTTTTTTTTGTGTTGGTTTTGGTTTTTGTTTTTTTTTTTATTCAGAACCTTTGCCGTCTGTACTTTACTCAGAAACTTACTTTCCTGTGTCTGATACTTTCAGCTTATTTTTTCCCTTAAGCACAAAGGATTAAGACTTCCTATTAAGCTCAGTACTGGACCAACTGCATTTTCTATTCTTCTTGTCTTTTGTGCTATGCTGAAGGGCACTTCAGGCCGTCTGAAACTAACAGCATGGTTTTGTGATTGGAGCATCTGATGGCATAAAGTACAAACTGTTCCTATATGTCTCTTATTATTTTCTCATATCAACACAGCAGATTTTAAATTGGATGTTCCTTTCATATTTGAAACTGTCTATGTGTATTTAAAAGTGTACTGAAATCTTGTTTTAGATACTGAAGATGTTAAGGAATTCATAACTCTTTCCCTCCCATTTTATCTAGGACTTATAAATAATGTACAAAAAGAATTTCAGATGTATTTGGAGTCTGCCATGGACTCTAGGCTCCAGCCCACAAAAAGGGCTAGCTTAACCTCTCTTTATTTTCAAGTGAGAGAGGAGAGACCTTCTGAGGCTGAATCAGTGCACACCACAGTTGAGGCAAGGGCCGCAGCAGCCCGGTCCCCTGGGGAGAGGAAGGGGACAGGCTACAGAGTCTGCTGGTACATTCAGGGTCCTGTCAATATCAAAGGAAATGTATTACAATATGGCTTTACCATGTACAATAGCAGAAGAAAATACAGTGGACCAGGGAAAATTAATCTCTAAATGAAATGCCAGTTTGTTTCTTGGGATAGCTTGAAATTTAGGAGGACAAAGGAAACAATTATATTTTATGAGACTAAGAAGTGAAATAATCACAGTTTTGCTAGTGAGTTTACTTAAAATACTCCCTCTCCAAAAAACCCCAAACCAACAAAAACAAAACCTAGAAAACAGGACCAGCAAAGATTATGAATTCTAGAAACAAAGAAAACAAAAAGAAGATAGGTTACTAACAGATTGCTAGTTATATTGTAACAATTTATGCCAAATTGTGTTCTATTCACAAATTATTTTCTTCATTGAAGCTCTGATTAGAAAGTCTCAAGATATTGAACTGCTCAAGGATATACACAGAAATTTAAGTGCATCAGAAAGCAGCAGGATAAAACCAAGATAAAACCAAGACATTTGTCTACACAGCACTGACATATATGAGAAGTGAATAGAATGTGTACTGTTGTTCCTTATGTATAGGGAGATTCAGAGTAAAAACAGTGATAAATAACGTTTGCTGTACTAAGCCACTGATACAAACATTGTCAGAAGATGAATGTCAATTGGCTGAAAACCGTCCTTCCGTCTGTTCTTAAGAGTGCTAAGTTTAGCATTTGCATTGACAAAAAATAATCATGAATTACTTCCTTTCCAAAAATTAATTTTTAGATATTGCACAGAAAATGAGCACATAACACATCAACTCAAAGATATTTCACACTACTGTTGAAATACTAATTTTCAATATTTTAAAAGAAAAAAATAAAGAAAGATAAAAATAAACTGATAATTTAAAGGTTGATAAAATTGAAAGACATAAAAGTTCCACACCAGAGTCCATAGGTGGCATTCATCTGGGGATTAAGACACGCAGATTTAGCTTTCTTTATATTTAGGCAGCTAAGTGTCTATGGACATATTAGATGTAGGTCCTTAGTGTAGCCAATGAAGAAGGAGTTACAGAATTATAGAATCAGAGAATACTCGAGGTTGGAAGAACTTTTGGAGACCATCTAGTCCAACAACCTTCTCAGAGCACGGTCCGGTAGAGCAGGTTTTTCAGGGCCATGTCCAGTCAGGTTTTGAATACCTCCAAGGACAGAGACGCTACAGCCCCTCTTGGCAACCTGTTCCAGTGTTCAACCAACCTCAAAATATATAAGCTTTTTCTTTGTTTGTTTAAAATTAATGTCCTCTATTACAATTTGTGCTCATTATCCCCTGTCCTTTCACTGGGCACCACCGAGAAAGGCTATACCCTCTTTACTTCCCTCCTACCCCCATCACATATTTATGCATATTGATCAGTTCCCCCTGAGCCTTCTCTTCTCCAGGCTGAACAGTCCCAGCTCTCTCAGCCTCTTCTTGCATCACAGATGTTCCAGTCCCTTAATCTTTTTTGTGGCCCTTCTCTGGATTTGCTCCAGTATGTCCCTGTCTTTCTTGTACTGTGGACCCCAAGACTAGGCCCAGGACTCCAGATGTGTCTCACCAGGGCTCAGCAGAGGTGGAAGGATCACCTCCTTCGACCTGGTGGCAACATTCCTCTGAATGCAGCCCAGGAAACTACCGACACTCTTTCATACAAGGCCCCATTGCTGGCTCATGTTCAACATGTTCACCAGGACTCCAAGGTCTTTTTCTGCAAAAAGCCAGTCATGTGCTGCTTCATGAGATTATTTCTCCCCAAGTACAGTACTTTGCACTTAGCTGGGAGAGCACAGCCAGGACAGATGACCCATTCTGGCCAAAGGGATATTCCCTACCATAGAACATCATGCTCCCTATATAACTGGGGAAGGTAGCCAGGAGGCAGTTTTGCAGCTCAGAAACAGACTGGGCATCAGGGTTTTNAGCCAAGAGGCAGTTTTGCGGCTCAGAAACAGACTGGGCATCAGGGTTTTGTTTTTTTCTGCATGCTGCGAGCAATTGCATTTGTGAATCACTTGGTTTATTATTATTGTTATTATTGTCATTACTACTATTATCATTATTACTACTATTACTGCTATTACTGTTGTTGGATTATTATTATTATTATCGTCATCATCATCATCATCATCTTCCTTTGTTAGCCTATTAAACTGTCTTTATCTCAGCCCATGAGGGTTTTTTCCATTCTCCTCCCCATCTCCCTGGGGGGGAAGGAGGACCAAGCAGCTGAATGGTGCTTTGTTGTCCACTGAGGTTAAACCACAACAGTACCTCAACCTTTTCCATGTCCTTTGTCACCAGATCCCCTACTCCCTTCAGCAGTGATTTAGTCTTCCTTTTCCTAATGTACCTGTAGAGGCACTTGTTGCTCTTCATGTCCCTTGCCAGACTCAACTCCAGGTTGGATTTGGCTTTTCTAATGCTGCCCCTGCAAACTCAAACAATGTCTCGCTATTACTCCTGTGTCTCCTGTCCTTGTTGCCATCTGTGTTATTCTTCCTTTTTATGTTTGATTTCAGTCAGGAGTTATTTGCTTATCCATGCAGATCTCTTGTCTGCACATTGAGAGGGACTGTTCTTGAGCTTGGAGGAGGAAATCAACCATCTTTCCTGGACCTCTCTTAACTCCAGGACCATCTCCAATAGAATTCTTTCAAGCAGTCTCCTGCACCTGTTTTTTACCCTATTCCCTCCCTTTAGGATCTTGAACTGCAGGATCACTGCATCCAAGGCTGCCCCCAACCTTCACATCCCCAACCAGTGCTTCTTTGTATGAGGTCCAACAAAATAGTATCAATACAATGAACACAAAGACATTTGCTGGAACACTTTTCAGCTAACCTGAACACGTGGCATCAGGACAGCTAAATATGTGTATCAATCTAGAACAGAATCCTTCCCACAAGGCTTTGTTAGCTACTAGAGCTTTTTTTTAATTTTGCTCTTCAGAACATATGGCTTTTGTCTATAGGAAAACAATTTATTGAAAGGATTAGAATATTTTCAGCTGTAGAAAGGATTATGTTGATAACAAATTGTGGCCAGAACTCTACTTCCTGCCTCCTATTTTATAGTTAATGGTTCACAATCGACGATCTCTACCTATCCCATGACATGTTACAGGTCAGAATACACCTTTCAAATAAATTTAATACAGAATCAGAATATTTTTTTTTCAATACAAGAGGCACAATGTTTATGAGGAAAAAGAGGTAGAAAGTAATACAGTAGTCTTCTTCTGAAGGAAAAAACCAGGAGAATATCAAAGTTTCAACAAATTAGAGTATGAGCTAGATCTGTATTCACCATAATTAATGGAAAGTAAGTAAACAGGAATAGAAATTGCAGAGCATTTAAGCTACAGCAGCAGTTAAGTACGACAAATCAACACAGGTAGATGATATTGGTTAGTTTATTCTTTCAGATGTTGCAGACCTCCTATTGAAGTATCCCTCAAGAGTGAGTTGTAAGTTAAAACAGTTCGTTTACTTCAGCAGAACAATAGAAAAATATTACACAGGAGATACAGTGGAGAACTGGAAGAAGAAAGCCAACAATCAAATTCAACTTCTGTAGTGAGTTCCCTGAACCTAACTTAGAAGTGGACATGATCTATTTAGTGTGCAATAGATACATAAATCATCAGTTCTAGAAACAATCACAGTGTTTACACAACTTTATTGTGATCAAAGGATAAACCAGAGCTAAGCATTCTACAGTAAGTTTTTTTTTTACTACTAAGCTCTGTGGAGCAATATTATCACTTATAAAAAAACACTAATCATTTTATTTGCCTTAAACAGGTATTACCTGCCAATTTCTGATGCAGCATTTCCCTTTTGATGTATCATAATACCAGATATCAAAAATAATCACATTATCCAAAGCTTCTAGCATATTTTAAAAAATATCTCATAAGTTTTCATAACTATATTGCAAGTTATGCACTCTAAAGTCCTACTAATTTCTTTTCTGTCCAAGTCTTTTGTGTTAGTACTGGAAAGAAGAGATAATGTTTTCTGGTTTGAATATGTTATATTTTAGTTGTCTACTTTACCTCATTCTGGTAATATAGTAGGAAGCAAAGAGGAGCAAAGAAACCTTTATTATTGTTGTATACTATTATTCCTTTCCAGTTTTCAAGTTGCTGATGAAAAATCTGTATTCTTTGGATTATATGTGCCTGGGGAGCTATGTTAGCATACAAAAATCACACTACTTCAACTATATATGATTACAGTGAACATAAACAATTTTGAGGAAAGGTTTCAATGGCATCCTTTACTGATAATATGAAGTGAAAAACAGTAATTAAAAATGAAAAAGTGTAGGAAGCAGCTAGATATTTGCTCAAGAGGGAACTTTTAAGGTTCAAAGCTAAAATAAGATATGAATGATGCTTACTTGCACAAGGGCAAAGAAATATATAATTTAACCTTAGAAGGGCTATTTCAAGTAACATCTTACTCTGTGAAATGTACTCAGGTTTCCTGGAGACTTCTTATGTGCTAGGCATACCCATAACATGGGTTTTCACTGATAGAACAACTTGGAAGGATAGTTTGTATCAGTTAAAGCAATTACAGGAGACATACAGTAGGTTATAGAAGAATGAAGGATCAAGCAAGAAGGATGGAGAAACATTACTACCTTCCTCCTGATGGTATATTCCTCCTGACCCTAAGAAGGTATATCTATAACGTTGTATTTGAACTTAGGTCTCTAATTTTCAACAGCATTGTCATCATTAACTGCATTTCAAATAAATGTGACGTTTCTGTTTATTAGATTAAAATTGGATATTTAAATGACTTCAGAAAAAGTGAAGTAGAGCAAGAATGCCTTGAGGACACAAGTTGTGCTTACTCAAGATTAGCAGTCCCTTCTCAGAATAATTTGTTTTCACAAACAAATTATTTGTGTCTTAAAGACACTGAAGTAATTAAATCTCTAAGTTTATTCTTAGTGTCCCTTGTTTTAGCTGAGAGTGTTAATTTTCTTCATGGTAGCTAGTAGGGGGCTATGTTTTGGATTTGTGATGTAAACAGTGTTAANAGGGGTTGGGGGGGTGGGGTGGGCAGCGGCATTCAGAGTGATGGTGTTTGTCTTCCCAAGCAACCATGATGTGTGATGGAGCCCTGCTTTCCTGGAGATGGCTGAGCACCTGCCTGCCCATGGGAAGTGGGGAATTCCTTGCTTTGTTTTGCTTGCACACACAGCTTTTGCTTTACCTATTAACTTGTCTTTATCTCAACCCATGAGTTTTCTCACTTTAACTTTTCCCATTCTCTCCCCCATACTGATGCCGGGGAGTGAGCGAGTGGCTGTCTGGTGCTCAGCTTCCAGCTGGGGTAAAACCACGACACTTAGATAATAACTTACACTACTTTCCAGTGTGCAACTTTTTTCTATGTTAACAGTCCTTACCTCAAGGGAAGCAATGTGTAGGAGAAAGAATATTTTTAAGTTAAATGGTATGTTTACTTACCTGCTATTCTTTTCATACATATTTTGCTCACCCACTGCAAATCACCAAAACTGGTCATCCACAAAAGGAGACATATGAAGAACTGCAACAACTAAATCTTTTACAAGTTTCCTATGTTTAAGCTCAATCTTCATCCTCAGCCACAAAACTTTTCTCTAATAAGCTAACAAATGATGAAAGTTAAAAATGAATGTTTAAAAATGTGTTTTAACTATTAAACAATCTAATTTTCATTGAACACAAGGAGATAATATTTTAGGAATCTGTAGCCACATCTACCTCTGCTGTTCTTAACTCTACAGTATCGTGTTCCTCAGGTAAAGTGCAATTATTTTTGCTCCAACACAATACTTCCTGCCCAAGAATGCTCTCATGGTATCAGGATGTCAGTTTTCTAGGGACAACAGCAGACAATTTTTTTTTTCAAATGTGCTAATTTTAAATTTTCAAAAAGATTTAATTCAACTTAAAAAAAAATAAAAAAATCTTGTGACAGTAGTCAAACGCAAATGCTCTGAGTCAGAGTTACAGAATACAGTCAAGGTAACAATACCACATGATGCCTACTGACCTATACAGATACTAATGCCTAAGATGTCTACTGATAAAAGTAGAAATTCCATAATTATTAAAACTACTCACTAGCTCAAATTCTCATATGACTTTCTCCAATATAATTGATTTTATAGGGAAAACAAAACAAAACAAAAACCCCCAAACCAACAAAACCCACAAACATTTGGATTGCACTTCCAAGACAGACAAAATAAAATAACAGGAATGTAATTCTTATCTAGACTCCTACCACATGGAGGTTTCAATATCAGAAAATCATACAAACCGTTTTCATAGACAATGAAAATAGATATATGTAGAACATGATTCATCTCAACCTTATTTAGCTGTCTAAAATAAGTCAAGTGCATCACAACAAAAAAGTTTCCATGGATACATGTTATACTGCAACTACTGAAAGAGTTTAGACAATTAGCTCAAATTTTTACACTGCTGATACAAATGTCAAGAAGCTAGATTAGGTGAGATCCTTGGAGTCATCTCAATATTTCAGGAAAGAGTTTAAAACAACACTAATGTGTCCTTTTGCGATACTGTGAAAAGAACCAGATTGGAAAGATCAAGCAGGATTCTCTATATTGTTTTTCCAATTAGTAATTTAATAATGAATGCTCAGTTACGCTGTAGGAAAAATAGGCAGAATTGCAAGACTGTCATCTCTCGGATTCATGCTCTCACTAGCACTCTAAAGTCAGAATTCCCTTTCTGGAAGAGCTCATAGGCTGGTGAATAGAGCACTTTCCTGGATAGTGTGAAACTCTTCAGATTACAATTTTGAGCTGAGAAGCTTAAATGCAACTGAACTCCTGTAATTGATTTAGCCCAGAGGAAACTGTGCACTGCTGACAAAGCAAACAGGGTGCTTTGTTGGGAAAAGCAATCGACACTTTCTTGTCTGTCTCCAATATAGTGGGCAGACGGCAGCTCACTCTGCATCAACTAAAAGCCAGGAAGAAGCCAGAGTTTATTAGTTTGGACTAAGTGAGAAACTGTTTTCAGCTGGTTCTAAGTGTGTAGAGACAGCTTTATATACATTCATTCTTGTCTCACTATAACTGTCATGGAAAAAAAATGTTTACTTAGAGTCAAGACTATACATTTGTGTTCACCCAGGAGTAAAACTAATCCATAATTGTGCCAGGGATTGCACAATACTTCTCTTTTTAAGAACTGTCAAACACTGTCATCTTGAAATTTCCTATGTCCCACAACCACTGATAAACCAAAAATCTGGCCATGCCACTTATGCCTCATATCAAAGTATAAGAAATTTTTTATGGTTGACTCTTCATTTACCATGTCTGAGCTGGTCAACAGTTACAGAAATTAAGCTTCTGGAATTGGAAAATGTATTGACAGGCATTTGCTTAACAAGACAAATTCTATGTCCCCTCAACAGAAGAAAAAAGAGGGGGCAAAGACGAAAAAGAGGAAAATTATCAAAATCAGCTTTATAAAACAAAGATTCTTCATTGTTTCCATGGCTTTAGTAAGACATCCCTGCATCAGAGGTTGCACCTCTCTCTGCGGGCACATCATGTCCCTGCTGCTGACAGACTCGTTCTAACAAGAAGTTGTTCAGCAACGGTTACTTCCCAGCACCAGTGTATATGGCATATAGAGAATGAGCAAGATAAACATGTGCTGAAAACATGTCACAAGGACTGAGAAAAGTTTATGATTATCTATGTTGATTTCTACAGGATAGATGTTATTGACTCAGTCACTCTTTCCAGGATGTTTCTCCATCCCAGGTACTGAGATACAGATGCTACTACCTTTCCATTAGTAAATGCAACCTATGTACTTCCTCATCCTTTTAAAATTCTCAGCAGTTAGAAACTGCAGCAGAATCATTGACACAAGAAACTATTAATTCAATACCTGAAATTTTCTGTAATTGTAATCATAAATGAGGGCAATGGCATCAAAGGAAATCATTTAACATCATAATTAAAATGTTCTTGTAAACTGGAGCCACGATTTGATATCATAATTGTCTAGATATGGCAGAGATAAGATCATAACGAGGAAGAAATGAGAATTAAAAGAGTATGAAATGACACTGTAGCCCTACTCTAGCAGAAGATTATCAGAGCTTCCATACTGCAGTATGGACACAGTAAAAATAGCAGATGTTTGGCAGGGAACAAAAAAGCCACCACCACCACCACTGAAAAAACCCCACCAACAAACAAACAAAAAAACAAAAGTTCCCAAAAACCCCCCAAAACCCCAAGCACCACAAAAAACCCACCCAACCAACCAAACAAAAAACAACCAAGGAAATAAGCTTCTTTCATAAGAATGCTTATATTCTATGTTTTATTTGGTTTCTATTTGCTTGTTTCCTTGTTTGTTTTTTCATTACTAGCTTTTTTAGGGAATGATATCCAGACACTCATTCAAGAGTCTACTAGACACCAGCTGGACTATGTGCATTACTCTATACTTTTATGCTTTGGATTTCATCACTTTTAATTCATTCTTTACATCTACCACTACTATCATAGAATCACAAAACATCCTGAATTGGACAGGACCCACAAGCATCATCAAGTCCAACTCCTAACTTCACACAGGGTGATCTAAAAGCTAAAGCATGTATCTAAAAGTGTTGTCCAAATGCTTCTTGAACACTGACAAACTTGGGCCTTGACCACTCCCATGGAGAGCTTGTTTTAGTGCTTGACCAACCTCTCAGTCAAGAACTTTTTCCTAACGTCCATCTGAACTTCTGATGCAGTTTTAAGCCATCCCCTCACGTCCTATCACCAGATACCAAAGAGAAGAGATCAGCATCTCCCTCTCCACTTTCCCTCATGAGGAAGCTGTAGACAGCAATGAGGTCACCTCTCAGTCTCCTCTAAGCTGAACAGACTTAGTATCCTCAGTCGCTCCTCATATGTCATGCTCTCTAGTCCCTTCACCATCTTTTTTTGCCCTCCTTTGGACACATTCTAAAACTTTCATATGCTTCTTATTATTATGGAGCCAAAATATGCACACAGTACTCAAGGTGAGGAGTAGTTCTTAGACCTCTGTTCTGAATATCAGTGTAGAAGTGGTTTGATTTTCATCATGGTATTATCTTTGTACTCCTTTTTCACCCTTCTGAGCTCCACCATTTCTGGCAGGCTTCCTGATTCTGCTATTCTTGAAACTTTCTGTTAAAAGCTTTGATACTTTCAGTAAATTTCTTTCCTTAAAATGATTTTAGCTTGATTTTACTGCTCTTTTTCATATTTAATTTGCTAGTTTAAACTTTTTCTTTTTTAAAATTTTCTTTCCCAGTAGTACTATTGACTTAGAATAGTGAACATACCGAAAATTTTGTAATACTATATTTTGTTTACTGTTCCTAGATGATTTGCTCTAGTTTTGAAATCATGACTATTTCTTTTTTGTGATTTTTTTTTTTTTTTTAAGGTACAATCTTACTAAAATTAGTTATGGTACACAGTAACAATATTGTCAAGTAAATTTCTCAGATAGCTACACAAATATTTATGTGAGGTTTTTTCAGTGGAAAGTAATATAGGGTGACTTGTTATGTTTAGTATAATTTGCCTTTATAATGTGATTAATTTGGTAGTATCCATCTGTACTAAAGTTATTTTGAACATAACATGATTGTTTCCTACTCTTCCTTTCTTCTTGTCATCAGAATCTAGTATAAGAAGTTATTCAGTATTAATTTAAAAATCTAAAATATTTCTGTTCCTTTCAGTTTGTTTAATATGCCTTGCTTTATGTGCATTTGAGAGATGGGGGGGAAAAAAGAACAACATTTTTATTTTCCAACTGTTAATTACAGCAATTCCATAGTATGTTTCACAATTATAATAAAGAAGTCTGACTAAATTAATGAAGTAAATTATAAAAGGGTATATAATGTATGTAAGAGGTCATATTTTATAATAAATAGAGGAAATTAAAAAACAAACAAACAAAAACTCCCTCCATGAAAAAAAGGAAAGGATTTATTCATTGAAATCTAAGGATTAAAGAATCTAAAAGAGAGGGTACAAAAATTATAAAGTCAGAGACAATGTGTATTTAGTTTTTTATATTTTGAATGTTACAATTTAAAATTATTTTGGACATTTCAAAAGAATAAAAGAAAAAAACTAGAAAAAATGTTGCAAATCATCCAAATCAAAGACACTTTATTAAAATAGATTTTTATTATTAAAGTTTCATGTATACATAGTATTATCATTATTACAATATGTATGGAGAAAGAGACGTTATAATTAGGTTATAATTAGTTTTATTTGACCTCTAGTTAGCGATCACATGTGAAAAATATGTTTTGGAAACCTCAGGGTAAACTGTGGCAGAATTGTCAAAATTGAAATATTTTCAGACATTTTTATGTGAGAAATAGTCAAATATAAAATATTTTCTCAAGTCCCAAATGTTAGGTATGCCCTTATATGCAATCAGGAACACCGAATCTCTTTTGTCCCTCTTCTCTTCTGCCTGATACGATGTAAGAATCTGAACTCACAGGTGTTATTCTAGAAGGAGTGTCTTATTAGTCTATTTTGTAGAAAATATTCCAGTGTGTCTAGTTCCGTTCATGCATCTTTGCACATTAATTGGACATCTCTCTTGAGACTAAGATGCTTAAGAACACTGTACAGAGAAATTGGAAGTTGTTCCAGGTGGATGTACACTGTATCTACTATGTGATATTGAGCATGAGCTAGTAAGCTGGGTTTGATTTGAACTGATTCTGTGAGTTAAAGAACTTCCTTTGCATGGCTCTGTGACTGAGGTCATAAGTATAGCTAGACTTGCAGAGATGTGTACAGAGATAGTTTGTTTATGCCCATTTCAGTCTACCTGCTAACTGGGTAAATTTCAGTAATGGTTTAAATAAACATTAGGCCAGCTAAATTCTTGCTATGTAAATAGCAAACGGTACTTCATACCTTAAAATAGCCTTTACCATATCTGCAGGGATGCATTGTCATTCACATAGTGTTGAAGGCTCCCAGAAAGAAATCTGCTTAGATAAGACTACAAAGGAAGAATTGGTCCTTTTATAAGAAAGGCATTACTCATCTTGAACATAATTTTGTTATAACACGAGCTACAAGAATAAAGTTCTGAAGACTATCATATGCAGTGGGAGTCTATTGTTAATGGTGCATGTGACACATCTTCTGACCGATTAGTTTTGCATGGAAAAACTCAAGAAGAGTGCCTGATGGGATAGAAGGGCATAAAGGAAAAAGCAATGGAAAAGGTCATAGCCTAATATCACCAAGGAATCCCATCACCATGGGACCTGAGAAACAGCATGAAAAAAACAAATTTCCCTAAATCTACGTGTGAAAACTCATTAATTCTTTCTTGACTGTAACTTTCTTATAAGTTGTAGTCACAGAAATAATTTGACCTATACTGTAGCTGTCAACAATAAAGTTACACTTCAAATAATGTGGCATGTCATTGTATCACAGAATCACAGTATAGTTGAGGTTGGAAAAGTTGTCTGGAGTTCATCTGCTCCAACCCCCCTCATCAAGCAGGGCCACCTAGAGCCAGTTGGCCATGTCCAGATGGCTTTTGAATATCTCCAAGGTGAGAGACTCCACAACCTCTCTAGGAAATCTGTGCCAGTGCTTGGTCACCCTCACAGTAAAATAGTATTTCCTAATGTTCAGAAGGACTTCCCTGTGGTTTGGTTTGTGCCAATGGCCTCTGCTCCTGTCACTGAGCACCACTGAAAAGAGTCCAGCTCTGTCCTCTTCACCTCCTCCCTTCAGGTATTTCTGTACATTGATGACATCTCCCTGAGCCTTCTCCTCTCTAGGCTACACAGTCCCAGCTTTCTCAACCTTTCCACATATGAGAGATGTTCCAGTTCTTTAACCATCTTTGTGGTCCATCACTGGACTCTATCCAGTGCGTCCATGTCTCTCTTGTACTGGGGAGTCCAGAACTGGACACAGTACTCCAGGTGTGAGCTCAGCAGTGCTGAGTAGAAGGGAAGGATCATCTCCCTCAACATGTTGGCAATACTTTGTCTAATGCAGCAAGGGCACACTGCTGGCTCATGTTCGACGTGGTATCTACCAGGACCTCCAAGTCCATTTCTGCCAAGCTACTTTCCAGCTGATCACTCCCTAGAATATATTGGTTTTTATACATATACGTACCATATATTGAGTTTGTTCCTCCCCATGGGCAGAACTTGCACTTGTCCTTGTTGTGCTTCATGAGGCTCCTATCAGCCCATTTCTCCAGCCTGTCTAGATCCCTCTGGAAGGCAGCACAACACTCTGGTGTATCAGTCACTCCTCCCAGTTTGATAACGTTAGCAAACTTGCTGAGGGTACTCTCTGCTCCATGATCCCAG
>VXBL01003115.1:109779-124869 GCA_013400195.1 Aramus guarauna
TCTGCTCCATGATCCCAGTCATTAATGCAGAGGTTAAACAGGACTGGACCCATTATTTGACCCCTTGGAACACCACTAGTTACTGGCCTCCAACTAGAATTTGCACTGCTGATCACCACCTGCCAGGCCTGGCCATTCAGCCATGTTTCAATCCGCCTCACTGTCTGCTCAGCCAGTCCATACTTCAGCAGCTTCTCTGCTGGATCTTATGGGGGACAGTGTCAANTGGAGAGAGAAGCCCACACCAGAGCAGGTTTTCTGGCAGGACTTGGAACCCTGTGGGGGACCCACAGTGGAGCAGTCTGGTCCTGAAGGTCTGCACCCCGTGGAGAGACCCATGCTGGAGCAGTTTGTGAAGGAAGCAGTTTGGTGGATCTTCCTTGCTCTAGCCTTTCCCCGTGATCTCCAGGGCCTGAGTTTCCTGAGGGATAGTCTTTCTAGCAAAGACTGAGGCAAAGAAGGCATTTGGTACCTCAACCTTTTCCATGCCTAGGTAAACAGGTCTCCCACCTCATTCAGCATCAGGCTTACATTTTACGTAGTCTTCCTTTTATCCGTTATGTACTTATGTAGCTCTTCTTGTTGCTTTTGATATCTCTGGCCAGATTTAATTCCTTTTGGACTTTGGTTTTCCTAAGCTCATCCCTGGATGCTCAGATGGTGCCTCTGTATTCCTCCTGGGTTACCCATCTTTTTTCACACTGTCTGTATGTTTTTGAGCTTTTCCAGGATGTCCTTGTTCATCCATGCAGGCCTCCTGGCCTGACTTCATATTCATTTGGATGAAACTCTCTTAAAGGAGGTGAACCTTGAATATTAACTATCTTTCTTGCATCTCCAGGGCCTTATCCTATGGGACTCTTTGATCTTAGAAGACGCCAATTTCTGTTCTCCTGTATTTGGGTTTTGAAATTTAATTATAAATGACAATAATGACAATGTTGAGTATCATCATTACTGTGGGAATTTCCTTGCCTGCTTTCCTTTCCTGTGTGCCAGCTCATGAGCAAACTGGAAGTATTTCTCCAACCAGTGGGCCCATTTGCATGGTGGCATTGGTGGACAACAATAAGGTGTGTCTAAACACTCACATACAGACATTACTGTATTGGACCTGTGTGTTTTGCCAGTTCAGATCTAAACCAGTGAAAGTTAACTGTGTTAACCAATAAAATCAAGGCCACTATTAGTCGTGAAACATATAAAAATTTCTCTCATAACCACAATCTAAGCACACAGAAACAAGATGAATGGTGGACATACATTTATGGAAAAACTTTTTTAAAAAGAACACCCTTTAGCACCTATTTTTATGTCCCAACATCCAATTTAAATGTTAAAAATATTTTGTGTGTATGACCTCACAACCAATTTCATTTCTATTGGTTTAACATATTTTGTCAGCATGTGCACCTCATATTACTCAAAACTGTAATGTTAGGACTACTGAACCGTATTAGTATATATTAAGCAGTTAAACTAGACCTAATTGAAAAGACTATCAGCTGTCAGATTTCAAGAGCACTTTCTTAACTAGTCAAGAAATTGACACAGATAACAAGCGAAACCAAACACTTTGTGTCAAAGATAAAATTATTTATATGTCATTATTTTCTATATCAAACAACCAAGCTTCTAACTTCCTAAGCCTTTAAAGTATTTTTTCAAAAAATTTTAATAAATTTCTACAACTTGTATATACAAACTATGTCTTTCATAAATAAAAGAAAATTATCTTAAAGAATCTTTGTAGGCATGTTTGTGGAAGTGGACAGATTTTACACCATATTCTGTTTATTATCATATGGTGACTGACAGCAAAGCTAGGCTGTAGAGACCCATGACACTACCACATGAGATTATGACCCACAGGTATACTAAAAGATACAGCAAAAAATACTTTCTGAAACAGTAACAGCTGTGAAATCTATTCACACTGTAAAGTCTGGATTATGTCTGGGTCTCTGTGAAACAAAATGCTTCAGCCAGATCAACTTTTTCCTGCATATTCAGCCCTATCATGTTTGACTCATTCATTTTAATCTATTTTAGCCATGCTTCTCCTTCATATCTGCCTCATTGTCTAGTACTGTATCACATACTTACTTAGACTATTTTTATTTTTCCTTCTCAGACCTTTTTTCCCAATCAGCTCTTGTTATTTTTATACCTTTTGACTGTCTTCATATCCAGCTCCCACTTTGACCCTCTTCACTTACCCACATCCCTACCTGCTGGTTTGGTTTCTCTCCTTCTCCTCCCCTGCTGGGTCATTCCTCTTTATCCAAGCTTAATGCACTCTTTCAAATCTCTCTAGCTCCTAATCACAATTTTTTCCTCTTTCACTGTCCTAGATCCTGTATATGTTATCATCTCACTTTGACACGTGTAATCTCTTAATGGATTTTGTTCCTATTCCATACATGGAGGTACGCACATTCTGAAGTCTTCCCTAAAATGTCACCTTCCTCCTCTCATTATGATCTTACTTCCTCTTGCTCCAAATTCAGATGCTCTAAATTAATTCCAGACTGCTTCTGTTCTACTAAAATATTTTTCTTACAAAATGAGAAAAATAACTGGTATTAAAAGTAATTCTTCTTTAGCCCTGTGTAACTAAAAAATATACAGAAATCTGTGCTAAAGATTTATTGTTGATGTTATCCCTGTACTGCCTACAAGCAGTTTACATAGTCCATAGAAAACAGATTAATACCTTATTCTTCAAGACCCTGTGTCTGTTTTTTCTTCATTTATTTCAAAATTGTCAGGTAAAATATAACATGAAAGAAAATACATTTCAGCTGAAGATATTTCTGAGATATTTCTAAGTGCCTATGTAATTTAAACTACAAAATACATGTTTATATACTTCATCTGCTATATGAAGAAAAGATAAAGTGTCTTTAGAAAAACAGGGAGATACGAAATGGCTGGGCAGCATACCATGTAGACTCAAATTGAATGGTTATAGTTTCATATATTTTCAATAACATTTTTGTATGGGTGAATGGTTTCTACATCCTTTTTCTATGCAAATTATTCATTTATTTCCAATCACTGGGCCAGCACAAAAGTGTGTAGGAAACGGAATTATTTTTTCTCCATTTGGCGCTAATATCTATCTTGAATGTCCTGTGAAAACTTGCACACCATTAAAAATTCAAGTGAAAAGATCATTTTAAAAAGAAAAGCTTGAACCACAGAAGAGTATTTGAGAACTTTTTTTGCATTATTTTTCAGAAAAATTAATTAATACACCTTTTTTGTTAGTTTATTACTTCAAAGACAATGAGATATTCTGGTCTCCAGTACTTCACTGGAAGTTTATTGGAAGTAAGTGTATATTGATGAAAACAAGAAAATATGTTCTGTGAAGCTATCAGAAAATGTATAGGGATTTCTAACTGGATTTCAATGAAGTTTTCAAGAAGTAAAAAAAAAAAAAAAAATCACCAAAAATATTTGCTGCTTTAGATATCAGAGTATTTTATTTTCTTTCTCTAAATTGTAAGCTTCTCAGATCAGGGTGTCAGTATGTTGAGAGCACTGGCTTTTTTATGAGCACCTTGAAAATACTGGTTATGCTCCAATGTGTATAAAATTATTAATTTTTATTTTATTTAGAACTGTGATCTTCAGATGCCTCACATTCAGATTAATGAACAATTGAATGTAGATGATACCCATTGGGCTCAATAATTCCTCTTAATGTCCTTAATTCTGGAAACAACTCTAGGTACACACATTTTAAGAACTTGTCTTTCTGTTTTTCTTATTCATCAGTTTGTTCAGAAGTCAACTCCTTCCTCTTATTCTTTGTCTCCTCACCTCATTGCACATTTTCAACTTTTACAACATTTAGGCACACACTGAGCTTTGGGAAACTGGTGTTAACAAATGCATTGATTTCCTGCTGTGCTGGGGGAGACACATTGTTAGGTTTCTCTCTGTAACTCTGATGAAAAGTAACATTACACAGCACATACTTCATTCGTGGACTGGGTTCTCAAAAATGCAAATACTTATGTTTTAAGTAATCTTGATGTAGTTTCTGGATTTAACACCCCAGCAGCTCAGATGCCAAGGAGGTAACAAAAGGCCTTTTGGCACACATACAAATCCCACTTTGGATTAACTGTCTGATGTGTTTTGAGAGTATTTCTTCTGGCCTGATGACTTTTCTGTCATGGAAGAGGTAATAATAAGAAAAGATTGCAAAAGCAGTACACACAGCTCAGAGACTGTATATTTCTGGCAGTTCCTGAACAGTGTGAGATATTTTGACCCACAAGTCTTTGCTCCAATTTACTCAAATCTGCATCTCAAAATTTGCATCTGGCACCAATCATAGAATATGAGCTTATGATAATCTCATATAGTTTCCAAGAAAATAAAAGTTAGTAAAATTCAGGTAAACCAATAGAAGCAGACTGTAGCAGACCCTCAATCACACTGTACAAAAAGCTCACTCACTAAAAATTAAAACTTTTATGGTAAACTATATCTAATCCACTGATGGGATCATGCCTTCTGCAGGAACTAAGGACATACTGTTTAATGTTTAATTACAGATGTTAAGATTATCTGTTAGAAAAGACAAAGCTACTGATGTTGACAAAGGCAGTCAGAAACTCATAAAAATAATCCTACCATCTGCTATGTACTGTTACTCACATTTCTTATTTTCTTATCACAGTAGCCTTCATAAGGCTTAACAAAGAACTTAGGACGTCTTTAGTGTAGCCCAAGTTTGAGAGTATTCATATGAACAATTATAACTTTCACCCATTCTTATAAACTGCAGTTGCCATGACCAGAATGCAGAATTTCTTCTAATCAAAAGTAAGATGGCTTTTTAGACGGTTTTTAGTATTAACTAAGAATCCTTTGCTAACCCAAGATGAGAATATGATTTTAAGACCATGTTACTAACTTATTTTCCAGTTTCCTGAGGCCAGAACAGATTATGTTGTTCAGATTATAACACTGGAGAGTTTTATACTTTTAGAAGAATTTAACTGAACTGTAGCAGTTCTTCTATTAGTAAGGGTCGACTTCTAATAGAAAATTCTTCTGTCAGCAAAAACTTGAAAGATTGTCAGCAGCAGAATTTTCATTTAGTTATAGCAGACTTTCTCCATCTTGCTTTCTTTAAGTGATCGTGATAGACTATGTAGATGTTAAAACCTATTTGTTTCACTGAATTTTATTAATGTCAGTTTAGAACATAGCCAACTATTCAAACTTAAACATTTTACCCAACAGGCAAATGAAGAAAAAACAACAAAATAATCTAATTGTCATAAAATGGATAATCTTGCAAAAATTATGTATCATGATTAAAACTAACTTACAGCTACTTTTATGTCTTAAGAAGTGACATCTTATTATAATGTAGGTTTTTCTTCATGTGAATTAGGCATTTAAAAAAGAGGTCATTGTAAACAAATGTATCACAAGGAAAAGATTATTTTCCTGTTTCCCCCCCCTTTAAGATACAGCAAAATCAATTTATTTTATGGCAGCGTCATTTATAGGTATTGCTTGAATATCTCCCTCCTCTGGATTTTTTTCAGTCATTCACTCTCTCTGTGCTACTCTGCCCTATTCTCTGCTCAGCTAATTGTTTCCTGTCCATATCTGCTGGTTTCTAATTCAGCCTTAACTTCCCAGAACTCAGATGTTCTCATCTTGTCATTATACTGACAATATAATCATTTGGCTTTCTCATTTAACCCTCACCAAGGTCATTCCTTTAACATCTCTTTTGGGCATACTTCTCCCATTCATCCTTTTCACAATAACTGTGTAGCTTACATTCTTTCTCTCCTGTTTTCTTTCCTTAGGTAATATTGTTCTTTGTAATGATGAAATTTGTCTACCCCTTCTTGATCTCTACTCCTTCACTTTTCTTCTAAGTTCTCAATGTCTTTGTTTTCCTTGACATCTGCTAAAGTTAAATATAGCCTGAGTTAACACAATGATGATTTGTTGGTTTGTTATTTTTTTTCAATTTTTTCCTGGTCCCTCCCTTTTTATTGTGATCCACAAACTCCTTTCTTGTTTATTTTAGAAACATACGTTTTGAATCTATCATTCCTTTGTGTGTCTTCAATCTGTAACAGTAACAGCAAGCAACCACTCTTTTAGGAAATATATGTCAAATACTGTTCATATTTTGCAGCACATAGCTGCCTTGCAATCCTGAACAGTCCAGTGTCACACCAAACTATTCAATTTGAAACCTGATCTTCTTCATCCAAGCACATTTACCATAATACATGAATGAAGTTTTAATTATTCTTCTAATTCCCTTAGCCCACACATCTTAGTCTTAATGGTGCTCATTCACGACAGTTTATCTCTGCATAATTAAAACTCAGTGTTCCTTATGAAAAGTGCAAACTATTGGGTTTTTTTTCCTGTGACATTATTTCACCCATCTCATCTAATCATCCATAAAAAAAACAACTAATGGTGGCAATATTCCCATTCCTTTTCCTGTAACACTTTCCTTGAAACTGCTACACTTTGCATAAAATCTCAGATTCCTTTTCTTAGTTTAAACATCTTTCATAAGTCTTTCCTTTTTATTCACCTACTGATAGAGTTTACAAGATTATCTGCAGTTGTCATTCTCTTCCTATAGGATAGCAAGATCCATTTCCCTAGTACTTCTGTGTTCACTTATCTGCGTCATCCACTAAAACTCTTGTATACTACCCTTCATTTACACAACACTGTCTTATAATAATTTTAGGAAAAACCTCTTTCAGCAGGCTCTCAAGTATGCACACTATTATGGTATCTTTAGAAAACCAACCTGCAGTTCTGAATAAATAAGTAGTCAACAGGGAGAATTATTTATAATGAATAATCCGTGATCATGTGTAAATGTCAAGTTTCAGACAGACAGCCTGAGTAATAACATCCTTACTAATGTTCCACACCTGACATCCTTTTGTTATTCATTATAGGCATTGACTTAAGACTTGGAATTAGATATCTCTTAAGTGTTTGGATAATATTGATTTAATCTGTATTTTCAAGGCAGAATTACAGCACTGAGACTGTTTTCATTATAATTTTATAGTCCCTTTCTGATTTTTCATTGGAGTGGAGGAAATGTGATTCTTTCAAAAGCATTTAAAACAGATCACCAAACCAAAAAAGTTGAACCAAAACATGACAGGCTTCTTTCCTGTTAAATTTTGAGTACTGAGAACAGCTCTTCTCCTCCATAAGAAGTACTAAAAAAATCTGCTTGTATCTACCAATCTAGCTAATTCCTGTTGCTTTCTAATACAACCTGAACAGGTTGCAAATACCTCAAACAACAGCTGAGGTTTATGTTACGGAACTAAAAGTTAAAACTAATGTTGCTTAGTTCAACATTTTCTAGTAATAAGCTAGAAAATATGTGAGTACTGCAAAAACTAAAATATAATTAATTATGGGGGTTTTTATTTTACAGTATTATTTCACCTTTTAGATGAGATTTATAAAATTGTTTGGAAATTAAGTACATTGTGTAAATGCTAACTTATTAAATATACATTGCTAATCAATCCTGAAGTTTTACAAACTATATAAAATTAATAACAAATGAGAATAAATTTTTACATCTGATCAGAAAAAGATCACTGTGATAAAAGTCAGCCACACTAATTTAGTGCCATCTATGGTAGACTACCAAGTATGTCTTCATATCTGATTTTAAGCAACAGCTCTTAATGAAACACAGCCGTATTTTTTTTTTTTAATGGATTTGTATCAACTGTGGCTATGTGTAGAAATATGCTCATATAAAATACAATTCTAGTATGGATAGACATTATTGAAATTTGAATCTATCCCACTAGAAGAAAAAAACTATTTTCTTCAAAGTAGATTAACAAGTTTTCTTGTAAGTACTGATAGTGGAACATATCCAGTATCAATATCTGTAATAGTGCCAGGAGTCTCACTAAAAAGATCAAACAACCATAAAACTCTAGGGCACAGTGAAAAGGAGCAAGAGGTAGATAAAGTTCTTGTTAATACTTGGAGAGCTTAGGTAGAAATACACAATAGATCAGGTGGCTTAGTGAACACTAGATTGTGAAGGGCACCTCTTTTCCTTTCCAGCAAAAAGATGTATGGTACGGTACAAAAAACATGGAGAATGTAGGTGCAGTATCAGTACCTCTAATTTTGGGTAGCTAGGGACTCTCACCTGATGCAAGACAGGTGTTTTTAAATTGCATCACTCTTGCAGAGAAGTCAGAAATACAGTTGTTCTGGGAAGCAGATTTGACAGAACAGAATTCTTCCATCATAGTTCTGGATTTGAAGTCTTGCCATCACAGACTCTTTCCTGAAACAGCTATGATGAGAAATGTTCTATATTATTTACTATGGAGACTTTATCAGCATGCTAAGAATTTTGACTTTGGTGATGTCTTGGAAATCCCTCTAGATTATAATAATATGTTTAGCTGTTCTCCTAAGAATCATATCTAAAGAGTACTACAGTGAATCAGAGTACAGGGACATAGATAAGAAGTGAGCAAAGCAAAGCTGACTGTGACAAAAGCAGATCTGAAAGAGAAAAAAGAGAAGTTTTTTCTCATGAAATGTACCGTGTTTTAAAAACTTAATTCCAAATCCATATAAAAAATAGAGGTTAATTTCCTTGAGGAAAGGATCTCTACTAAAAAAAAGACTTAGGGAAACAAGAATTATATATTTTTCTATTTATTTGCAAACTATCTAACTGCAAGCTTTATGTCAGTTTTTTCAACAAACATTTTACCTCCTGATTTTTCCTCTGTCTGTTCAGCCTCCCACTCCCTCAGTTCCCAAAGTCAGATTTATTTCTCTGGCTGCCATCTTGGAATGTTCATGTAAAACTTACTTTCTCTCTACTAAGAGTAAGGGAAATCAACAAGATCCTTCCTCATAAATGTCTAGGAGTGCTATCATTTTAATTTTTCTGCATGAATATTAATTTCAGGTAATTCTTCCTCCAGAAAATTTCATTTTAAAAAATTTTATTTCAAAATTCTTGAAATTCTCTTTATTTCTCCTTCTATTTTCCAGATTTCTTTTATTGCCTAAGAAACTGTTCTCCTAAAGCTTATTGTCTTAGTCCTTATTACAGAGGTCTGAATGGCTTATGTCTTAAGATTCCAGAAAGTGTACTCCCCAGCTGAGGACGTCAGCTGCCTGTGGGTTTTTTGGTAATAATTGTAAACTCAAGCAAAGCATGATACTAATGGTATTCCCTCAAGGCTTGGGTACTCTCGTCCAAGGTAATTTATTTTGCTTTTGAAAGCAAGAACAGAGGTATATGTTTTGAGTGTGTGTGCTGTAAAGAAATACAAGGTAGTTAGAGCTGAGCTGGAGACAAAGAAGGAGGAAACACCTTGAAGTTAACCCCAAAATTATATTGATCCCAGTTCCCTCACTGATACACCTGTACACCATTTCTACCTGCTGTCAGGAGTGGAAGATGAATGATTTGTGGCAACTGCCAATTAGTTTGCTCTCTTTACCTTTGGAAAGTGCTCAGACAGTGGCACTGGCCGACCAAAATAGGTAAGGACAGAAAAAAACCCAAAACAATAAAAAAGACCAGGGGAGGGAACATATGTAAACACTCAGTCTGACTTGAAAGAGAAAACTATTCATTGGAAAACTGGGTTGGAGAGGAGGAGCTGAAGGGAAGTAAAATACCTTTTCTTCAGAACATATTGATGGTATGGATGTTAAATGAAATAGGAAAGAATAGGACATAGCAGAATAGGGCAGGGAAAAAGTGGGGGAAAGGTGGGGAAAAGAGGGGAAAAGGTGGGCAAAAGGGAGAAAAAGGGCAGGAAAGGGGGAAAAGAGAAAAAGAGAAAAAGGGAGAAAGAAAAACAATTGATATAAAAATTGCTTATTAGAAGAAAAATATTGTAATATTAAACAAAACCATAGGGAAAATTTAGATGACAACAGCTTTTCAAATTATCTTTTCTTTTTAGTATTTAATCATAAAATCATGGTGTTAAGTTCTTGGTGTAGATATATTATGCATTACAGTGCAGAGAAAGACATTTCAATGGTTTTAGATGGGAAATACCATGAATTTAGGAACAAAGAATTTTACTCAGAGATTTTATCTAAAACACTAATTATGATGTCTTTCTTTCATTGATAGAATTTATGTATTGTTCTTAGTAACATTAATAAAGGCAGATGTGCACATCATAAGAAAATAGGCTCTTATGAGGCACTGCCTTAGCATAGATACAGTGTAACATTTTTTCTGTCAATATGAGTAACAAAAAGAGTAAATATGAGTTAAGAGGTTACAATTAAGTGAAGTGGTCATAGATTATTGGGAAAAAAAGGGAAAAAAGGTTTGTTTAAAACTCCAGATTAAATACACCATGTGAAGAGTTTTAGGTGCTAAGATGAATGAGGTTTACAGTATAAAAAGTATGAAGGATCTATAATAAGTCTATTAACTTAGCATTGTGATTTATGGCTGAGGAGTGATGAACACAGAGCGTTCACTTTAGGAAGAGTGAGACTGTGTGAACAATGAGGTAAGGTTATTTGATGTGACTATTCTTGCTGAAAGCAACTGAATACAAAATATTTACATTTACAGGGAAATATTTATCTAGTCATCATTAAGAAATTTCTTAAAGAACTGAGAAAGACAAGAGAACTCTCCAAAAGTTGTTAAAAAGGACAGTGTTTTCTTTAATGCCTACTTTAGGACTTTCTTAGATTACATTTAGCATAAATTAACAGATTGGTAGTTTAAGTTGAAAATATATTGAGATTGAAAGGCTTTGTACAGAAAAAGTAAAATGTTTCCTTTTATTTAAAAGATAAATTCATGTCTTGTTAAATGAAGACAAAACTAGAGAAATATCTTAGATATTAGCTTGAAGAAAGAAAAAATGTCAAAACACTACTTTAAAGATTGTTTAGGAATTTTCCACATGGAGAAAGATAATTAAAATATGCTAAACAGTAGCATCTTCTCCTCATAAAAAAGACTAGTTATGGCACTGAGCTAATGAAAGGATGATAAAAGCTAATTTTGAATGAAACCATGCATGAAAGAAGGATGTTTGTGTTCTCTGTGAAATGATGGAAAAGAACATTAAAACGTCTCCTTGAGCTGAATAAAACATTTTGTATTTCTTTGTCCTCCAATCCTTGATTTAACAGTACTCTTTACTTGCATAAGCCAGCAAAAAGGCAGACAACTAAAACAGCAGAAAACAAATTGCGCTTCTACAACAGGGTCAAGAGGAAGCAACTTTCCAGTTCGCAACTTCACATGGATTAGTATGTCATGATTAGATGAAGCTGTATAACAGGGAGTAGATTTAAACTATTTTTTTCTTGAAAAGATTTTAGTGAAGGTATTAAATTTTACTATCACTGAAGATATTAACAGCATCTGCTAATAATCTTCTGCTTTCGTAGACTCATAGAATGGTTTGGGTTGGAAGGGACCTCAAAGACCATCTAGTTCCAACCCCCCTGCCATGGGCAGGGACACCCTCCACTAGACCAGGTTGCTTTCCTTCTATTCTAGAAGAAAGATCATGAACTAATCTCACAAAAGTACAAAGAAGAAATTCATATTTTTCATTCTTTCTTGATATGCATTTATTTACTCCCTCTTATCTATGATATTTTAAATTTGATAAATTAACCTCTATGTTAGGATTCACCTACCCTAACATCATATGTCTTTACATCAAAGCTGGGTTCGTTTTACTGAATGATAGAGATTGGATTCATCGCACCTTCTACAAGTGGGATATGTTATAAATATCTCAGGAACAGTTTCCACTCCCACTCTGTGAAGTGTAGATTTGTTTAATCAGTGTCTCCTCCATTTAGATGCTGACTTCAGATTGAAATGAACCAGTCCCTAGTCAGACTGTATGTATTGGCTGTATCTCCACTAATTCTAATGAGGACCCAGACAGAAACCTCAGAAGCCGACATTTTCTGTCCAGATGCCTAGGACTTACTCCAGATGAATGTGTGCCAAAATATCATAAAGCTAGGTATTTAATCTGAGATTGTGCAGGCTCCTCACAGACACTAGAGAGAGCTAAGATAATACCATTTTGAGGATATATGACAGAAGAGCCTAGACAATTAGCTCTGACTGGTCACTTTATCTTTTAGATAGCTGTACTTAGCATTAATTAAAACATTTAATTATATTCTTATATGGTCATATGATTATCTGCTTATATTACACCCTTACAGAAGTTGTTATTCTGAGAAATAAAGTATACAGTGCCTTCCAAGGGGAGAAAGGAGGGAAGGAAGGAAGGAAGGAAGGAAGGAAGGAAGGAAGGAAGGAAGGAAGGAAGGAAGGAAGGAGGGAGAAAGTNAGAAGAGAAGAGAGGAAGGAATGAAGGAAGGAAAGAAGGAAGGAAGGAACTATTTATTGGTCAATGTTTTTTTTTTTATTTTGTTATTTTATCTCACAAGAAAACAGACTAATTAACTGTGATCATTCTCATTGTTTATAGGTGTTGTATCTCCCCCCGAGACAGCTTATCTCCTCCCAAGAGCACAGCCAGGAAATCCAGGTTGCTAACCAAATGGAATGTGCATTCCTTAATTAGCTTCATGGGAAAAGGAAAAAAAAAAATACTATGGTTATTCACTGCCTGTTTTGCTTCTTTCTAATTATGCATTATTTTTCATACTTAGGGTTACATTTCTCAACAGTCAACACATAAAAACACTCCTAACAAATCACCAGTCAGAATTCTTCTTCCTTTCACTCAGAATCCATTCTTGTATGATGCTTAAAGTTATTGACCCCATCTTCTAGGTAGAAATGGAATCCACCTCTTAGGTAGCAAAAGAAAATCAAGGAATAACCTCCAGACTTCCTAACAGGGTTATATTCTCCTTTAGAATCTTCATAGAAATATAGCTTTAAAACCTAAACTTGCAAAATCCAGAGACAGATATTTTATTGGAAAAGATATGCATTTTCTCTGATGTCTAGGGGGAAAATGCTATAATCTGTGTCATAAAATAGGGACAGCATAGAAGTAAATTTTAAAGTGATGACAAATTTAGGCAAATGGCTTTATCCTTCTGAGTGCTTTTCTATCTCAAAGGAACCATCTCTATGTCAGATGAAGTCAAATGCAAAGTAATTTCCAAGATAGAAAACTAAGATGTGTATGATTATAAAACAAATAGAGGAATGATCGGTACTTTCCACTCAATATGTTTTTGATTGAACAGCAAAAGTCTGAAATTATTTTTATTTTACATCTGACAATGTTCTCAAAGCAACTTACAGCAGTCCACTTGTTAAAGGCTGCAATATTCACATGACTTGGATAGCCAGCATACGTTTCAATATGTGTTTTGATTTGGGCTTCAAATGTGAAAAATACAAAGATTATAAATGCATTTGAGGTGCAGACATTTATTGATTATTGCAAATGAAACTTATGACATCCTCAGGAATTAATTTAGATATTTGATTATCTGTATTTACGTTTCTTGTGATGATATCAAAAGAATATATTCCCAAATGAATACGCTTACAAGCTTACTCCTAAATTTCTACAGGTGCCAAGCACAGAGTTCATTAATATTTAGGTCAACAGGAATCTGTCAATAAATAATCCCTTTTAAAAGTGTAAAATTAAAGTGGCTGCCGCAGCCCGCCATCCGTGACAAGAACGGGAGAGAACACACACATCAATGTGATGCAAGTTCAATCCGTTTATTAGCTCTCCTAGCGTAGTTGATATATATTTCGTTATCAAGCTCACACGTACATGCGCCTAAGCATGTTCTACTATTGGTTAAAGTCCAGTGTTCACACGCCTCTGTCCAGTTCTCGTTTGGTTCCTGATGTTGATTCCCTTTCCAGGTGCACATCCTGGGAATGTTTTTCTTCTGGTTTTCTCATCCTTTGTTTTTTCTCTTGCTCAGCGCTGCTGACCTTGAGGGGCTTGTTATCCACTTAAGCTCTTCGTAGTCCTGCAAAATAGCTAAATAGCTAAAGCCCCAACACCTGCAAAATAGCTACGTAGCTAAGGCCCCAACAAGTGGCAATAATAAACTTATTTTACCTACATATTACAGTTTTGTGTAGACTGACATCTTTGAAGAAAAAAAAAAAAAAGAAAAAAGCAAAGACAACAATACAGTGAGCTATTAGCAAATACAGCTTGAAATACATATATGTATCTGTCACAACCTTGTTCTAGTTCTACAGTAGGGAAAAGATACTCTCAAATCTCCTGCTGGAGGAAAGAATATCAAACATATTTAATACTGCATAATGCAACTATAGCTAGGTAGTGTAACTACAACAGGTTGATCAGAGAGGTTGTAGAGTCTCCAGCTTCTAGATGCACAAAACTCAATTGGACATCAACCTGATGTCCATCCTGATGCTTTGAGCAGTGGTGGTTGCCTGGGCAATCCCCAGGGGTTGCTGCCAACCTCAACTATTCTGTGATTCCATAGCCCTGACTATCCTAAGGTCAACTAGTCACCTCCTTGGTAAGCATTTGGTTTTACAGAAAATGTGATTATAGGATATTGATGCAATTAATGCAAATTTTGAACAAACACTAACTTCTTATCATTGTATAACAACCAAGTGAGATATGACTACCCTGGAGTCTTCTCATCTACTGCAGAGATTTCTGCCATTGGGTTTAGCAGAATAAATAGATCATACATTGACAATGGCGTGTCACAATTGATGACAGCAAAGGAAAGATCAGACCCCGGAATCTTGATTCTACTTGAGAAGTAAAATGGCTCAGAATTCATAATTTTACATTTCTCATTAGCTTACTAATAGTTATTTTCCTGTCACTTTGGCCTCCATTCAGGTAGGTTGTTTCTCTCTGAAGACCAGTCTGAAACTCTTTTCTCCTCACTTGAATGAATGAATGAAGAGAATGAAGAATATGAATCTGAGGGATACAAAAGAAAGGGGAATAAAAGTCTCTAAGTTCAGTTATTCTGTCTAGCCCACAAATTTCCCTGCAATATCAATTTTAACCATTTTTTTAACCTTTCCCCCCC
>VXBL01003115.1:124915-170040 GCA_013400195.1 Aramus guarauna
TTCCCCCCAGAAACATACATGAACTATAAGAGGTGAAGGGTGCTCTCTTAGGAAGGCATATCTTCAGAGCAATTTAGAGAGGCCTGTTGTATATTAACAAATGAAGTCAAGTGAAGAAGAAAATATTTACAGGTTTTAGCTAATCTGTTCTGCACATGCTTTCCTGTGTAATGAGATTTTTCAAAGACAAAAGGCTTGAAAAAAGGCCTCCTCTCTGACTAAAAGTCCATGCTGCAAAGTGTCATGTAAATAGGTGCCTGTTGATATTTTAGTGACTATATTTTTTTAAAAAAATATAAAACATAAATATTACCTGCCACAATTTTAGGAATGCAGAAATTATTACAGACATTTCAGAAATTATTTAGATTGAGGCAGACAGTTGACATTCCAAATTTTTAACCCAAGCATACTGTTACAGTCTGCGGCAATTACAAGTAATCACAGGGGCTTATTATGAGAAATATCAGACAAGGTGAATAATAAATGGTGCTTATTGCTCTGACTCTAAATAAGAAATTGCTCAGTTTTTATGTACCAGGCATGATATTGACAATTACATTGTTCTTATGTCTTTCTTTGCCTGTTCATTTGTGAAGCTTCCCTTGGCAAACACTCTCACAAAGATCAACAGAAATTAAAATCAAATTCAAGAAAATGTGCTAAAGCCCATTCCTGTAGAAATTCATCATTCAAACTGAAATGTCAAATGTTCATTTTGAAGAAATTAGGATGAAAATGACTGTCTATAATTTTCAGGATGTCGTAACAGACAGATGCGTAAGATAAATAATAGTATGGACCAAAACAGAATTCAAAGTACTCCACTCATTTTGGGGGATAATACAATGCTTATTATTTTTCTAGGCACAAAATCCTCTTGGATTTTGGCATGACACTTGGACAGAGTCCTGACTACTGGTGACTTACAGTAATCAAAGGATTCAGTATTAGCATGAGAAGGCAAAATATTCTGGAGCTATTCTCATTCACCTCATTGCTTAACATGGATATCAAAAGTTGATTCTTGGTACTCTATATCATGTATTGTGTAACACAGGGGTGTTTAAGCCTATTCCTTTGATTTTTATCGTACTGCTTATTCACTCCATCTGATGATCAAAAAGCTAGTTCTTTTGCCTTCACTTTAAATCTATAGACATTTATTTTACTCACCATATTGAACCACCACTGAATTTAAATTGTCATCCACATAGACATACTCCCACAGTATACACAGCAGATCATTAGCAATTCATTGTAGAGTCAATTAACATTGACATCTAATAATGCCTCTATATAGTAATTGCATTTTCATTATATCTTATGGGACACACATGTCCAGTTTGAAGAGCATGTGTAGTAGCTCTGTGGAAGGAAAAGTAATTTATTACCTTTATTTATTTTTTTTTTCTTTTTTTTTAAATCAAAGTAAGAACAATTGGAAATGTTAACATTCTTCTTCAGCAAAGCAAGAGTCCCATGGTGTATTGTACTGGGTTTGACTGGGGTAGAGTTAATTTTCTTCATAGTATAGAATCATAGAATCATTGAATATCCTGAGTTGGAAGGGACCCATAAGGATCATCGAGTCCAACTCAATTGGGCCTGTTCCAGTGCCCAATCACCCTTTCAGTGAAGAACCTTTGCCTCATATCCAGCCTAAACCTCCCCTGCCACAGCTTCATTCTGTTCCCTTGGGTAGTAGTAGCTCATATGGTGCTATGTTTTGCATTGTTGATGAAAACTGTTGATAACACAGGGATATCTTAGTTATTGCTGAACAGTGCTGACACAGCATCAAGGCTTTTTCTGTTTCTCATTGTGGTGGGTTGACCCTGGCTGGGGGCCAGGTGCCCACCAGAGCCACTCTATCACTCCCCTCATTCACCAGACAGGGGAGAAAAAGTGTAATAAGAAGCTTTGTGGGTCGAGNCTTCTCTCTCCACGGCTCCACAGGTCCTGCCAGGATCACAGCCTCCTTCAGGTGCCTCCACCTGCTCTGGCGTGGGGTCCTCCATGGGCTGCAGGTGGAATCTCTACACCCCCTCATCCTTCCTCCATGGGCTGCAGAAGGACAGCCTGCTTCACCATGGTCTTCACCACGGGCTGCAGGGGGATCTCTGCTCTGGCACCTGGAGCACCTCCTGCCCCTCCTTCTGCACTGACCTTGGTGTCTTCAGAGTTTCTTACATCTTCTCACTCCTCTCTCTGGTTGCAAAAGCTCTCCCTAACATTTGTTTTTTCCCTTCTTAAATATGTTATCACAGAGTCACTGATTGGCTTGGCCTTGGCCAGCGGCAGGTCCGTCTTGGAGCTGCCTGGCATTGGCTCTATCAGGCACAGGGGAAACTTCTAGCAGCTTCTCACAGAAGCCACCCCTGTAGCTCCCCCTTCCCCCCCACTACCAAAACCTTGCCATGCACACCCAACACAGTCATGCTGCTCTGCCAACAAGTCGTCTGGGGGTGCAAAAGAAGTTGGGAGGGGACACAGTTGGGACAGTTGACCCCAATTAGCCAAAGGGATATCTCATAACATATGACATCGTGATCAGCAATAAAAGTTAGGGAAAGGAGAAGGAAAGGATGACATTTGTGTCATGTGATGGTGTTTGGCTTCCCAAGTAATTGTTTTGCAGGATGAAGCCCTGTTTTCCCGGACATGACTAAATATCTGCCGCCAATGGGAAGCAGTGAATGAATTCTTCATTTTGCTTTGCTTGTGCACACAGATTTTTCTTTACCTATCAAACTGTCTTTATCTCAATCCATCTATACCCTTTATTGTTACCTTTTATCTTTACCCTTCTAACTGTCTCCCCCATCTCACTGCGGGGGAGTGAGCGAGAGACTGTGTGGTGTTTGCCTTCCTACTGGGGCCCGTCCTTTAGTGAGGAAAATGTATAAGGGCCGCAGAGATGGTTTCCCACATTTTGTTCATAACATAGATTTTTATTTTTTTTTTTCTCAGTAAGATCTAGCCTTAGGAGCTGCAGAGGCATGAAACAGATTAGGGAACTGAACTTTGGGTTACCTCTCATTACCCAGCAGCAATTACTGGAGGACCTCCCCTGTGGAAGGAAGACTGTAACTGGTCTCACAGGTCTCAATAAATTACATTTCCAGCAGCAGCACAGGTAACAGTCTGATTTTTTAGTTTGGGCTTCTAGCAAGTATAAGAAGATTAGTTGTTTGGGCTGTTCCGTGCTTGAACAATTTTACCCTGTCTCCTACAGAATAAGCAATTGAATGAATAGAAATGTCCATGGATCACATTTGATCTGATGGCTGCAGCTGGGCTATGCTGACTTACACTATATAACTTCTTCACTTATAATATGAAGTACATATGACTCAGACTTTTTTTTTTTTTTTTCCTGTTAAAATATGGCTGAACAACCCTACAACTGAGTTGTCTTATTAGGAGCATTGTTTACAGTCAGCTTGACCATATTGCTTTTGCCACTATGAGTTAAAAAAGCCTGTCTATCTCAGATTCCAAAACTGATGGAATACTATGCTCTCTACAGAACTGCTCTGGAAAGTTTCCATAACTGCAAGTATATATGCCTGAACATTTTAAATATCAGCTCAGAGTCTAGGCAGCTAGCTGGCTAATTTTTCTCTGTTCAGAAAGAACATGAACATCAGAAAGAGATGTTTATTGTTCCATGTTGGGATACAGTTTATACCCAAGCCAGTAAATACTTTTGCTAGAGATTTTATTTTATTTATGCTGCGCAGAATTATTTGTGCGTGCAATGATCTGAAAAATTGTTACATAAATGGTCAGCTAAGCTCTTAAAAGTGAGTTGTTCACTTTCATTTTATTTCTCTGCTTCCAACTCTTGTTGAAACTAGTGTCCTCAATTTTTCCCCCTTTTCTGCCAGTTCCATTCTCTGACTTCCTGTTCTCCCTTGAGGAAGTATGCCCAGGAATTAAACACTAGAAAGGCACATGAACACTGCAAATTCAATTCTCAATTCTTCATCAGATTTCCTTAGTAATTCTGGAGCAAGATAATCAGGATGAGTTTCAACTAAATGAACTCAAAAAGAACTTTCAGGACACCAAACCACACACTTGCAGTGATGTCTGTCCTCTACCATTTACTTAGCAGGTACCTTCACAAAGAATCTAAATTTGCTGTTTGTCTCTGATTAGATTTAAAATTCCCTATTTTTTTGAGACGTGCACCACTGTAAATACCTCAGTTGCAGCATCTCAGTGCCAGTATCTTACTTAAGCCTCATTGGTCTTAAGAATGAGGCATCCCTTTGCCTGCTCCTGAAAGACCTGATCCATTACAGTGTCCCTGAAATGCAGTCGCATGATTGGTTTTCCTGCATGGCTGTCAGAACTACTATTCTTTCAAACATAATTGCCAGGGAAAAAGACAAGCATAATACTATTGATTTCACTAGTCTTTAACAAAATAGCATTGTACACATTCAGGAGATAAAATGCATAAACCACTTTGGAAAAAAGATAAATCCTCTGGACTCCCAAATGGATGTCTCAATTCCAAATTACAACATACCTCTCTTCTGTTTCTGCATTGGATGTTGGGAAGGTGAAGTGGAGAGTGTGTCCACAAAAAAATCCGTCTGTGCTAATAACACACTCCAGCAGGACAGGAAATGTGGACTGGAATCTCCTGAGTCAGGGACAGGCAGTGAATACAGGTTTCTCACCTCGGGTGTGACTGCTCCAGTAATTAAGGAATTATATAAGAGAGGCTGCCATTTTTGAGAAGTCACTTTTGTATTGGAAAAGGAAACAGTGAGCTTTACCCAGGTATTGGAAAGAGTGTTTGTAGATGCTTAGTGAATGGCTAAAGTTGGACTTACACCTAACTTACTGGATGGTGTTGAACCCACTCTGAAGGGTTTATCTAGCTGCAATATCTGAGGTCTGAGTGACCAAAAGATAAGTACTTTGATTAGGATTTTCAAATCCTAAATCCTATCTGGATTTATTTTTCTGTCTCAATAAATGTAAATGTTTAAACTAAACTAAACTAAAAGAGGGTAGATTTAGATTAGATATAAGGAAAAAATTCTGCACTGTGAGGGTGGTGAGGCACTGGCACAGGTTGCCCAGAGAAGTTGTGGCTGCCCCCTCCCTGGAAGTGTTCAAGGCCAGGTTGGATGGGGCTTTGGGCAGCCTGGTCTAGTGGAGGGTGTCCCTGCCCATGGCAGGGGGGTTGGAACTAGGTGATCTTTGAGGTCCCTTCCAACCCAAACCAGTTTATGATTCTATGAAAGCACACATAATACCTTATTTTTCCATTCATCTTTCATTTCACTCTCTCCATTCAGATTAGGAGACACTGTCAGTGCTCTTTCAAGGAATTTATAATGCTTCTGGACAGTTTTTGTACTTTGGAGATCTTAGATCTGTTAACACTCTTGATACTATAACAAAACTAATAATAAAATGGTTATTCCCAAAACAGCTATCATATATTTCTGCCTTAAATTATTTCTGAACTCAGAAAAAAGACATAGTGTAAAAAAAAATAATACAGTGTGAATACAAAGATCTCTGAGGACAAGACTTAATAATCTGTGAAGACTTGGAGAGCACAATAGAAGTTATGGAAGCAACGATTTAAAAGAAAATAAATCCCTACTGCTTTTTCTTTTGGCCTCTATTTTTTCACTCCTCTGTACAGTTTGTTTCAGCAAACAACTTGAAAATTCTGAGCATGGGAGCAAATCAAAATATAGGGCTCTATATGGAAATCAAGAAAACATTAGATTTACTTGCATAGCTTTATATGATAATATCACTCATATGCAAAATGAAAATTCACCTCCTATATTGCTACTGAGAAAGGTACAGAATAAATTGGACATGTTTAATCTGTAAGCTAAGGTAAATGTACTATTGTGTAAACTGCACAGACATCCTGTCATTTCATTGGGTGAGACAGTTCCATTTTCATTTAAAAATGAAGCTATGAACATTTTTCTAATCCTTTGCAGACTCTTAATCCACATATGTGAATACATTTCCTATCTTTTTCGTGGTCCATAACGTATTTTGCCTAATATGTTCTTTCTAGAGCTACAACCTTGTCCCGACCCAATGTCGGGGAGGTTTCGATATGATACCAAGAGCAAGATTAAGACACAAATGAGGTCAAATGCCGTATACCAGAAACAGTTTTTATTACAAAAAAAAAAAAAAAAAAAAAAGAAAAGAAAAAAAAGGTAACAGAAAACCACGATAGGACAGAGCAGAAAATAAAGACAGAAAACCAAGCAAGACTTCGGGATAGAATCGCAAGAATAGTCACCGCCACGGACCCACAGTGTCTCGTGGGGTCCAAATCTCTCGGCAGTGCACGAAGGCGCAGATCCACAGCGTCTCATGGGTGAAGGCACGGTTCTGCAGCTTCTTGTGGGCGAAGGCACGGTTCCGCAGCGTCCCGTAGGTCCAAATCTCTCGTTCTGCGGCAGTGGGCGAAGGCGCGCACATCCACATCTTGGCAGTTCCCTTTCATGCTGGTGGCGGTCTTCATGATGGCACGTGTGACATGGCTCCACGTTCCTGCACATATGCACACACTTCTTGCAGTTCCAGCCCCATTCTTCACATGACTGTTAGCTGGTGCCACTGTGTGTGACGCTGTTGGGTGTTTTTCACAGGTTGAAAGTCTCTACGACCCGGCAATCATCATTATCACACTCAGTAGCTGCAGGGGTTTTCTGCTTGAGCAAGCGATCTTTGAGACAAAAGTTCTTACAGTCCGGTCTCTCACAAACCTGTAAAAATATACGGTCCATGTAACCCTGTCTGTCTGGTTTCCTTCCACAGTATCACAGCTGCAAACAGATATATAGAAATCCGACTTAACCAGCTGGTTAAAGAGTTTTGCAGTACTTCTAAAGCACTGCAGTCACACAAAAGCAGCTTAACTGCATGGGCAAAACCAGCTTATCTTTCTCTCTCTTAAAATGTGAATATATATGTACTCATTCACTTTTACTTTTGATGACTTTCATACTCTGGACATTATAAAAGAAATATACCACTTTCAGAATCCATATTAAGAAAAAACCACAAAAAAAATCCAAAAGAACAAATTACACTCAAAATTTCCCAATTATTAATTATATTTAACTTCATAATTTTATATGATTCACCTTTTATAAGTTCATCTTTTTACTTTTCACCTTCAACCAAATGAAAGAACATACTTCCAAATTCTATATTTTTTTTAAACCATGTGATCAAATGTATATAATAAAGAATAACAAGTCAAGAGACTGAACACAGGCACAGGTTTTTGAGAGAGGTTGTGGATACTCCATCCACGGAAATATTAAAACCATCTGGATGTGGGCCTGGGTAGCTTGCGCTAATGGTCCTGCTTGAGAAGGGGGGTTGGACCACATGACCTAATTAGATAACCTTTACTTCAAGTAATTACACAGTAACAGGAAGAACACTGTGGATGTTTTAAATGGTACATGGTCCCTGTAAACTGTTGTCCTTAATGACACAGAGTATGACAGAGAATATAGGTAATGTAGTGAGATTGGCCTATTATCTATGGAATCACTTTTCTAGCTGCAGACATGAAAAAAGAAGAAAATCTGTTTTTTCCAAAGTCTTTGATACTTACATTTCGCTTTCTCCAAAGCCAGATTAGGGCCATTGTCCCTATGCCTCAGAACAGTAAAGGTGGATGACATACATTGTCTTTTCATATTTAACTTTGTTAGCTACAGAGAAATTCAGCATGCTCTTCATTTCCAATTCTCATTATTCCCAGAAGCTCCTATTTTTTCTCTTTTGTTGGCTGCAGAAGCAAAAACATTTCTGAGGCTGACAAAATTATTTCTGTCTGCCCTTATATGCATATAGACATATTGGTATATACACATACTGAATAACTATTAAGAAGGTTTTCTCTTTCATTTAAGTATTTTTTGATGCTGTTTTTAAAAAGGATTCTGAAGGAACTCAGTTAAATTAAAAAAAAATAAATCTGAGACATCTTGATTACAGTACTCTCTAACAGATGAAAACATAATCTAAGCAAAATGCTGGAAACTGCAGTTGGACACATTTAAATTTGCCACAACAAGAACATTTGAACAATGAGAATGATTCATCACAGAGGCAAAAGATGCAGACCTAGTAGCATCATTGATGGACAGACTGATCCAGAATTGGAAAATCAGTGCAACAAAGACACATGAATTGTGTGAAGAGTCATCCACAATGACATAGTATGTGAAGATTCACTGGGGTGAAGCTGCAGCAGTCCAAGTGTCCTCCCCAAAGAACCCAAAGGGCAAAGGGAAATGATAGATTCTCTAACTGTTTCTGTGTTTCAGTCAAAAGTAATAATTTTTCCAAAACCACACTTGAATCCCCTACATCAAACAGGAAAATGTGCCTGACTGGTGAGGGTTGTGGAACTGGAAGCAAATACCTTCCTATGGAGTCCCAGCAGCGTTGCACCGCCTGCCACACATGTATGATGGAGCACCATTTGCACTGGTTCAGATATATCATTTCAGCTATCTGTACTGTTCAATAGAACAGAAATTGGATGGCATTAAAAAGCCAGCTAAATTTCCAACTTCCACACCAGATGTTGGCCTTAAAATCCAAAAATACAAGTACTCAGTTCTCTGTCAAGGAGTAGATGGAAGTAGGCAATGAAAATTGCTGTGTTATAAATTGCCTGATTTCTACAGTGAACAGATGTTTAATTGGTATTAACATTATTTCAGCTATTAAATTACAGAAACATGATCCTTCATCTCATCCTCCAAGGACACTCACTACCTGTGCACTGAAGTACTCCCCTTTGGTCTTTATATTTATGTGAAGAACAATGGCCTTTACTGAGTATCAGTGCTACTCATTAACAGCAAAGGGAATCCAAAGCAAGGTCATAATCTTAATGTGTTCTCAATGGAAAATATTTTTTTTATTTTTTTGATGAGTCTATAGTCTTCATGATATTTTGGACTGTGAGGACAGCTACTAAAATTGCTGACTTGAATGCAATAGATTATTAGAATATATTGTAAATCAATTGGCATCTCAAAGTTTTACAAAACACTAGAATTTTATTTTTTGCATTAAACACTCAATTTATGTTCTATTAATATAAAATATAAAAATTTTGTTCCAGCCTAAAAACTAATTTCACCTTTGCAAAGGAGGAAAATAACAGTCTCTGGGTTTTTTCTGAAAGATAAAAGACAGTATCTCTAAACTGACCTTCAATGGTGATTTCAGAGCACTGAAGGGGAGAGACATGGTACAACTACACAGAACTGGAATACAAATTCCTTTTTTATCTTTTTTTGTTGTTGCTTTTCACTTTTTATGAAAATTATTTTACTGTTTTATGTGTGGCATGTTTTACTATATATGATTTACTTTTCTTTCATGCTATTGTATTTTGACAAATATATATCCAACTTTGAAATATGTATTACTTATATGTGTTACAAATACATTGGAGACTATCAATTCCTGACACCTATTGTGCTCTCAGTAAAAACTTAGCTCTTAAGCAAAAATATACATCCTTTTCTTACTTAGGGCACTCAAGAACACATCTTCACATACCCTGTAAAGTCTTATCTTGTTTTTGTGTAAGCAATTGATCTTTGGATTTAGAGCCACTGGATAAACTCTCAGTCTAGTTCATATTATTCACATTCATAAACTGGTGTAGTTTGTAGGAAAAAAACCCACATATATGTATTTCTGCAACATGAAGTGGAAGTACATGCAAATAGTAGTGGACTGACACATCTTCCTCTCTTGTGGTTGAAGTAACCACATCTCAATTTCAAATTACTCCTTGAAAAGTTAATATTTTTATTATTGTTTCTAAGAAATAATTTTGAAGCTATTAACCCGTCATTTGACAGCATAACTTGAATAATGATTACTGTATAAGATTCTTTATGTATAAAATTCCTATTGAATGCTCTTGATACTGCTGAGTGAAATCAAGATTTACATAATATTCAGGAAGGAATCCACACTCTAAAATTGGATGCAAGCTGCAAAGCAAGGATTTGACAGAATTGTTCATACTTGCCCAAGAGAAAATAACATTGCATGCATATGTCTTAAAGGATCTTCACAATAGCTAAAAATATATTTTATATCTGTATTCCAAGAATAAATGAAAATTAATGCTACAGGTCCAAATGCCAAGACATCGGGTGTTTTGTGGTTTTGTTTGTTTGTTTGTTTGTTTTCTTCTATAGACACTTCTGTTATGAAACTGTCTACTTCTCACCACTGCCTACTCAGTCTAAAGTACAGATTTTGTCATTGGACAGCTGAGTATTTCCCTTTGTGTATTAGCTTTCTGTCTTTAAAACAGATAACAGTATTACTTTTCACGTAATGGTATAGTTGTAATTACCAATACAAAGAATCAGACTCAGATACTACTCTTGCAGTGTTGAATGTTAGAGTAGTCACTGATCTGTCTAAAGATGGCTTCCATAAAGATATCGAACGGCATCTTTTTCTCATTATTGTTTTCCTCAACTAATCTAAACCAAATGATTAAAAATTCTGCTCATGTGATAAACAAAATTTTATTTTAACCTGTTTTTGTGACATCAGATACTTTTCATTTTGTTTTGTCATTTGCAAGGTCATTATCAATATTTCCACAGAGTGATGTATAATAAGCTATTTTGCAAACAAATTAAGCCTAATGCTAAATTCCTTCTATTCTAAGATATTTACTACAAGAGAAAGCTGATACAAAATGAGAAACAAAAGAAAAAACAATATAATATTTCTGAGAAAGGCAAATGTTTATACACATACACACACACACATATATATATATACACATACTTATTTATACACATCACATAGTCATGGATAACATAATTTTTCTAGCCATTGGGCCCCCAAACTTTTACTTGGTCTGAGTTGCTACTGAAAAATCATTTTCTTCATTGAATGTTCTTTTCATTTACATAAAGCAAAACAAAGATAAACACCTTGTAGACTAATACCCACAATTTTGGTCATTATGATGAAACAAAAATTATTTAAAAATAAAATAATCTTTATTTTGTTTTCAGTAGCATGTTTACTGTTTCCAATAGCCTTTGAGTAGATTGATTTAATTAATTTTATGCTAGTATCTGCATATCTGCATGCAAATAAGAAATGTTCTGTATAATTTAGAAGTCAGATGATCCAAACTGTCTGGTTTCTGTGACACATGTTATTTTGCACTGTTATTAACAAGCAATATATTGTGAGTAATATGAAATCACATTTCCTCTTTGTTAGTAGTTGACCTATATCTCGCACTGAAAGACACATCATCTGTAAACTGAGGAAAAGCAGTAGGAAACAAAAAATGGAATCGAAACATTAACTTTCTTTCTGACAAACATGTCATTTTTTGTCAGAAAAACAGTACTTAGTGATTAATTTTCCAACTAATCAAACCAAAACGTGTAATTTCTTCATTAAGTATATGCCTAGAGGACAGATACCTGATCCAATGGTTTTATAATATCTTTAAGCCTCTAGTGGATTTCCCGAACCATACTGAATTGTTTCAGGTTCATTACTCAAAAACAAAGGGTCCTGAAAGATTACTAAATGGTGCTTAAACCACACAGATGAATAGTTATACAAAAAGCAAATTAATTTGAATTATTTGCTTGAAAAGTTTAAGTACTTGTTACAATTGCTGAAAATTTTACACCATTTACTACTGCAAGCTATTTATAATACAGTGATATTTTTTCAATATCTCTCCAAATGTACTACTTGATGCTTTTATTTTCCACATCTGATCTGTATCACAGGTTTATAGGTCAAATGCAGGGCCCACATGGGTCAGAATAAAATAAAAATATGGCCCAAAAATTTGCTATCCTGTGTTGTAAATGTAGGATTGTTTTTAATCTCATTCTCAAGTTATCTATACAGAACTCTCACTGAGTAAAAATGGGAGTTCTTCAAGGGGAAAACTTTAGAAATTGGTCTCTACATAGGAGGTCAGATGAGAAGAAAATGAAATAAAATCTTTTAGATCCAGAGAAAAGAACTAGGGAAATTGAGCTTTCAGTTCAATTGGATTTTCTACTTTTTAGCACCATTTCAAATGGGAAGAGAGGTAATTAAACCAGTAATATTTAGGTATCTATGCCAAAAAATACTGTCCTAAATATTCTTTTGCATGAACCACCTAAATTTGGGGCAGATTATATTGACCTTACATGACCCTAATACCTAAGTTTTGTTTCCTGTCTAAGACTCCCTGAGATGGAAAGGTAGACACTCCACAGCCAGACCCTCAGATCTTCCGTGTGGATAGCCATTCCTGTGGCCTAATGGTCATTTTCAGATGGCTCCATTCTCACAGTATGAGACACAGGCAAAACTGGACTCTACACCAACCTCCTGCCACTTTCTCTGCATTTTATAATCATAGGAGAACATTTTCAAAGCATTCCTTTCAGAGGAGGGCAGAGAAGTCCTTGTAGGAAGAAAGGCAAAACAAAAGGATGCCTAGCTATTTTGCTCGGCGATGAAAACAAGTTGATTTTCAATTCTTCTCTGAATGGTGGCACAGATTCATACCAGGAGATTAACTGGGCTATACCTACCCAAAGATACTGATGCCTTATTAAGGTTCCCTCTGGGTTGACAGAAACTCAGTCACTCACAGCGAAATGTTCTGATCATAACTTAGGATTTTACAAAAAAGACACTTTCTATTCAGTCATGTTTAAAAGTTATCGTAGCAGTTTTGAAAGGAGATAAAAATTTAAAAAAAAAAAAAAGGAAAGAAGGAAGGAAGGAAGGAAGGAAAGAAAGAAAGAAAGAAAGAAAGAAAGAAAGAAAGAAAGAAAGAAAGAAAGAAAGAAAGAAAGAAAGAAAAGAAAGAAAGAAAGAGAAAGATCTAACCTTCACAGACTAGAGATCTAGAGTAGGTAAAGATATCTCCTGTTAGCCTTTCCTGATTGCCTGGGAAGGCTCATGCCTGTGCTTTAGGCTAACTCTGTATGGGTCCTATGCTCACTGTGATGGCTCTTTTTGATCCCATGTTTGGGTTTCCATGGGTGCTTGTAAATAAAACCTGGATGTCTATACTGGTTTCTAAATAGTCATTTTAGTACCAGAGTTACATGCAAATCACAATCAAACTAAAAGTATGGGGTACCAGACAAAGCACAAACTTCAAAATACTGGAAAAACACAGATAATAGAGATGTAATTTGTTTTCAGTGATAATTAAAGGATATTTACGCAAAAAGCAGGATCAATAGTGCATTCTGAAGTAAGGCACCAGTGCAACCAGTGGCTCTTCTTGTTGACTAATCTACCTGATCCAAAGAAAACTGTTATCCTATAGAAATGCCAGCAAATGTTACAATAGAGTGGTTTCATTTTTCTATTAAAAATATATTCTTTTATCTAAAATAAAGTTACTCAGATTTCCTGTGATTGTGACTGTGATAATAAATACATTTCTCTTAACTGAGGAAAAAAAACAAACCCACACTTATTGCAACCACATTAATGATAGTTATATTTATTTGCTTAAATTTGTTCAAGTTCACTCAGGTTACATTACCAGTCCTTGTCTAAAAGTACAGTTCTATCTGGAACTACCTAGGATAATTATGACAATACTCTAAGCAGAAAAAAATGGTGGACTAGAGTAATAGTGAACTGTATGGTGAACTAAATGGTGAACTGTAATAGTGTCCCCAGCCGTGTCCAGAATTGGGAGACGTTCACGTTAAAGAGCTTCGTACCTCAGGTCCGCAGAAGCCAGGAAATTACTGTGTACCAAAATGTAAATACATAGCAAATCTATATGGAAAAGAAATATTAAGTTTGTGCTAAGTGAGTTCAAATTCAGCTTGCAAGGGTCTAGATCACCCTCCTTACACTCTTTGCTGCAGAACATACAGGGACACAGAGGAGTCATGAAGCAATGAGCTAAAGGACTGGATGTATTTTTCTTGTTAAGCAGCCTTGTTCTGCATTGCTTCTAGTGTCCTCTTGCTTTCTATTAAGTTTCTTCTTCTGCTTAACTTTGATCCTAGAATGAAGCCAGCAAATCAATTTGTTTCTCATATCTTTAAACCTTTCAAAAACTTCTTCCATTTTTCAACCCAAATTAAGGTTTTTTCTTAATACACTGTGCCCTACTGTACAAAATTAGTTACCCACTCAGAAAAAAAGACTATTAAATGCTAATCCATAGGTATTTTTTGAATCACATAGAAAAAGAATGCTCTTTTTTGAATAAGTTTCAAGAACATCATTCCATTATATTTATGACATATTTTTTCCAGAATATTTCAGGGGTTTTTACTGTCAATATTTTTAATTATTGCTGGGGAAAAAAAATCCAACTGCAGGAAAGTGTATGTACACTGGCCTCTTTAAACATTAGTATTTTTACTGACAATGACTTAAAGCAGTAACATGAACTCTCTTTGTGTTTGATATTGCAAAGTTAGCATGCATTGTTCACAATTGAGTAATTCGCTTTTACCTATATTTAGATGTTGAAGGAGCCTGTCTTAACATGTTTCTTCTGTATTAAAGAACTTCTGTAAGTATCACTATCTGTGACACTGTTGTATGGGACAAACCACTTCAGATTTTAGCACTGGAAACAGTTGGTATCCAATGCAAAAAACCCCCAGAGTATTAGCTTTTCAAAAATTGAGGTAAAAGGATTTTTAACAGTTTTTTGCTGTCTGAATTAGAACTACCATGCACTCACACTTTCCCACCCTTTTATTGGCACTAAACCACTGATCTCAAATTGATTAGATATCTGGGGCAAATGGAATGCAATCTATTCTCCAATTGCAAAGCAAAGAGTTAATGAATAGGTACGAAAACTGTCTTTTTAGCCTGTAGCATTATTGCCTGTCCTAAAAAAAAAAATAAAAAAAATTGATGCCAGGTGGTAGGAGTGGATCAGCATTGGAGCTGTTACACAGAGAGCTCCTTCACAGATTGTAGGTTCTTTTAAAAGTTATTGCTTGTGTATTGATTTTGTTTTGTTGCAGGCAAAACAGTCTTGATTCAAGAATTTTTACTTAATTTTTATTACCTCTTAAGGCAAACTTCTGATCACTGATTTAGGTATTGAGAAAAAAAGAAAATATGCATAATTAAACAAACATTTAGTGAAGTACCTTTTCTCCCCCTTTCCCAGGCTCAGCTTAAGCCAAACAACTCTCCTACCCCTTTCCTAGTTTCAGTTTCCCTTGTTTTCACTCAGCCAAGCCAATTCCTTTAGCTAGGTGACAGGAGTGCAGAAGGTTTACATCAGTGCATAACAGATTCTTTCCGCCACTCCTTGCTTTTTATACATTTATCTCTGCTGTTCCTGGCTTCTTTCCCATTTCCTTCTGCCCCAGCACAGGTTGTCCATATGCTGCAGTCACTCAGGGATGTTCTTGCCCTGACTTCCTCATGGTGGCACCTCCTCAGGGAGGCACCTCCTTCAGTATAGAGGCCCTACTTCCAAGAGTCTCTAACCATGTTCCCAACAATATCTCTCTCCATGTGTCTCCCTCCCCATGGGTGACTCCTCACTGCGCCTTCAAACATGTCTCTCTGCATTTCTTCTATGTTTCCACTGCATATCTTCTTGTTCTTCTGTTTCTCCTTATGTCTCCCTCTGTATTTTATCTGTACCTCTCTTATTTCTCCTTGCATGGCGGCTGCTGCTATCTCATCACTGCTTGAGCAGAGGTGTTGCAGGCTCCCCCACCTGCAGCAGTTATGGGGTGTGATGGGCTGTTTGCATCAGTGTCAGCTTTAGCTGGAACCAGCTGTGCCCAGCAAAGGGCAGGTCATGGGCACCTCCCATACAGGGCCTCCTGGCAGACCTCCACCCCTTAAACCCTAGTGGTTGTTCCTGATATATCTTTCTAGAGGATTTTCCTTCCGGAAATATTTTTTCTTATATTCTGGAAGTGAGACAATACTGAAAGACTAATTTAAAGATGGTCTTTTGGCACCATTCCACTGTAAAATATACTGAAATAAATGTTCTTGTATCTGATTGTGGTGGGTTGATTTTGCTAACCATGAGGTGCCTACTGAACAGCTCTATTATTCCCACTCCTCAACAGGACATGGGGAGAAAACATGAATAAAAGCTCATGGGTTGAGATAAGGACAGGAAGATCACTTCTCAATTAGCATCATGGGAAAAAAGACTAGACTTGGGAAAATTAGTTTAATTTATTGTCAATTAAATACAGTAGGATAATGAAAGAAAAAAAAAATCTAAAAACCGCTTCCCCCCACCCCTCCCTTCTTCCCAGGCTCAACTTCACTCTTTCACCTCCTCCCCCATGAGCAGTGCAGGGAGATGGGCAAGGAGTACTGCAGTCAGTCCATAACACTTTGGTGCTACTTCCTGTTCATGTTCTTCCCCTGCTCCAGCATGGAGTCCCTCCCACAGGAGACAGTCCTTCACAAACTTCGCTGTGGGTCCTTCCCACAAGCTGCACTTCACAAACTGCTCCAGTGTGGGTCCTTTCCATGGGGTGAAATCCTTCAGCAATGGACTGCTCCAGTGTGGGTTCCTCATGGGGTCACAGGTCCTGCCAGAAAACCTGGTCCTGTGTGCTACTCTTCACAGGGTTGCAGTTCCTACCAGGAGCCTTGCTCCAGCATGGGCCTTCCACAGGCTGCAGCTTCCTTAAGGGCACATCCACCTGCTCTGGTGTGGGGTTCTCCATGGGCTGCAGGTGGATATCTGCTCCACCATTAACCTCCATGGGCTGCAGGGTAACAGCCTGCTTCACCATGGTCTTCTCCATGGGCTGCAGGGGGTTCTCTGCTCTGGCACCTGAAGCACCTCCTCCCCCACCTTCTTCACTGACCTGGGTGTCTGCAGAGTTGTTCCTCTCACATATTTCCACTCCTCTCTGCCAGCTGCTGTTGTGCATAATTTTTTATCCTTTCTTAAATATGTTATCCCAGGGTCATTATGAACGTTGCTGATGGGCTCAGCTTTGGCCAGCAGCAGGTTTGCCATCTGGAAAGGGCTTTATCAGACATGGAAGCAGCTTCTGGTGTTTTCTCACAGAATTTACTCCTACAGCCGCCCTGCTACAAAATCCTTGCCACGTGTTAACTCTAGCCAGCAGCTAAGCACCATTCACTGCTTGCTTACTCCCCCTCAGTGAGATGGGAGAGGGAATCAGAAGAGTGAAAGTGAGAAAACTGGTGGGTTGAGATAAAGACAGTTTAATAAGTAAAGGAAAAGCCATGCACACAAGCAAAGCAAAACAAGGAATTCATTCCCCACTTCCCATGGGCAGGCAGGTGTTCAGCCATCTCCAGGAAAGCAGGGCTCTGTCACGCGTAATGGTTACTTGGGAAGACAAACGCCATCACTACAAATGTCCTCCTCCCCCTTCTTTCTTCTTCCCCCAGCTTTATATGCTGAGCATGACATCAAATGGTATGGACTATCCCTTTGGTCAGTTGGGGTCAGCTGTCCCAGCTGTGTCCCCNTCCACTGTAAAATATACTGAAATAAATGTTCTTGTATCTGATTGTGGTGGGTTGATTTTGCTAACCATGAGGTGCCTACTGAACAGCTCTATTATTCCCACTCCTCAACAGGACATGGGGAGAAAACATGAATAAAAGCTCATGGGTTGAGATAAGGACAGGAAGATCACTTCTCAATTAGCATCATGGGAAAAAAGACTAGACTTGGGAAAATTAGTTTAATTTATTGTCAATTAAATACAGTAGGATAATGAAAGAAAAAAAATATCTAAAAACAGCTTCCCCCCACCCCTCCCTTCTTCCCAGGCTCAACTTCACTCTTTCACCTCCTCCCCCATGAGCAGTGCAGGGAGATGGGCAAGGAGTACTGCAGTCAGTCCATAACACTTTGGTGCTACTTCCTGTTCATGTTCTTCCCCTGCTCCAGCATGGAGTCCCTCCCACAGGAGACAGTCCTTCACAAACTTCGCTGTGGGTCCTTCCCACAAGCTGCACTTCACAAACTGCTCCAGTGTGGGTCCTTTCCATGGGGTGAAATCCTTCAGCAATGGACTGCTCCAGTGTGGGTTCCTCATGGGGTCACAGGTCCTGCCAGAAAACCTGGTCCTGTGTGCTACTCTTCACAGGGTTGCAGTTCCTACCAGGAGCCTTGCTCCAGCATGGGCCTTCCACAGGCTGCAGCTTCCTTAAGGGCACATCCACCTGCTCTGGTGTGGGGTTCTCCATGGGCTGCAGGTGGATATCTGCTCCACCATTAACCTCCATGGGCTGCAGGGTAACAGCCTGCTTCACCATGGTCTTCTCCATGGGCTGCAGGGGGTTCTCTGCTCTGGCACCTGAAGCACCTCCTCCCCCACCTTCTTCACTGACCTGGGTGTCTGCAGAGTTGTTCCTCTCACATATTTCCACTCCTCTCTGCCAGCTGCTGTTGTGCATAATTTTTTATCCTTTCTTAAATATGTTATCCCAGGGTCATTATGAACGTTGCTGATGGGCTCAGCTTTGGCCAGCAGCAGGTTTGCCATCTGGAAAGGGCTTTATCAGACATGGAAGCAGCTTCTGGTGTTTTCTCACAGAATTTACTCCTACAGCCGCCCTGCTACAAAATCCTTGCCACGTGTTAACTCTAGCCAGCAGCTAAGCACCATTCACTGCTTGCTTACTCCCCCTCAGTGAGATGGGAGAGGGAATCAGAAGAGTGAAAGTGAGAAAACTGGTGGGTTGAGATAAAGACAGTTTAATAAGTAAAGGAAAAGCCATGCACACAAGCAAAGCAAAACAAGGAATTCATTCCCCACTTCCCATGGGCAGGCAGGTGTTCAGCCATCTCCAGGAAAGCAGGGCTCTGTCACGCGTAATGGTTACTTGGGAAGACAAACGCCATCACTACAAATGTCCTCCTCCCCCTTCTTTCTTCTTCCCCCAGCTTTATATGCTGAGCATGACATCAAATGGTATGGACTATCCCTTTGGTCAGTTGGGGTCAGCTGTCCCAGCTGTGTCCCCTCCCAATATCTTGTGCACTCCCAGCCTACTCACTGGTGGTGCAATGTGTCCCAGCAGAAAAGGCCTTGGCTCTATATAAACACATCTCAGCAATAACAAAAACATCTCTATATTATCAACACTGGTTTCAGCACAAATCCAAAACACAGCTTCATACTAGCTACTATGAAGAAAATTAACTCTATCCCAGCCAAAACCAGCACACTACATAAAACAAATACACTGATTATACCGACAAATAACCAAAGGGAACGTGTTTTTAACTGCATTATGGAAAAATATGATGTGACTTTAGAGTGCTATAGTAGGTATGATCTATTGCTTTTCTAACACCATTTCCTGAAATTAGTGAGGTCTGAGACAGTGCATTTCTGTCTGCATAGGCATTAATAGCTAAGGGCACTTAGCATTGATGATTTTTATAGATGCTTCTCCTGGGTGCTTCTATTCAGCATAGTTATTTGTGTATCTATTAGTACAGTTAAAGAACGGTTTGAGTAAAAGGTTAAAAACAAATGCCAACAGGCTCCACTGAGTATCTTCCTTTAAGAACACCTTCTGAGAATGTTTCTTGACCTTTTCATTATTTACTGGATAGAAAGACTAAAACATTTCTGTGTTTAAAATCAAGCTGTATCAAAAAGCAATTTATATTAAAAAGACATTTATTTTACAAGGTTTCCATATCTGAAAGTTTGTTGTTTTTTTTTTTTTGTTTTGTTTTGTTTTGTTTTTTTTATTCTAGATTTTTTGTACCACCTTAGGCAGATGGAGATCTCTGTAGAAAGACAGAGGAAAAGTGATATCTGGAAAAAAATTATTTTGATGTCATACCTGCTTAATAGCAGAGTAGTATTCATACATGCTAGCAAAGCATATTCATACTTGGGTAGTTGTAGCAGAATACCAAATTGTAGCAAACTCTAGGAGAAAATAAAACACCCCACCATGTAGCCATTGCTAGACTGGAAAAAAAAAGAAGTGCAGATCTGGAAGATATAGAGCTTTAATGCATTTATGCAACAGACTCTGGTCAAAAGAGATAATATTGAACTTCCAGAAAGTCTATTTTACCTGTGTCCAAGATATAACAACCATATTGATCCCAGGAGGTAATTACTTCTTTGCTTTGTAAAGCCAGTGAGTTTGAATCAGGCATAGACAATGCGTGTGTGAACACCTGTGCATGCATATGATGTGTCTTTACACTGAACTTACTAGCCAGCTCAAATAACAGAGAAATACAGCTATATTAGAGTGGTACTTTGCTTCAGTTAATTAGCCTTTCTAAAAAGACATTATTTTTCTGTAGGACAAATGCTGGGCAGAATGCATCTTTCTTGATTCCAGTACCTGAGTTGATATAATCTATGGGCAGGACACAACCTTATATCACAAAGACATGTTCTAAGAGGGAAAATTCTATATCTAAGTATCTATGTAGTGTTGTGGGAAATAACAACAAAAATTAAACCAAACACCTAAAGCATTTTCTCAAGTTTGTTTGTTTTTCTTTTCTCTTCAGTTCTAGTAGCTTTCGTTATGTGTTTAATACTGTGCAAAATTAGAAAGCCAGTCAGAGAACCAGCTTCACCTACATGAAAGCTAGTGACAGACGTAAAATTGAACTGCACACTATTACTGCTGCTATTTAACAGGTTTAGACTATATATAAACAATCATTTGCACTGGTGTTACCCAGAGAGCAAAGACTAAATGCAAACTGGGTAAAGAGAATTTTCATTAGTCAAATGTCTGGCCACATTTCCCTCTAGAATTATAAATTTTCTAGGTGAAAGAAGTATTCCTATTTTCAAAATACTAATTTCTACCACTTTCATATGAATTTGTATTTTTGTGAAGGGAAATTAATATCTGTAGAAAGTAGCAAATGTGAGTAATGTTGGAAGTATCCAGTACCAAAGAGTCATATAGTTCATAATTTAGAAATCCTATAGTCTAAAACCACATTTAGTCTATAATAGAATATTAACCTCCTTCATCAACTTTTAGAACTTTAACTTAACATTGAAGAAATTTTCCACAGATAAACATTTTTTCAAATGCTCCACCATTATTATGAAACCAAACAATGCCAGTATCCTTCCTTTCAGATGATTAAAGTAAGCTTATATTATATCCACAGAAAGAAAAGATTGGTTTACAAAGGAGGACGTTTTATTTGATCATTATTTTTCTAAAAACTATGATTGATGAAATAAAACTCACTCCTTTTCATGCAGCTATAGCCCACTTTAAAAAGACAAGAGTAGGAAAAGAAGCTACACCAGAAAAAAACACAAGCAAGAATTGAGAAATTGTTTCCACCTCAAAACTTTCTGAAAAAAAAAAAAAAATATACCAGGGCAAGCTTTCCCCCTGCCCTGAATATATCTGTCCTCTTTAATATTTTAAAGACTTACTATAAGTGATGGGTCACTGCTTTTACTAGGCATTCTGCCAATTTGAGGATATATGCTTTCAGTCAGTCTCCCTAATCAACTCTTCAGCCCCTTCAGTGGTTCATCACTAACTTAGCCATCTGTTACCACTGGCTGAAAAAATCCCAAAGTGGCTAATTTTCCAGTCTAATCACTATTTGAAAAAGAAAGCAAAACCAACCAAACAAAAACACACCCTTTCTTTTTCCCTTGCAAATCTATGTTAGTTGTGTCTTTGCTTTTGCCAGTGCTGTAGGAGCTTTGCTCTGTATTTTGCAGTAGGTCAAATAACCCAGTCACCCCTAGATGAACATTACAATGCTGATTTTTTTTTTATTTTTTTCACAATAAAATGATTAATTGCATATATTATCCAATTTATTCAAAATGTTCTATTCTTAGGATTTGTAGGTGAATATATAGCAGAGAATGCAACATAGTAATTTTACTTTTAAGTAACATTAGTGTTTGTTACTTACCTAAAATAATGAATGGTGACAATATTAAGATAAAAAAATTCTATCAGCATTTGTTAAGTTTTATGGGAGTCTTGGATCCAATTTATACTATAGCCTTTTATTTTAAAGCAATTTTAAGATATGTGTTAAAAGTATTAGGGATTTGTAAGCATATTTGAATGGGAGTCAGCATTCAAGACTTTTATACAAAATTATGTCTCACACAGGGTGAAGATCTATGTATACAGAACTACAGCATGTGTGAAAGTTTGCCATGCCTTTGGATTTTAAGGATTTTTCCTGGAAGTGCCACTTAAAAGATTGATCTATTCTGCATCCTTTGCTTAGGCTACCAGTTAGGGCCCTGATTTGTATCAGATGACAGCCTGAATTTGCACAGTATGGACCATCCCACGGGAAATGGATGGAGCCCATCAGTTGTATTCAGAGACCAGGTGTTAGATAAATGGCAAAAAATTTTGCTTTAACATCTTTCCACTGACCTGGACTGGATTCAAATGAATAATTTAGGGGAAAATATTCAGGACACCAATGAAAAAATAACATTTCAAATATCCATTGCAGTTCTGAATAAATGATTGTCTCAATTGCATTCAGACTTCTTCCTTCATATTTGCAAAAGTGTTTATCACTGTATTTTTTTTTCTGAGTATAATTGCCTGTTCTTCATACCAAAACTTACATTTATATGCCAGAGAGTCTAGACATACATAAACAAGTGTATGTGTTTTTCATCTGTTGTTTCTTAGAATTCCGTTGCTGAAAATGTCTTAATTGTTCTTCTGGGGAAACAAAGTTGTATGTATTGCAAGTTCCTATATGAAGAAATGCTCATAGGAATTGGAATGGCGTGTAAGTCTTTCTGCATTTACAAGAACAGGACTCAATTAAGACCCAAACTGTATGCCCACAAAGGGAAATTAGTGGGCATAGAATAGAGAAAAAGTAATATAATGAGAAGGAGGGCATTTTCCTCAGCCAATTTTAAATCCCTTCTGAGCACAAAAAGGTCAGTTCCCAAGAAGTTGCTCAAGGTATTATATCTAATTTTGGACTGGTTACATTTATGCATTTGTATATTGGGGTGCACTGTTGGCAAACTGTATACAAACACATGTAGTACAGGTGAAGACTTCTTTGCTTCTTTGTCCTTAGGATAACACATCCTGTCGTGTCCATTGGTCCTGTTGGATCATTGTGTCCAACCATTAACCTAACACTGTCAAGTCCACCACTCAACCGTGTCCCTAAGCACCACATGCACATGTCTTTTAAATACCTCCAGGGATGGTGACTCAATCACTTCCCTGGACAGCCTCTTGCAATGCTTTTGTTGGAGAAAGTTTTCCTAATATCCAATCTAAGCTTTCCCTGGTACAACTTGAGGCCATTTCCTCTTGTCAGTAGTCTTTAAACCATAGGAGGCTTACATATACTTTACAAGGACAACAGGCATGTATGATATTTCCCTTCCCTTCCCTTCCCTTCCCTTCCCTTCCCTTCCCTTCCCCTCTTTGCTGAACAGTCCCAGCTCTCTCAACCTTTCCTGATATGAGAGATGCTCCAGCTCCTTTATCTTCATGGCAGTTCACTGGACTCTCTCCAGTATGTTCATGTCTGTTTTTTACTGGGGAGCCCAGAACTGAACACAGTGCTCCAGGTGTGGGCTCAGTGGTGCTGAGTAGAAGGGAAGGATTGCCCCTCTCAACCTGCTGGCATCATTGACACAGAGCAGAGGTAAGAATTTAGTCACAGTGCAGAACACAAATTTATTGGTTATACTTTCTGTAAGCATGAAACAATTTTGATGGTACTTCTGTGACTGTTATCCTGGCAAATGGTATCATTTGGAAACTTTCTGTCTCATCAAATATTTTGTCTGAGGAAAAAATAGTTGAAAAGAATGTATCCCAAAACAGCCTGCGTGGTGCAAAAATTGCTGAATTTTACAGAAAGAAGAGTCACATTAAACTTCTTTTGTGAAATCATTTTCATGACATGTAAAAAGCAATAGTTTTCATTAGAAATAGATCTATTCCTGAATAAGAGAAAAAAATAGTCATAAATTCATTACCTAAGCTCTCTTAGGTTTTTTACCACAAAATGTGGAAGAAAATGTAAATGTGCTGAATCTGAATTTGTTTTAAAAGTTATTAATAGAACAATGTTAAGTAGGTATTATTTCCCCTACCAATGAAAATTTGACCTAGTAAAAATAAAAATCTGTTTTCATAAATCCATCAATTCTTACTAATGGATTTACAAGCCCTAAGGATAAAGTATATAAAATATAAAGTCTTGGGAGCAGCAAAGGACAAAAGGCAGATATCTTAATAAATGAATTACTGTGTAACCATACTGAAAAAATACTGTAGACAAGTTTTTTACTTTTTTCCCATTTAAACTCCTTACCCGCTTAACTGCATGTGCAATAAATGATAAAAAAATATAAAATAAATATAAGCTAAAATAATGCCTTCTAAATGGAAGCGTCTGCAGTCTCTACATGTCCACATTGCACATTACAGTCTATTTAAAACATCATACTTGAAAGCAGCTAAATTTGACCTCTTTTAAGACCAAATTGCCGGATATGACTTTTTACTGTCACTACTAGAAACCTGCAATTTGAGGTACTCATGTTGCATCTGAGAATGATTGTTATGGTATTACTAAAGGGACAGGAGATCCTTAGTGCATGCACTACTATAATATCTTTGCAAAAATGGAATAGCTTCTATGCTCATCTGCAAGAGTATTAAATTGCATAGGAAAGATGATACCTATGCGTGGAACTTTCTTTTACTGAAAATCCTCACTTCTTTTTCAGAATAGTGTAATGAGAACTTAGGAAATGTAACATATTGCATGAATGCTATGGAATGATAAGATTCTTTTCTTCATTAAAAACCTTTTCAAAGTATTATTTTTATTCGGGAATATTTCATTTCAGTCCTTCAGAACACTCAAGCTCTGAAAGAAGTTTCTACAGGCAAAAACCATCTAATCAGAATATTATTGTCTCCTGATCAGTATGGTGAAGGCAATACAGCCCTTGTATAATCTCAAAATGGTCTGAATGTTTCTGTAATGTTCCTTGGTAATGAAAATTGACATCAGCTTAGTGATGTTAGAGTGGTTCATATGAATTGGGAAAAATTGTTTGCCTTACAAATGGAGAAAAAAAAATTTATCCAAAAACTATGTTTTAATATCAAAGTAATTTACCTGAATAACCAAAAATTGTAAGATTTTTGTCTTTACGTGAAAGCTGAAGATAATAACAGTAACTATATTGGCACTAGATTCAATCTTGCACAACTGTCATTATTGCATAATGATTTTTTATATACTTTGTCATCTTAAAATTCAGTACTTGGACAGTTTTCAATAGCTTAATCATTTTTTCAATGCCTCTGTTTGCACTGGGACCACTTTGCATCATTTTAAATTAAAATGTTTCTTACTGATGCATGCTCCCTATGTGGAAACGTTGATAGATAATACATATAACCAATGGGAATATGCAGACTACTTTTATTATTAAATATAACTTCAAGGTTCTTGTCACTTTAATATATGCCAAAGCCGTCAATTTATTTTTTTTTTCATAGGGTATTTCTTTAGTATCTTAATTTATCTTCTGTTCCACTGAAACTTGTTCATACTCAATCTAGCATACTTTCCCCCTAGAATTATAACCGAGTAAATAGAGATTATTTACTTTCATTTTTGTTTCATTGCAAATATCAACCCACACTCTCAGCATGAATATTTAAATTTCTCCTGCTAGCATGGTAATTTAAAAGTAATTAAACATTGCACATAATTGACAAGCTATCTCTGATAAACACTTTGAAGATGTGTTTTTATTCTTACATATAAACAGTTCTGACTGTTGAAGACAGTGAAAGTTTTAGTGGTGATCTTAATGGAGTCAGAGCTTTGATTTGGTGAAGCTCCATCACTCAAAGCTTGATTAAGAACATTAAAACTTAATTTTATGCAGATCTCCAGTCAAATCTGTAACATATAGACACATAAGGGAAGAAAATGTATCTGTGGGTCTTCTTGCAAGGTTTATTGTGAATGTATATAATCTGACTCTTTCCTGTACACTCAGCTGACCAAAAGGTCCCACTATGTCTGAGCAAGTATATACAGCTGCGATATAAAGTAGCTTCATTTTTCACAATAAATACATACAGTCAGTTCAAGATAAAGGCAGGGTATCTATCTAAAATATACTGTATAAATATATAATAGAGTATTTATACAAATAAATATATTAGAGGATTCACCTACTTAAGAATTTTGTTTTCCCCACATGGAATATTTTGGAATACTCACCCACTTTCTCCAGTGCAAGTAATAGGAAGTAATATACAAAATCACTGTCAAATTTCTGCTTATTTTTCATTTGTAAAAATTGGGGGTGGGGGTGGGTGTCATATATGTTACCCTAAAAACCTAAAAAAAGAAAACCCACTTAAGTTTTATTTCTAAATCTCTATGTAGACTCCCTAAAACTCTTCCGTTACTGGGTTTTTCCCCCCATATTTATGTGTTGAATAGCCCTGTAAATTTAGACCTTGTACAAACCCTTTCATCATCATTTTAATTTTAATGTTGTTAATTTTAATGTCACTGAAAGCTGAGAGCATTTCGATAGGCTCCAGGAGATGAAATTTTGGTTCTCTTCAGAACCAGCAGTTGTTTCCTGATGTCTTGCCATGCAGCACAATTTGCACCATTTGGGCTAGGAAGGTGAGTTGATAAAGATTTCAGACAGCTCGAACTCTCATTGTCAGTGACATTCATGTTCTTAGTATAAACTGAAGCCTTTAATGCAAATCCAGCATAAGCCATTAATACCTTCCATCTTGCCAAAAATGTACTATGTTGTACTATGGCCTATCTCTAAAAATAAGTTTTTGTCTCTACAATCAGTCACTGATTTCTTTTACAGAAACGTGGAAAAGGATGTAACTCACTGTGGTTAAGCATACAAACGTATTTGCCTTCTCTTTCTCGCTCTCCAGTTTCCATGGTAACCCATCAAAACTAATAGAGGCCCACAGAACGTCATGTTCAGATACAGAACAGTAATACAAAAGGTTCAATTTGTAGTTCAAAAGGAAAAGAAAATTACAGTGTGTTAAAATCAGTCTTATAAGTACATGTTTAAAATCTAAAAGTTTAGGTAGAAAACTTTGATGTTTTATAGATTATATGTACAGACACAGCCCTTATAGGAGCCCTACAGATTTAATGTAGAATATCTGGGACTTTAAATAGAAATTTTTAGAGTATGATGAAGAATTTAAGAGCAAATAAATTTCTCTACATCAAATTATGTGTCAAAGTCATCTCTATTTTCAGAGTGATTTAATTAATTTAACAAAGTGTGGAAGTTTCTCTAGGAGTATTACAGTAGACATTCTAGATGGTTGTTGGACAGAGGACACTTAGAAAGACAAATAAAACACTTTGAAATTAAAACAAACAAATAAACCATCACCACAAAACAAAACAAAACAAATATCATTAAAACCTGGGCCTACACTTTTCAGATGGACAACATGGGAAAAAATTACATTCTGTGAATCTTATTAATCTGTGGATTTTACTTAAATCAATATAGCTCCAACAAAACTCATTCCGCTGGACTTCTTTCTGCCGGGCAAAGGTCTAGCTATGAGCTTAATCAATAGGTGAAAGGAAACTTAGGCACATCAAAAAGGCAAACTGTGACTAACTTGGTAAGAATGTATCAGTTTGACATATATGAAAGGTAACACCGCTGTCAAAGATTGAATTCTCTCTCCCAACCCTCTTTGCTACACTTATATAGCCTTCCACAGAGCTCTTTGCAGCTCGATGGTGAATTAAATAGTCATTGATTTGTCTGAGAGGGTTCTTTTTCTAAGTTCTTTTCAGGTGGATGTCTTGTCTGTAAGTTAGGTCAAATGCTTGTGCTGTCACAACAAAAAAGGGGGAAATGAAGTAAAAAATCAGCTTAAGTCGAAAAGAACTTTAACTGGTAGGTCTTGCTTAAATAGTTTTAAAATAACAGCACAGGGTTTAGTCATTTTAGTGATGAACATTAATAAAGATAGCACATCATTGCAACAAAGCAGTTTTTCTTAAGGTGGCAGAAATAAATTTTGTCATAGTAACCCTGTGTCTTACATCATCTAATGTAATTAGTAAGTTATACATATGTCTAGACTCTTAAATGTTTAACATTTTCACTGGAGCTTTTAGATGTTAGTATTCTATGAGGATTTATAAGCACCATTTTTCTGAAAGTAAACTTAAGCAAAACCAGTTAATATACCTGAAGTTTTGTCAAGGCCAAGTTTATTTACTACTCTATTCCCAGCTAGGAATATCAGACTGGTGAGATTCCCTTCTTCTTGTTTATCACCACCTGTTGTAAGCAAGGACGTTTTGGTGACTGAAAGAAAACGTTTATTGACATAAGTAGTTAAATGAATATTTCATGTCTTTAATTGTAACAGCTGTGTACTGTACAATGAAGGAGATTGAAGTCTGACCTAGGCCATAATTTCACACACACACACACACACACACACACACACACACACACACACAAAGATGGACATTTTTTCCCAATTAATGGGCATCTATTTAACCCAAAGTGCTCTTGAGGATCATTAAGTCCACTTGATCATTGATTACTAAGAATTAGCCTGCTGTAATGTAACCTTCTTCCCATAACATTGTCCTGGAGAAACTGTCAACTCGTGGCTTGGATAGGTGCACTCTTCACTGGGTAAAAAACTGGCCAGGCACAAAGAATTGTGGTCAATGGAGTTACATCCAGCTGGTCACAAGTGATGTTCCCCAGGGCTCAGTATTGGGCCAGTTCTCTTTAATATCTTTATCAGTGATCTGGACAAGGGGATTGAGTGCACCCTTAGTAAATTTGCAGATGACCATTGGGCAGAAGTGATAATCTATTTGAGGGTAGAAAGACTACAGAGGGATCTGGACAGACTGGATCGATTGGCCAAGGCCAACTATATGTGAATCAACAAGGCTAAGTACCAGGTCCTGCACTTGGGTCACAACAACCTCATGCAATGATACAGGCTTGGAGAAGAGTGGCTGAAAACCTGCCTAGTGGAAAAGGACCTGGGAGTGGTGGCCAACATCTGTCCAAATATGAGCCAGCAATATGCCCAGGTGGCCAAGAAGGCCAACAGCATCCTGGATTGTATCAGAAATATTGTGGCCAGCAGGATTAGGGAAATGATCATGCCCCTGTACTTGGCACTGGTGAGGCTGTACCTCAAGTACTCTGTTCAGTTTTGGATCCCTCACTATGAGAAAGACATTGAGGTGCTGAGGCATGTCCAAAGAAGGGCAACAAAGCTGGTGAAGGGTCTAGAGCACAAGTCTATGAGGAATGGCTGAGGGAACTGGGGTTGTTTAGCCTGGAGAAAAGGAGGCTGAGGGGAGACCTTATCACTCTCTACAACTGCCTGAAAGGAGGTTGTGGCCAAGTGGGTGTTGATCTCTTCTCCCAAGTAACAAGTGGTAGGACAAGACGCAACATCCCAAGTTGTACCAGGGTAGGTTTAGATTGGATATTAGGAAAATTTCTTCACCAAAAGGGTTGTCGAGTATTGGAACAGGTGGCCCAGGGAAGTATGTTGAGTCACCATCCCTGGAGGTATTTAAAAGACATGTGCATGTAGTGCTTAGGGACATGGTTGAGTGGTGGACTTGACAGTGTTAGGTTAGCAGTTGGACTTGATCTTAAAGGTCTTTTCCAACCTAAATGATTCTATGATTCTTTTTAAACTGAAAATAAAAGTCTCTCTCCTGCCTGTTCAGTTTCAACTAGTATGTACAAAGCAGACAGTGCATAATTTGTTAAATTATAAATCCGACTCATCTCAGGTCTTTTACTGAGCTTATCATGTTGGACAATTAAGTATGAATACAGTCTTACAACTAGTGTTGTAATAGGGGAGAAGAAGAAATAAACTATTCATAAAATCTAATGCAGGATTAGTAAAATCCAGGTTTGCTTAACATGTGCTTTTTGGAGATGTCTCCTGTGGTCATGGATGAAATAGAATAAATTTTCTTCCAGGCAAGAAAGTCAGATCTGGAATTTATTTATGACTTTCACAGATTAGAAATGTTAACTGACCCAAAATATTCTTAAGGACTCCAGTGGTGATCCTTATCCATCTGACATCAGTTTTCACTTCATTAGTAAATACACTTCCTGCATGCCACTTAAAAGAGGGAAAACAAAAACATAGAGCAAAGCTCTTTTCCTAAGATATACAGTTCCTCACTGGAAGAAAGCTCCACCACTAAATGATTCCTGAACATATCCTACACATATAATTCACTGTTTAAGGACACTGTCTGGCTATCATACTTGAGTAATAACCTACATCCATCAACAGCATTTAGTTTTTTTGTGAATTTACGGAGCTAATCACCAATCCTGATTCTGACAGCTGATAATAAGATATTTTTACACAATGTAGTTTGTTATTCACTAACTCAGAGGACAATTGTTTTTTTCTTCACTTATAATGAACCCATTCTTTGACATGTTTAACTTTCTGATATCAGCTGCAAAATTATTAGTGAAAATATGACTACTCCATAACAAATTCACAAGTGATAGGTTTGGCAAATGAATAAATGAGTACAACAGTGACATAACTTTCAGTATTAGCCTCTAATGAGAGTGTGAAAATAGGAGTGAAAAATGGAAACATCACAAATATGCTTTGCAGATGCTTGTCATTGTCATCTTAGGAAGCTACAAAGAAAATGTTAGTAGCCTGGGAAGAAATCATTATAATAGTCAAATAAAGGTAGATTATTTCAAGGAGGATAACAAAAAGGTGAGATAAGAATTGTCAGAGCACTGAACAGAATAAGTAATGGAAAGAAATATATACTAAAAACTATCAACAATGAGGATTATTATCCTGGATATTTGAGAAGTGAGTACGTGTCTCATTTGGAAGACTTGAGGGATCAACTTCACCTATGGAAGTATCCTCTTCACTAAGCTAAGTAAAGACTCTAATCCTAACCTATAAGCTCTCAGTTGGCTTCTCACCCAGCCAGAGCTACATGTACTTCAGCGGCTCTCTCATATAAAGAGCAACTCCCCGTCCTCATTTTTCCATTCTGTCTTTCCTAAAAAGCCTGTATTCTTCCATTGCAACACTCCTGTCATGGGACCCATCCCACCATGTCTCCATGATCCCAACAAGATTGTAGCCCTGCAACTGCGCACAGATCTCTAACTCATCATGTTTATTCCCACATTGCATGCATTAGTGTCTTCATCAGCAAAACCTGAGTCATACTTTTCTGATGCTGTGATAACAAAGCTTAAATGACAAGTCCGTGAACACCCTAAAGAGATACATCTTTATTGCCGTGTCATAGCTTTTTCTGTCAGGCACTGTAGCAACTCTGCAAGCATTCCGTTGAAACAGCTTGTTTTGGAAATGAAAAGAAGGAAAGGAAAATTCCAACTTCTTTTCTGGATAAGAGTGTTCTGCAGCCTTTCAGAAAGAACAGGGTTCTGTCCATTTTGCACAGCTTTTCTTATTTCTAACCATATGCCACCTTTTTGAGAGGAAGAAGCATTTAAAAAAACCCAAACACTTGACAGAAAAAAAGACGACAGTTGTTGTCTTCTTCAGCCCCTCAAAATAAGTGCTTTCAAGGTTTCCTCAATAAAAGACTAGAAAATTGAGAGCTAAACTCTTAAGATGTGTATAACAGAAGATTATTCAGCACATCATTGCCTCATGCTTGTTTTTAGAGAAACTTTGTATGTATTTTATTGTCAACGCATTTATCAGCCAACCCATTGGTTTATATATTTGAATGGTTTGCATAATTGAGTGGGAATATGATCTCATGCTATTTTTAATAGGGTTACATACATTTTTTTTATTTATAACTATATTAATATAAGTTATGTTTTTAGTTTGGAATTTATTATGATTTTCTTTTTTTTTTTTTTTTGCAGTTATACTGGAGATCAGAATGCAAATGTTTGAAAGCCACGCTAGCAGCACATGTATTTTGTTTTCATAATTTAAGAAGATTGCGTTGACTGGGAGCTCAGTGTCCACTCATTGCAATGGGATAGCCTCCACTCACAGAGGGAAACTATTTAAACTTTCCCCCATCACACTATTCTACCTACTGACCATATTTAGTGCAATTAATTTGGCAGTTTGAAATGCGACTAAAGGGCCAGACCCACTGCACAAACACCCAAGTAAATTTGTGTCTACTCTGGAGTTGCTGGTAGAAAAAGGGTGGTTGAGGATGTGTTTGTTATAAGAACAATTCCAATTTCTATAATTTATTTCCCAAAGTACTCTCAGAAACTGGCTGTGGGTTAGACTAATTTCTCTAGCAGTAGTGTAACAGTACCAGCCCACCTTTTTTCCAGGGTATTCTTTCCCTCTCCTTTATTATGTGAGCAGATAGGGAAAGGGGTCTGGACTGATTAGAGAAGGAAAGAAAAATTAAGGTAGCTTGCAGTCATACCCTGAGAAGTCAAATAACTCCATGCCATAGGCTGGTTGCGTTGACCTGGTGGGGCATTCAAATAAGAATCAGTGGTGTAAGTACAGTAAATACTTTTCTTTTGAGCTTATAAAGAATTCTGGTACACTCTGGGTTTTTCTCCTTCATAACACTTACTAAAAGTCAGCAAATGTAATATCTAATTATGTGAAAAATCTTAAGTACATGTTCTTATTTTTAAGGAAAAGACATGAAGAATAGGAAAAAAAAATCTTGATAACCTGCAGGTCTCCTCTGATAAACAGATATATAGGGATTTGGGGGTTTTATGTTTGTGGGTTTTTTTTGCGTTTGTTTGGTTTTGGTTTTCTTTTTTTTTCTTTGGGGTTTGTTGTTTGTTTATTTGTCTGTAGGGAGTGTTTGTGGTTGGGTTGGTTGTCTTTTTGTGTGTGTGTGCACTAACTTTTAAGTCCTACTCTCATTTGGGTTTGCATGGTTAGGGTCTTAAATAGCAATGTGACACACCATCATTTTTTCTTTGCAACCAACTGGAGCTGTGTTTTCTAAAATTGCAAGTGTACTGTTTAACTTCATATTTATATATGTGTGTGTGTATATGTAAAAATACAATTTTTCTGTTTACATCTGTTATGACTGATACTTGTAAGGAAGAAAGCTCTTTGTTTGTCAAGGGTTCCTGCAGCTTATGCCTCACCTGAAATCATAATATTTTTTTTTCTTTGACCTGATTATCATTTCTATGGCAACCAATTGTAATATCAAAATGTATTGCCTTCAAGTAAGGAATAAGCAGCAGGATGTGATTAATTCTTAAAGTGCAAGGCTGTTCTGAAAACTTTCTACAAAAATAGTATTGTCAAATTCAATAGCTTCCCTCCCCCCCCTCCAATTTCTCAATCAAATGCATTCCATTTACAATTGAAATGGCTTTTCTGACTGCCAGCCCTTTAAATTAAGAGTGGGATTTGGAAGCTTATTTGTCTTGTGACTCATGGATCACCAATAATAAAGATTTTTGCAGGTCAAGTGTTGCCTTCAGATTCACTTGTGCTACTCCATTACTTTCAGTCAGGTTGCATAAATGTAACCGAAGGCAAAACACCAAAAATGTTGGAACCGAAACTGGAATTTTTAGTTAACAATTGTATTGACTATGTTCAGGCCAGAAAATTATGCAGTGCACTCTCCCAGATCTCTATTGTTTCTGTGTACTTAAAGTTAATTTCTGTTTATAAGACCTCCCTGTTGACATGTTCGATTATAAACAAATAACAGGCCCAAGCAACAGATTGTTTTCACAAAATCAATCTTGAGGGTAAAGATGAAGCTCTGTTTATGAGGTATTCTTTGTATTTTAAAACAAAACCTTTGTATTTTTCTACTCCATTTTTCCCCCTTTTTAAAGAAAAGGTTCCCATTGTCACCTCTGTGCTGTCTGTCCAGCTGCATCCTGCTAGAATGGAGTTGTTAGGAACTTCAGTGATTTCTTAGTTCTCTCGCAGTTCTCCATGAAGTACAAGATGTCAGGGGCCTGAGGGCAATAAGATGCCATTCCCCTGCCCAGCCTCTCTGGGGGTCCCTCACCTTGCTCCCAGCTCAGGACCCCATTCCAGGCCCCTCTGAGCCAACTGTCCCTGTCCCACGATGCCACAGCAAGGCCAGTCTCCAGCTCCCCACAGCGCAGCCCTGTCTAGCCATGGGTCCCACCCATAACCTAGCCCAGCATTGGCCCGTCCCCAGAGACCTGCCCAATGCCCAGGACTGGGGCTGCTCCTGGTGCCACCCCAAGGTCCCCTGCTCCTGGCTGGGGTGGTGGGACAGACCCTGCCTGCCCCCCAGGCCAGGCTGCCAGCCCCCAGAGAGCCCTCAGCCCACACGGTGCCTTAACACAAGACAGCATCATTGCTGTTCATGCACTGGGCTTGTTTTATTAGTTTTCACTTAAAGAAGATGACTTTTGAAACTGGTGCAACTGTAATGCATTATTTGCTGTGTTGACTTTATTTGGCTTGCCTAAAGCAGCCGTTGAATTTTTAAGTTCTTGTGATAAAGGGAATGCTAAAAAAATTAAGGCAGCAGGATAGGAATAAGCCCTAGTACAAATAAAAAAAATGCTTGAGCAGCTAAGAGCAGTTTTCATGTAAGTGAAAGCAGCATTGACCTGGTAGTTGTATGCTAGGAGAGTTCATACTTCACTTTTTGCTTAAAGGCAAAGCTAGCTAGTGGGTGTTTTGCCTCTATTTGGATAAAATATTGAAGAATCTGTTTATGCATTAGTCCTTGGCCTTCACAGATAACCCATCAAATGACTTCACATTCTCTAATCTTGATAAAAATTTTCTGGAAATTTCTGCATAGATTAAACCAAGTGAAAAAGGCTACTTTTCTACATAGCTTCCAAATGTACACCTTTAGGACAAGTACATAATGATCATTGTTTTTAAAGATATGGGATTCCACACTTTTTTTTTTTTTTTNNNNTTTTTTTTTACTGTCTACGATATATAGAAAAGCATTTAGAGTAATCAGAGAAAAGATTGAATGATACTCAAGTCTGGATTCAATGTTCATTCTGTTCCCAAATTAAAGCATGGGTATTAGTAACCTACTTGCTTTTCAGAGCTCCAGTTTCAGGTGTGTAAAATATATTTTAACCCAGTAAATTCTAGAATTTTTTGGGATATCTCTGACCTAATATTACATGTTTAAAATTAGTTATACAACTCCAAGCAAATCATTTTGGCTTTCCTGTATACTTAGTAAAAGGAATAGAAACCTCTAGAGAGCGTTTCATCTCCCCTTGAACATTTGTTTTAGAATAACATGAATCATTTGGAGGTGCTTATGTCTGTCCATTAACTAAAAAGGAAGCTTAGAATTACTATCTTTGGATTAGACAATGAACTATTAAGCATCTAATATTTAGGCTGATTAATCCAAATTTAGGTGAAATTATTTTATTTGGAACTCTTAATAAATCTATACATTTGTTTGAACACTGCACATAGCTTCAGCTGATAAGATGCTTAAATCTCTTATGACATTACCCATTACATGCAACTGTTTTATCTGCTCTGGACTTAAGACAAAAAAGTGGTTTTAAAAGTGAAATTAAAATTTTTCATTGTTAAATTTGTTGAATATCTGGGTTGTACATCACAGAAATTTGTAAAAGTTCAATCTAATTATACCATAAATACTCTAAACACCTCAGAAGTAAAGAAAGAGCTGAATAGGATGGGGAGAGAAAAACTGCATGATGCTTCTGTTTCATTATTATTCAAATTGCTGGGAGAAGGTATTTGCAACTTTCATTTTGATGAACAAACTTTAATATTTTAAGACTAATTAAGAACAAGCTATTCTAACAAGCTCTTATTTCTCACTTAAAACTTATTTGTGTCTCAGATACAAAGATACAATCACTTGGGCACAAACAGTCCACCTTTATCTGAGTATACAATATAATGAGTCAGTGTACTGTGGCAGGGGACAACATGTGTTTCATGACAGGGTATCTTCAACATGCCCAGGCTTTGGAAAGACTTGAAAGCAGTGGTTTACTGCTGTGAGTGAGGCTCCCCTTACTTCCTTCAGTGAAACCGAATCCATATTCTTAAAATTTAATGCAAAATTAATCCAGTGGTCACTTTGGCCACTTCCCAGTGTAATACACAGTTCTGAGATTGTCTCTTTGATCAGGAGACCAACTCTCACACACTGGCCATGCTGACAGTGTTAAACAGCTTTGGTCTCTGTAGCAGGATGTAGCACCCCCAGATTGCCTTTTGGAAATATCTCTGCTCTGTGCTAACTCCCAGCTGTATCCTGAATGTGCTAGCTAGCAAAGGCCAAAGCCATGCTAATGACGATGCTAAGAGTAGAGCAGTATGGATCATTGCTGGCCAGTGCTCATGCCTCTGACGTGGCCTTATTTGGTTTATTAGCATAGACATAGCATCAGGATCTGAATTATGAAGCTAATCAATAGTCATTGGAAAGACAGGTCCTCTCAGAGGGCAATTCAGAGCTCCACTGGCCCATCCCCAGGGAGGTGGCTGCTACCTGGGGGTTGAGGGACTGGGGCTCCTGGCTGAGGGTCCTGCAGGCCCAGGGGCCTCATGCAGCTCCCAACTCTAGAGAACTTTATACACTACGTTACATAGATGGTTGCTGATCCTATCCAGGAGTTCTGTTTTCATTTTCTTGTACTTTCTTAGTCATAATCAAATGCTGCATTAGTATATGCTTTGTTTACCAATAAGGAGTTACTTCCCTTGGTAGCGGATAGTCATGCTATGATTTTTTTCAAGGAACCCAGGCTACATCCTTGATCTGAGCTGTAAAGCCTTCTAGTAATAATGATACCATGAGTCTTGGTATGATATGCATGCACACTTTGGTACCTGCCATTCTTGTTTTGCCTGATCATCCTCACTGTCCTCTTCATGCTGGTGTGTCTGATCAGCATAACAGAGAGGAATACATTCTGCTAGTGGAAAAGTTCTGACTCCTTCAGTGACACAAGTGTTTGCAGGACAGTCCCTCCACCCCTGGCAGCAGAGTGGTGGCTTAATTGCTCAGCCTGCTAATCATGGTAGGATTGTACCAATAAATACCTAGAGTTTTTCATTCACTATTATGTTGTTTAATCACCTAACACTGAAATACTGTGTGGTCCAGATAAATGATGCCCTGCCACTAGCTTGATAGTTTGGTACATTTTATCCAGTGTGACACCTATAAGTGGTAAATGTTCTCCGGGGCCTTCCCTAGCTTAAGACAAAGAGTAAGAAAGACACGATGCTAGTAACAAAGTCCTTTTAATAGTCAGACAACTCTTTCATAATCAGAGTTGAATTGTTAAAAAATGATTTTATTAAATTGTTCTTTCAATACCACATCCATTTGTCCCTCTAAATTGAATGCCAGAGAACTGGCAGTCTTAAAATGACACAGACCCACCATTCGTGTTAAATTATTTTATAATAACCAGTATGGGAGAGAGAAAACTCCTATATGTGTGAAGAAGGATGTCATAAGCTCCTAGATATGCACAATGAGTACTGAGTTGTCAAGCTTCTTTTTTTTTGCTATTTCTTGTATCAGCCAGTCTAAGTAGGCTATGTCTTTTACCACAAATCACTGCATCTTCTCTTCCTGACCATTGCAAGACATTGCAGGATACTTGTCTGGCTGGGCAGCTTGATCCATAAGCCAAAATTAATGAGCTAAGTAGGACTAGTACTCAAGTGAAATTCTGTTGTACACTTCTCTAGCATGTTTAAGTGTGAGCATGTTCCTTGCCGTGCTTTTGGCCAATGCTGAATAACAATATCTTAGACAATGGCCAAGTGCAGTCACAGATACTGTGAGTCAAGAACTTATCCTCATGGGCAGTACAGATGAAACTATTTACAAGGGGAAGAAAGTTTACCAAACTGGTGCAAGTTGCTGTAACTCAGGGTCAGACAGGAGATTTTAGCCTGCTTTATTTACTCATACAAACACCACCATAGGCAAAGAGGCAATGAACTGTAATCATTGATGGATATTGCAGCATTCAGAAAGATATTTTATTTGTCAAACAAAAATATCATGTTTTCACTTCAAAAAACACTAAAAGGTTTCACTAAAGGTCTTTTATTTCTGATCAGTGTTTATTTTCATCAAAAGAATCTCCTTTCTATTTCTGAACTTGTGGACCTGATCTTGGAAATGTGCAGAAGTCCAATAGCTATTTTTAACTGGTGTGTACGTATGAACTTCTTACCCTTGCAGAGCCCTGTATTTTCAAGAGAGACCAATGGATGTGAACAAGAGAGAGAGGAAGAGTAGGAATAGTTGGAAATTCTCTGAAGTTGAAAAGAATTTTATGAGTTCCTGTCAAATTCGCCTTTCTCCTCTTGAAGGCAGATAAATACTCTCATTCAAATACCACTGTAAGCAAAAGCAAAAGATATGTCAATATAAATGCTTTCCTGAAGATGTGTAATATGAGGAATCAAAGCGAGAATGAATCTATATGAATGCTGATTATGTTTCTAATAGATTTTTAAGCTACATCCTACATTATTGTATAAGTAACTGGGACTCATTAATAGATTTTTATATGGTGCATCAGACACATGATATCAAATTTAATTAAGTATTTTTTAGGTTAAAACATCATATTTGCATTTCATGTAGTATATTTACCCTAAATCAACAGAAACAGGAAAAGTTTGTGTGGCTGGTGTTTGAAGCAAAACACTTAGGGGTAAAAATTCAAAGAATATCAAAAACTTTCTCTGGCCACCACCCTGTCCTTTTACTAAATCTCCAATGTTTTTTGAGTTGGGAATTCTAAGACTATACAAGAACATAAATATTTAAATATCTTATAAGTTGTTCACATTAGAAGCCTTTACTAAGTGTAAAAGAATATTGTCCTGGGACCAGTTTGAATGTTGAACTCATTTACTTCTTCAACCTATTATTTCTTCAATTGTTGTTTCATTGTGAAATAAGACAATTCTCCAGGAAACGGAACAAAATATTCTAACCATATAGTAATTTCCCTATTAAAAATGTTTGGCTTAATCGCTGAATAATAACACTTCAAACATGTGATATACACACGTATTTCTATATAGCAACAAAAGAATTAATTGTTCAGGTATTCTGCTATTAAGTTTTAACACTATCTTAATATAGTAAATTTTAAAATGGTCTGTTTCTGATCCACTGAAATCAATGAATTATTGAGAAATATGATAATCCATGAAATTAAAAATGGCAAAATCTATTACTTTGAAATATGCATCAAAGATGTAAATTTTAAAAGAAGCATCCACATTCCTCTCATTTTTTATTTTTTTTATTACAGCTCACAAGAGACTAACTGCAGTCAGAATAGTAAGGAGGAAAATAGTTATTCAAAGTATCTTTTTATTTAAATCTAGAAAAAATATGAGAAATGTAAAATTCATTTCCAGTCAATACTACCCTTTTTAAAATACCACTTTCAAACACAGTGTAATTAAGGTGCTGGCCAGGAAGTTGGTTCTCTGTTCAGCTATAGTACCTCTCTCAAATTTCTTTCTTTAATTTAGTTCATTCACTTAACCTCAATTTTCTGTTTGGAAAAGAGTGATGATAATTCTATATCTAGCAGAAGTAAGAAATAATAAAAAAAAATCATCCGTGCCTGACATCATTGTTCCTTCAGTTATGTTTGTATAGCACTGAGCTGAGAGTAGTGGTCTAGGCACTGTTAAATTTCTATAAACAGCATGACTAAGGTTGAGATTTGAATGAGTAAGATTAAATTACTTTTGGGATGATGAATATAATCTTATAGTCATAGAATCATGTAGGTTGGAAGGGACCTCCAGAGATCATTTAGTCCAACATCCTGCCCAAAGCAGGTCCAGTCAGGACAGGTTGCTCAGGGTCATGCCCAGTCAAGCTCTGGGTGTCTCCAAAGACAGAAATTTCACAGTGTCTCTGGGCAATTTGTTCCAGTGTTTGACCACCTTCAGGTATTTTTTCTTTCCTTATGTAAAGTCAGAACTTTCTGTGTTCCAACTTGTGTCTACTGCCTCTTGCTTTTCTACTGTACGCCTCTGAGAAAACTCTGTTTCTATCTCCCTTATACCCTTTCATTAGATAGCAATGAAATAGCTCCAAATCATATTTTTGTCGTTGGGGTTTTTTGGGGGAATTTGTTTGTTTGTTTGTTTGTTTGTTTGTTTGTTTGTTTTAAGGCTGAACAAATTGAACTCTCACAGCTTCTCTTCTTACATTATATGCCTCAGCTCTATGATTATCTTTGTGTCCCTCCACTGGAGTCAACCCAGTATGTGCATGTCTTTTTTTATACTGAGAAGTTCAAAACACAGGTAAATAAAAGGACATAGGAAAATGCCCAAGACATTATCTTATTATTTTCTTACAAATTTTTAATAGTCACCATAACTATAATTAAAACTTCTAAATTTAAAGGCTGAACATAGATAAAGTTAAAATCTTCTACAGGGCTTTGGGCATTAAGTGCCAATAAAAGTTAGTAGGACTTTGATCTAGGTCATCAAAATTATTTCAGCACCTAATCCAGCAGCAGTATAAGTACTTCTAAGTTCCTGTGTTTCATGATCTCAAAATGTTGTTCATAGTCATTTTGTAGCTGACAAGAAAAAATTTAAAATACCTTAAAGGATGAGAAAAAGGAACAAGAGAAAGAAGATGACATTTGACATTCTTGTACTTACACATTAAAATGACATTCCTGTACTTCATGCAGCTCAGTACTATTAAGATTCATTGGACAATAAATTATTCCAATTTTAGATTTTTTTAAATCAAGATAACACTTTGTTAAAAAGACACATGCTTTGTCCTTCAAGGTGATATTAGCCTTTTATTTTTTAATGTTTTAAGTTTTAATAATCCAAAATAATATGAGTCCATCGATAAAACTGTACACCCATACTGTACAGTAATTTTGCTTCAGTATAACATATTGATTTAGATGGTCATCCATAAAGAAAATATACAAAGAAAGGATGTGATCAAGTATTCTATACACAGGCAAATTTCTTATTAATGTCAGGCAGATTTCTGCATTTTAAGGAATACAGTCTGTTTCTTTTGACTCATCCTCTGTGAACCCATTTTGTTGTAGATAGAATAATAATAAAAGTCTGAATCCATATCCCACTGTAAAATATCAAGTGTCTGTACTGATATCGAAATTTTATGGTCAAATGGATCTACTGTTCTTTTATACAGTGACTCCTTTACAAGCAATAATACCAAGCCCACATTCAGAGTCATAAGTATCTGGTCCACAACCAGCAGCAATTTTTCCTTTACCTCAACAGGCTTCGGGCCATGTCACACACCAATAACATAATCTGTTATGTTTATTTCTTCACACTGAAGGATGTGGGTTTTATATATATGTGTGTCTAAATATTTTGAGGCATTTCAAAAAAAGTTGACAACCACTCTAAAACACAAACCAGAAACTAGATCTAATCATTAATATTTCTGTTAGCTTCTTGGTTTTAATACTACTTTACCTGAGAGCTTTCCTTGCCTCTTGTTTTCCAATATCAGCTCAAACTCCAGGATTTTTTTGTTTTGTTTTGTTTTGTTTTTACAAATAAAATATGGAATTTTATTGGAAAAACAATGTCCATTAAACTAAACCAAAAATTAACTTGACCAGAAGTTTCAAGTAGTCCCACCTGCAAAGTAGTTACACATAACTGTATTTTGGCAGAGCTTTTTTCTTTCACTATTTTCTTTCAATATTTTACTAGACTTTATAATTATATACATATACATAATTATGACTTTATAATATTTCACTGCTACTGCTTTGGCCAGAAGTTAGTTTGTGTTTGCACAGTTCTAATACAAGCATTCTTAATCCGTTCTGCTCTGGAAATTATTAGTTATAATATGAGTGAATAAATCATAAATCATAAAGAACACTACAGTCTGGAATAGAAAGGATCTGGCTATGTAAGTGCAGTTATCGCAGAGCTGAGGGAATTCTTGGAATGTGACTCATATGCAGACTACGGAGGAGGCAGAGTTTGGAAACTATGTGAAGAGAACTAAGGAGCTTATGCTAACAGAGTATTAATTTTTAACAGTTCAACCACCCCTAGCATCACCCTAGCATCAGTATTTTGCAGTAAACAAATTGCTAAATGTGCAAATATCAAATACAATCCTGTAAGTTATTTGGCTAAAATTCTCAAAGGTAGTCAATGCTGGACTAACTTTCAGGAGGAGCAGGTCACCATGCTTTAGAGAGCTCTTTTCATGGGAGAAGCCCTGTTGACTGCTCTTAGGAGTTAGTCATGTATCTGCAGTATATTCAAGTAAGAAAGCAAGCTGTAATCAGTGGTGATTTGTTGAACTTAACAGCCTATGAGCTGTGCCAATTTGGGGTTTAGAAGTCCTCTTCCATGGGAATAACATAGAAGTGTGAAAACAACTTAATTTGGACTTTCAAAACCACTTTGAAAACTCCCCCTTCTCCCCTCACCTGCAAGTTTATTTAACTGTATAATTTATAAACCTTTGTTTCAAGGATAAATTTAGGCATGTGTATCTTTTTGTTTTGGAAGTAGTCAAACACTGTTGTGTTAAGGCATTTATTAACTTTGTAAAAGTTATTGTATCAACCTAATTAACTAAATGTATTTGCAAACAAAGCCTTTGTGCTATCAACAATAACTAATGGTGTATAGCTCTGTTAGATACATTCAAGATACAGCCACATAAATCTTAAGAAGAAGTTAATAAACAGTGCTGTCACTGTAAATGCAATAATGAGACTCTTCTCTGTGAATACTTAAGAACCAAAATGTGCAGAATGCGATAGTGCCAGGAATAGTTTCCTTTCTCTCCATCCCCTCATTTCTCCATGCTGAACATATACAAACTGCAATGATCCTCTTCACTCATCTGAGAGACACAGTCACAGTAGCTTCTAAGATAGCTCTTCAGAAAACTTTGCTGCTAAATGCATGACACTTATTGCAGCATCATTAAGACATGTCACTTACTGAAATAGCAGCTGAATTGGCTCTGTGGACAATGTCACTATGGGACTTCTTGCTGCTTTTACATTGATACTGAAGAATAAGGCGGCCCAGACAGTTAAAGCGTTAAGGTATGCTTGTCACCTTGAACAGTAAAATATTCTGGTAGGTTGGTTGACCTGAGTAAGGACATATTGACCAATTTAGTTACATGACAATTGATCATTGTTAATACTGTTTAAACTTATTTAGTTAAGAATTAAAAAAAAAAAAAAAAAAAAAAAGGAAAAAAATCAATTAAAAAAAAAAAAGAGGAAAAAATTCAGTTAAAAAATACTGAGAGTTAAACGAGTTTTTTACTTTAACAACCACCCTAATTCTCAGTCCTTCAAGACAGACACTATTCTACTGAATTTTATTTTTTTCATAAAGAAGAATATATTGTTTCATAGTTATTTAGAAGCCATTAAGTTTCATTAAGCATATTCTCTTTCAGAGGAAAGACAGTGAGTTAAATGGGCTGATCCTCATTTTATATGTTTTCATGTTGTTCAAGGCAACTCTTGTTTCCTGGAAAATAGAGAAATACATGGGGAAAAAAAAAAGTAAAAGCATAGCAAATCTAGAAAATGCAATTGCTTCTTGCAAATTTGTTGTTGGAAAATGGCAGTTTAAAACAGAAAGATGCAAATATTTTAGCATTCCCATTGATTCCATACTGCATTGTCTTATTGGTAAAGCCATATGTTTGTGTCCAAGAAGAAAAAAGAAGCAGCTACTTCTGCAGCTATAGCCATGGAATAGATGACTAATGTGCTGCCTTGATCAATTGAGGTAGATTTTTGACTTAGAAGGCAAAAACAAGATAGGCAAGAAGAAAAAAAATACTAATTTAGAATGCAACACAGAGAAGGCTAAGAACATAATAGACATGTCTCATAACAGGTAATGCTGGAAAAGAGATTTTTTTTTATCTCAGGTTCACGGCAACAAAAAATTGAAGAGCTCACTATGATCACCAAAATCTTTGGTGAGTCTTACCCCTTGTGCTCATGCATTTTCTTTCTATCATTATTAAAAGGCTTAAAGTGAAAAAGATATCTCATTGTCTCATTACTTTCTAGAATTATTTATTTCTTCATCAATTGCAGTCTATTGCTTTGCTTCTTACTCCCCTTGTCTGCCAGATGCAGTGTTAACATGGTTCCTGGGATTTGTCAATATCTGATTTGATTTGATATGAATTTGGNAACTAGTAAACTGGATAGAACTAGTAAATTCCACTCAGGTGAGTTACACCATGTCCTTGGCTAGGCGTAGCTTCTTTTTTCTTTTCTGGTTCATTGCCCTGCACCATAAATTCTCCAAATAGGCTGTTATTGTCTTCTCTTCCCTTTCACTTTTTCATACACTGATTATGAAAAGATACACTTCTTTCCCAACATTATACGGCTCATTAAACAGATACATGGGTGGCAAGCCAGTATAGAGATATAAAGTGGTGTTGCTTTAAGGGGATGGGCAGACTCATAAAAGACTCATAAAAAAAAAAAAAAAAAAAAAAAAAAAAAAAAACCTTTTTTTACTGAACTAAATTTGATGGGCCATTGTACATCTCTTTTTCCTAAAAAACTTCCTTATCTGCCTTGCAGAATTACTGGTAAATATAGAGAATACCCAGGTTTTTTATAGCTTCTCTAGGAAGAGATGGGAGGAGTGTAGAAGGACTAAATAGACCAAAATTCACTAACATGAGTAAACTGTACAAGTAAGGGGAAATGTGATGTTTATAAAATCACAAATCAAGTGAGCAGATAAAAATTATTCACTGTTTCTCATANATATCTGATTTGATTTGATATGAATTTGTTTTTCAGTCTTTCATTTTTGTCAACCTTATGACACATTTAATCTATCAAGCTGATCTGAAGTGTTGTGCTATCCACACCTATTCTCTTCTCTTCAAACTAGAGAGGTTAACGGTTGTTTATGGAAACACTGCTTTGCCTTGCCTTGCCTTGCCTTGC
>VXBL01003115.1:170226-182789 GCA_013400195.1 Aramus guarauna
ACCTTTCTGTTGATTGCAGTGTCCACAGATAACAATTTTTTCAGACAGGTTGTAGAAGAAAATATTTTTTGAGAGATAAGTGAATTGAAATGCTCATTCAACTAAGTACTTTCAAACAGTATGACAATGCCAACTTCTCAGAGAGGACTTAACACTTTGGTTAGTCTACTTCCAAACCCCCTTACTATTTTCCATTTCTCTGTGCAGCAAGAAACCCATTTCAGAATTAGTGATTGCCATCTCGTTTATTCATGCATACATCACTAAACAGAAATACTGCTATTTTTCATGTTCCCCCAGCTGCAGGCACTAGTTGGCAAACAGCTAATTCCTCATGCAAAGTAAACAATGCTGGTGATCCACACTCTAATAAATATTAGTGTTATGCAATTGTAATAGGCATATAAACCAGTACGTGTCCACAGGCTTTTGCAAATGAAGTCATGGAAGTCCTGCAAGCCACAGGAAGTACTTTTTTTTTTTTTTTTTTTTTGGTGCAAAAATATTTCCTCTGAGGAATATGAGTGCATTTTTATTCCTTTGACTTTATAACACATCCTGAAAGCCACAACTCCAATGATAAAGAAAGGCACGCATGGCAGAATCTGTGGAATATATGGGTGGTAACTTTTCTTAGCTATTTTCATTCCATTAGTTATTCAGGGTTCATTATATTAACATAAACTGTATCTTCAGTCTTGAGAGTATCGTGCTAGCAGGTTTACCTAATGAATATTTTATCCTCATTTAAATGCTTTGAATGCCAGACTGTCATGAGAGATTGGGACACTCCAGAAAAATGCCTGAGGTTGTAAAAATAAATAAACAAATAAGTAGATATTAAAATTTTATTAAAAAGAAATTTATATAAAAAGTGTATAATGGCCAGATTCTATAGCTGCTGGATTTTTCTACATCTTTTGGAAAGAGGAGGAGGATCATTTAGGGGATTTTTTGACCTTTCCTTACAGGGAAGAAAAGTTACAGAATTTGTCTGAGATCATGCAAGAGTGTTCCAAAATAAAGGTGGGGTAAAAGAGTGTAGAAAGGTATCAGGAACGGATGAGGGAAACTGTCAGGACAGAAAAAGCTAAAATGAGATCAGAGAGAGAATGTCAATTGATAGAATAGTTGAGAAAGGAGAGAATTCTCCTTGAGAAAGGAGAGAATTGAGTCCATATGCTGACAATACTGTCGATGACATTTTCACAGAAACCTTTAGCTCTCTTATTATAAGATGGCAGCATGGACGGATTGAAGTGCCCAGAACTTTGGTTGAAGAGAGCTTGTCAGATAATTACCAATTTCCAACACACAAACAACATCATTAAATATACTCCGTATTTCATTAAGTATACTATGGCCCGGAGTATTATATTCTACTATCAGATTTTGAGCTGCATAATTTTGTTGGTTTTTTTTTTCTTCTGTAAAATGCTTTGTAAGACAGCAATATCCTACAATTGCAGAGAAAAAAAAAAGTGAAGAGAAATACAGACTATTTGCACAAAAGAGCACTTCTGCAACCAACAGCATTTTTTGGTATCCACTTTCTGTATTTTCTATATCAGAATTATTTTAAAGAACATAAGATGTCTATTTCTAGTGTTTTGTGGTTGTTTTAATTTTGGGGTTTTTTTTCCATGTTTCTCATGTTCTCATCTGATGTCTTCCTTTAAAAAGGGGGAAAAAAGGAATATATCCAATGGAAGAGTTTTGTAGCAGATCTAACAAAGTAGAGGTTTCTGGGAAAGCATAGTTGATATGAAGTGCCAAAGAAAACAATAGAGTGCTTTCAACATACTCTGAACGAAAAACAGTCTCATGTGAGAGAGGTACTTTAACATGATGAATATGATTCTCTCCATCTATTGGACTTTTTGTGGAGCAACAATAAGCTTTTTGATTTTAATCTAAATGGCAAGCTGGTACACACTTATATGTATGTCGAACTACCTGTTTTGACATGATCTGATGTTACTTTCATCCTGCAATGTTCATGTTACAAGGAATGAAGCATTATAATTTTTTCAAGGGTAAAAGTGGCTTTATCATTTTCTCCATTCCAGAAGAATAGTGGGTATTTCAGTTTCTAGTCACAGTGTTTCTATAAATCAAATAAATATTAAAAGATCACATTAGTAAAAATGCTTCTGTAAGAAAAAAAAGAACTGGGCTTAAATACAAGCAAATAAGGTAATGGAAAATATGTAAGTTGCATAAACTACTCTCAAGTAAAGATACGCATACATTTCATAGAGCAAGAAACATCTTTACTACTTTTTTTTTCCATTGCAATTTTTCTTTCATTGTTGGTATGAATGTTTTCCATATCAAAAAGAAAATGACAGTAGGAAAACCCCCAGATGACTGCATGATGTCATAAATTATAATAACAGATTATCTTTGGTAAAAAGTCTATGTCAGCAGTCATGACAAAAAATGTTTAGATAAGGATGATTTCAGATAAATTCTGAAAATATTTAGTTTTTGATTCATCTGTTCTGCTACAGGAGATCATTTCCCAATCCTCTTTTTTTTCTCTCAGCTGGAAAAGCTTTTTCTCTGCTCACATCTGTTTTTAAAGGCCTGGGTATATTATAGGATACAGTGACAAAGATATGTACTTTCCAGAAAGGTTAAATGAATGATTGAAATATAAGCCAGATAAAATCAGACTTCATAGTAAACAAAATAAGACTGTAGCAATAAGATGATAGCCTAAACATAGGCCTGTACTATCATTTGAGATGGCTTAGGATATTGCACCTGACCCTTAGCTTCAACTCTAAAGAGGTATGATTGCCTTACAAGTTCTGGGTCTTACTTGCCTGCTCCATTTGTCTTGCATGTTCTAGTATCTTTAAAATGGCAGTAATTGCCTATATTTAGGCAACTAAACCCAAAGACCGTAATGCAGTCCAGTCAGATAGCTACATGTAAATAACCACAGGCTCACTAAGAGTCAAAAAAAGGAGTCATAATCAAGACATCTAATCAATACAGTCAATGGAGGAAGAAGAGTCATTTAAGTAGGAACCTAGTGGTGAGACTCCATTGACTAAATGTTGTGATTGGCATTTAGACACCTAGTGTAGATGCGGACACTAACAGGTAAACACCTGCATGTAGACATAATCTTAATTTTGCAATGGAATATGTGTATAATTTTATGTATCAGACAACTAAAGATTGTTGTGATGGGAAGGCTCAGAAGATTGACACATCAGGTCAGTTTTAACCTGTAAGAGAAAAATTTTCTAGCTTAATTATTTAACAACACTATCTTGGCTAATGGTTAGTTCTTATCTAATATTAATTAATTGTCTAATATTAATCATTATTACATATGAAAAACTTGTTATTTCTTACACTTACTCTAAGTCAGCTGTTACTACACCATACCAAAGAGCTGATGTGTTTGGACTGGTGCAGTTAGCACATGTAGTTAGCAGTGAAGGCTATGGCTCTTAGCTACCAAGGTGATCAGACTTGAAAGCTGTTTAACAACTGAACTTGGAACAGCAGTCAGTTTGTCCTCTTTCTTATCCAATTTTCCTCTCTTATAACTGATGTCTTTTATGCTGCAGTCTTTCTCCCAATAGGAGGTGGTTGGGTTATGCTCTTGATAATGCGTGTCTTGTTTTTTGCTTTGCCAGTCATCCATCTCGTGTTCTGCACAATGTCCTGCCTACTTGCAGTACTTGCAGTCCTTTGTACTTATGCTTTGTCTGTTGGTTTTGTTGGGTTTTTTTTCCACTTCAAGGTCTCCTAGATGGAACTACGTGTCTTTTCCCCTTTGCAGCTGAAGAAATTTTCCTAATATACAATATAAACCTACCCTGGAGCAATTTGAGGCCATTTCCTCTCATCCTATTGCTTGTCACTTAAGAGAAGAGACCAACACCCACCTCACCACAACCTCCTTTCAGGCAGTTGTAGAGAGTGATAAGGTCTCCCCTCAGCCTCCTTTTCTCCAGGCTAAACAACCCCAGTTCCCTCAGCCGCTCCTCATCAGGCTTGTGCTCTAGATTCCTCACCAACTTGGTTGCCCTTCTCTGGACACACAGCACCTCAATGTCTTTCTTTAGTGAGGGGCCCAAAACTGAACACAGTAACTTCTCTCTGGCTATGCCTTAAGAGCGTTACAAAATGCTCCTGTACTGTTGTTAGTAACATCATTTATTTTTAGGTGCAAGGCTAATGCTAATTATATCCTTATCAGTACATTTTTAATTTATAGGTACCACAGGCCTCTCTTTTGGTGGTGACATTAAATGAATCTTGAATGAATGTCACTATTAATGCTAAACATCCTTCAGTGGCAATTTTTAATCAACAGTAGATTTTCTTTCTTTTCTTTTTTTTTTTTTTTTAATGGGATCTATTTCATGGAAATGTTATGATTTGCATTATAGAGATAAGCAGCTTAGATTATCACAGTAAAGCTCTTCTAGCATTATCAATTATTAGTTTATGGAAACCTGTGAGGATACAGACCAATATTAATTTCTCAGTCTCAGTTGTATATATAGACTTGTACTGTGATTGGAGGAAAAAAAGAACATTCAGCAAAATGTTTGGATGGAACACCTCGAAGTATCAGTTGTGATGTTAACCCATCTTTTGCTGGAACTGGAATTGCGCTAAAGTAACATCTTGATGGAAAGCAAAGATGTCTTCTGCTTGTTGAAATGATGCTTATCCACTGAGATGAGAAGACTCTGGCCTTTAAATTTTAATGCTATTGAATCAAGGTAACATTTGGATACCAGTCTTCAGCTATATTCTGGATAAATCCTAAGTATATTGCATAAATCCAAATGATACATGTTCCTCTCTAAATTGCTATGCAGTGTTGGTATAAATCCTTAAAGAATTACCATTAGATAAAATAGCGATATTAAGTAAAGGTTTCCTGTCCAATTGAAATTCTTTGGAGAAAGAAATATATTATCTTTAAGCCTTTTCTGCCTTTAAGGATATCTCCAAAGTGGTCTGGGAATCTAGTTCTTTTATGCATGCTGCCTGAGGCAGTAAACAGATAAGAGCAGATCAGATTACTCTCTGTATGGTCGAGTGAAATTGTTGCAAATCAATATTGTAATGAAGTATTATACATGCACTTATATTTTCTTCCAAGAAGTCATCACCAGAATGATTAAATTTTGAGTGTATTTAGGATACCTGATAAAGAAGAATGTAGAAAGTTGTTACTTGGAGGACATGTACCTCTAACTAACTAAAATGCAGGAGATTAATGTTTTCAGAGTAATCTCTTTTCAGGGGTACTTTTCACTTTAATATATCAAATGTGTTAAGTCTCTTTTGAAAGGGAAAATAATGTCAGTTGTTCAGGGAATGTCCTTCAAGGCTCACTAGTGTGTAATACAGAAAGAAAAAAGTGGAAGGAATTTTGCAAACCTAAAAGATCTAAATTTCTATGCACAGTAAAAATTAACATTTAATGATAGAGAATAAACAGAAGTTTCTTTGATCCCTCAGTAGTGAGAGACCACTCCTGGTAATCAGTGGTCATCACTACAGTAGGGAGGAATTCTTTATATTCATAGGTCACTATTTCTACTTGAGCTACAGGGACCTGATCCACAGATGAGCTGTAAAAAGTACAAGCAGCTGGAGCCATGTTGCAAAGTATACTCAATAGCCTTATTACTGTTAACGGAAAGAGAACTATTACAGGCCTGTTAGATCCCTGATAAAAATTGTCTGATATCATGCTGTCTACTCCCTAGTAAACTACAGAATTTATTTATTTTTTGTTTCAAATGTATGCTTTTACTGAAAGCTTTGTAAAAAAGGATTATAAATTATATAGGAATCAGAGCGTTGTCTTCTGTCAGTGACCTACATAAAACATACTGGGGCTAGTCACAATATAGAATCATAGAATCATAGAATCATCTAGGTTGGAAAAGACCTTTAAGATCATCAAGTCCAACCGCTAACCTAACCTTGCCATCCCATATATATTAGAGTAAGCCTGGAGACAATATCTTGCTGCTCTGCAACTGAGCTGTCTCCCACCATCATAGTCTTATGGGTATGTAAATGCCCATTTTTTTTGTTTGTTTTTGTTTGGTTGGTTGTTTTGGTTTTGTTTGGGGTTTTTTTGTGGGTTTTTTTTGTTCCCTAGCCCTGACAATATTCCCCCCCCACACACACACACACCCCGAATTAGCTGCAGTGGATGCACTAATATTATGATTATAGTTGAGTTCCTGGTGCCTTTGTCTTTTTGCAAGTCATAGGAGTATGATTTTGACAATTTGAGAATACAGCTGTGTTTGTCTTTTTGAGGAAAGTTGTGTTCCAAGAGATACATAACAATGGAAAGATTATGGGAGAGCTAAAAAGTCTCCTTCCACAAAATTTCTTCCCCCCCAACTCCCAAATTCTAATATGTTATAATGAGACCTAGTTCAGAATTCCAGTGCAGATTTGTGGATATTTAGAAACATCTACTTATATTTATTTTTTTTAAGAATATATTTTTTCTTTTAAATTTAAAATTTTTAAAATTTTAAATTTATTTTTTTCCTTGCAAATTTACTTTGAATTGTGGAAATATCAAATCAGCACATGCTATAAGCAGAAAAAAATCAGATTATTGCTTACTCTCTATTTGAGTTGTAGAAGCAACACCTCATATATTTACTTGTCTTCATACAGGCATTATGGATTTAGTTCTCTTCCTACAGCTGTTTCCATAATGAAAATAATTGGTATCAAGTTTGTATAAAAAATGAATACTTAATGCACTTTAAAAAGACAATAAATGAGAACTCTAATTGTGATATTAAGCTCATGTTTTTGCTACATGTTGACATTTAATTATTCGGTTCTTTTGGTTAAATGGATTTCTTCCACTATCTAACAAAGTTTTTTTCTGGAAAGTTTTTATTGACTGTTAGCATTTTGGTATTTATTATATATATATTTTAAACTCTTTTGTAATTAATAATATTTTTTTTTTTACATATCTGAAGAGGGAGAACTTCTAGCTAGTGAATTGCCTGAAGAAAAATATTAAAAATTATTTGAGAAAACACATCTTTAAATATCAAGTTTTCTTAATAAAAAACAAATACTTGCCGACATTTCTAAGTCTGGTGGCAAAGACGATCTTCTCTTCCATGAGCTTCCTAGTAATAAAGGAACAGCACAACAGAAAATTTCCTGTAACATAGTATGATATGTTCCTAATGAACTGCATAATACTACAGAATAAAACCTTTCTGCCTATCTTTTATGTATGTGTGTATATATATAAATCTATCGAAATGTAGTTTAGGATTCTGTCTGTTTGAGTTACACATCTTTAGAATATAAACCCCCTAAAGTATGCAAAACCCCCTCAAAACTCAAATAACTTTTTTTATAGATTTTTTACTATTAAATTAAATTAAATTAGGATTAAAACTCACTCCCACTTTGTGTAAACAGAAAAGTCCTCTAAGTCATTTTATTTGTGATGTATTTCTAGCACTATAAAAAGAGGAAGTAAAGTTCTTTTGGCTTAATTAATCAAGCGCTGTTAGTATTGCAAACCCAACTGGTGAAACTGTGGGTAAGGTTATGGGATAATAACATATATAGTGCATAATGCTATGTAACATACAATAAGGAACTTTTAGAACATATGTATATGTAGGAGTTGGACTTGATGATCCTTATGGGTCCCTTATGGGTCCCTTCCAACTCAAGATATTTTGTATATCACTCTTGCTTAACAAACAAATAAAGGAGGTAAGTGATCAATCAGGTAACTGATGTCTGTACAAACATAAAATGAGTAAGTTCTGCCCATTGGGAGAAGAATAAGGCAACAAGACCACAATGCTGAAACCCTGCCAGACCTCCTAAGCATTTTGCTTACTGGACTGTGTAGCCAATATATGAGGTGGTTTGAGTGTTACAGCATTTGATCCAAGTGTGTTTTCAACAAATCTGTGTAACTAACTAGTACCCAGTGGTGTTTTTTTATTATTTTATTTTATTTTTTATTTATTTATTTAATCATAGCCTCTCTTCTAGCCATCTTAAAACAAACGAACAGACATAAATAAACAATCAAACATAGCATCCATGTTTTCCTGCATGTAACTTGAACCTCATTAAGAGATCTGCTGTCTTGCGGTATAGCCCCTCACAAATCTTGGATAACTCGCATGCCTAATAAAACCTGACTTTCTCCAACCTAACATGAGAATTTTTCACAAATTCAACAATTCTGAGGTAAGACTAGTAATAGTAAACAGAATACGCAAAGTAAAATATATAGGGAAGGCAGAAGGGCATCAGACGAGAGGAGATCATGAAGGTGTAGATTTCCAAGAAAGGGTGGTTTCTAGGGTGAGTTCCCCTTGTGTGTAATCCGCATTGGTTTTGAGTCACAGTTCTTACAGGTTTTAATTGATCATCCATAGGATACATGAATGTAAACTATTAAAGGAGTTCGATACAGCTACTTTTAGGGTAGAAAGTATATTACTGTGGCGGGCAGCAGGAAAATTTCCTGAGATAAATCAAGAGCTTCTGATAATACTCATATGCAGAGTGTAATTGTTTTGCCACAATATCCACAAATGTCTCCATTTTGACTACTCACTGTGGAAAATGATAATAAAAATTATTTAGACTGACCCTACACACAAACCACCGCTGATGTGTCTTTCCAGTTATTTCTGTTTTCAGGATTGGTGGAGGAGATGGAGGAAAAAAAAGAGAAATGGAAGAAAAAAAACACGAAAGATGGATTTGTTAACATTTTCCTTTTCCCATTGTACCTTTTTTCCCCTTGCTTCTGCCTCCTTGTGTGGGATTCACCTTAGCTAAATGTAGATGTCTGCATGTCTGAGTCACAGAGGATACTGTATGGGGGAGAGAATCGAAAGGGTAGAAGTGAGAAAGCTCATGGGTTGAGATGAAGACAGTTTACTAGATAAAAAGCTGCATGCACAGCAAAGTAAAATAAGGAATTCCTTCACTGCTTCCCATCAGCAGACAGATGTTTAGCCATCTCTGGGAAAGTGAGGCCCCTTCATTGCATAATGGTTACTTGGGAAGACAGACACTGTAATTCTGAAAGTGCCCCCTTCCTCCTTCCTTCCCCCAGCTTTATGTGCTGAGCATGACATCATATGGTATGGACTATCCCTTTGGTCAGTTGGGGTCAGCTGTCCCAGCTGTGTCCCCTCCAAACTCCTTGTGCACCCCCAGCCTCCTTGCTGACAGAGCAGTGGGAGAAACAGAGAAAGGCCTTGATACTGCGCAAACACTGTTCAGCAATAACTTAAACATTGGTGTGTTTTCAATACTATTTTGATCACAAATTCAAAACATAAGACCATACAATGTTTTATGAAAAAAATTAACTCTGTCCCAGCCAAACCCAGTATAGCACCATGGCTTCTAATGTTTGCTGGTTTCAAGAACACATTTGAAAAAAACTAAGAAGCCTTTGCAATACATGACTTATTTTTCCAATTAAATATTCAATTTATGTTATTATTATTTTTTGCCACATATTTTATTCTTTCTTGAGTTTATTCTTGTTCACTCTATTTTCTGCTTGCAAATTTAAAGTTATATTTGATAGTAGTAGCAGCAAATGACCCTTTCTTAACGATGCTGAGAATGCTTCCTGAAAACTAATTTATTAATTTCCTGAAATCTTGTTGTTTGCTCNTTTCTTGTTTGAGGAAAGGCTGGGAGAGCTGGGTCTGTTTAGCCTGGAGAAGATGGAGAGGGGATCTCATCAATGCTTACAAATATCTAAAGGGCAGATGACAAGAGGATGGGGCCAGACTCTTTTCAGTGGTGCCCAGTGACAGGAAAAGGGGCAACAGGCACAAACTGGAACACAGGAAGTTCCATCTCAATATTAGGAAAAGCTTCTTCACTTTCACCGAGCAGTAGAACAAGCAGCCCAGACAGGTTGTGGAGTCTCCTTCTCTGGACATATTCAAAACTCTCCTGGAGCCATCCTGTGCAACCTGTGGTAGGTCATCCTGCTCTAGCAGGGAGGTTCGACTAGGTGATCTCCAGAGGTCCCTTCCAAACTCTACCAACCTGTAATTCTGTGATTCTATGATGCAATTCTAATGGGAAACTGACATACCATTCCATCTTGCAGAATGATCATTTTTAGGCAGTCCCACTAATAACATTGCAAATACATGTAAGAACTCAGGACAGAAAAATAAAACTCTCATTTTACTCTCCTGTGTATATAAATTTATCTATTTTGTGTAGCTTAAAAAAGCTATTTAATTTCAAATTTCTCTGTTACCCTTATTCCTCTTTCCAGGACTGGAAAACCTACAAGATTATGGTTTGATGAGAAGTTCTCTGTTGCAAAAATTGTCTCTTGCTCTTATCAAGTAATATGAATTTCTCCCACCTATTTTTTGTTTTTTAAACAGCCACCCTTAATTGCTAAGAAATAAGAAACAATTTGACCATCCAAGAATACAATGATAGTTTGAGTTATCAAGTGAGTTAGGTATGTGAAATGAATAGATCCCCTTAACAGTCTGGCAGGATTTCAGCCTGGTAGCAATACCATTAGCACATCCTGATTTGCCTAGTAAAAATAATCTGAATCAATCAGAAAATTGTTTTATTTCTTATGGTAACTGTAATGCAATCACTCCAGAACACTTCATAATATAACTCATAGAGACATGAAATGAATAGCAGATGCAAGACATCATCGTGTTTCTACAGCAGACGTTCTCCAAATATTACTGAACATTTCAGGCTGTCTGAGATGTTATGTTTTTGTCACAGTACTGGGAAGCTAATATCGCCTAATACATAAATAAGATTCTTGATTTCTGTTGTGGTTTAACCTCAGCTGGAAATGAAACATCACGCAGCCTCTTGCTCATTCTCCTCTGGCGGGATAGGGGAGGGAATTGGAAGAGTAAAAATGAGAAAACTCGTGGGTTGAGACAAAGAGAGTTTAATAAGTAAAGGAAAAGTCATATGCACAAGCAAAGCAAGATGAGGAATTTATTCACCACCTCCCATGGGCAGGCAGGTGTTCAGCCATCCCCAGTGAAGCAGTTCTCCTTCACTTGTAATGGCGACTTGGGAAGACAAATACCGTTGCCCCTAATGTCGCCCCCCTTCCTTCCTCTTCCGCTAGCTTTATATGCTGAGCGTGACATCATATGGTATGGACTATCCCTTTGGTCAGTTGGGGTCAGCTGTCCCAGCTGTGTCCCCTCCCAATTCCTTGTGCACCCCTAGCCAGCGGGGTGGTGTGAGAAGCAGAAAAGGCCTTGGCTCTGTGCGAACACTGCTCAGAAATAATGAAACATCTCTATATTATCAACACTGTTTTCAGCACAAATCAAAAACACAGCTTCATACTACCTACTATGAAGAAAGTCTCAGCTGAAACCAGGACAATTTCACATGTGCTTAAGCATCTCAATGAATAGATGCACTGCAAAGTACAAATTTTTATCAGTATGTTCAAGAGGAAACACCTTATTCTGAGTATCTCTTGAAGACACTGGCACAGCTCAGAGAGATGAAATTTTATTTAGAGTTTGAATGCTTTCTGATGCTGATCTTGTCATTGAAGTTTAAAGCTTTGTTATAATATGCTATTTGTTAGGAGGAAAGATGCCAGAGCTGGGGGCTTATACATATTTAATGATTCATAGAGGAAAAAAAGGAACACCCATAGACTTGCAAAAAGTATAGTAATCTTTAAGCCGAAAAGATGCTGACCAGCATAAGCACAGTGAGTGGATGTAAAGTCCACAACTGCATGTAACAACTCCAAAGGAAGAGCAAGTCTCTGTAAATGCATGCTTCATATGAAGCATAGCAAAATGTTATAGTCTGGACTCCTTGTACAATGCCTAAAACCAAAAATGGTGACACTAGCTTTGCATGTAATAATCAAATGCTCATACAGGAAGAGGGAGAGCAAGGTCCTTGATTGATATTTACCCAAACAAACCTTCCTTAAGATGATTGTGTTAGCACAAAGGTAGAATCAGAAGTGCACAGCTTGGAGCAGGATATGAGGACTTGCAGCTCAGAGAGGTGGTGGGAGCAGGGCCTTTTCCCTTTTGATAGGACCAGTCCTTTTCCTCGTATCTTCCCTGGAGTCACTGCTCATCCAGAAAAAACACAGTCATGCATAAGACAGAGAGACAGAAGTTTCACACCAGGGTCCGCAACACTACATCTGGCACTTCTGAGTGTTCAACCAGATATAAAGATGCAGTCTTATTTACAATTTTAAGATTTTTACAGAGGACCTGAAATTGAGTATACCAGTTTGCCTAAATCTAAATCAGAACTGTGTTGCCTGTCTGTTTATGTCTGGGTGATGCTTACTCTGGGAGGTAAATAATCATCTTCAAAATGGCATTTTGGAAGTCAAGTGCTGAGTGAAGTAAGGAAGCTTGTTAAGATAATAGGCACCTATAGAATCAAATCATTCTGGGAAAGACACATAATATATTGCTATCTAGAACTTTGATATTAATTACTCTTTTTTTTTTTTTTTTTAA
>VXBL01003115.1:182847-227995 GCA_013400195.1 Aramus guarauna
TGCTCATATTTGATGGTAATTAGGCAGACTCCATCCAGAACTGAAATTAAAATTAAGGAAGATAATGGAAATAATTTTTAATCAATTAACTTATTCATTCATGAGGCTGAGTAGCACAAATGGTTTGTAATAAGATAAAAACAAAAAGTAAACAATATTTCTGATCACTTGGTAATGGTATAGTTAGAAACACACCTTCATGCAAACTAATTTGCTAGTTGAGATCTTGTAAACTTACAGTTTGTTGCTAATTAGAACATGATTCCGGATGGAAGGTAAATGCTTACAACTTCTATTGACTTCAGCAGAAAATAAAAGTTAAATAGCTAAAAAAAAAAAAAAATTAAATTTTGACCATCTCAATATCAGATATATACCTGCCAATAGGAGAAAAGGAGAGGAAGGAGGAGAAGAAGAAGAAAAAAAAAAATTGTAGGGTATTTCAGTGTGAAAACTTGATTTCCATATGTATGAAACAGTTTTGGAGAGGGTTTAAATCAATAGTACTAATTTAAATCTCTGGATGATAAGTTGAAGAAGATATGACTGCCATAGTATCTAGTGTCTAGAACCTAAATAGTGTCTATAAGATATATAGTATTTCTACACTGAAGTTTTGAAACCTTAAATAGTAGGGCCCAGAATTGCACACACTACTCAAGATGATCTTTTTTTCTGATTACACCAAAAATTTCAAATTCAACTATTTTGCGATTACTGTGGCTGAGATAGCCACCTACCATCACATCTTCCATGAGTCCTCTATTCACAAACAAGTCTAGGAGTTCACCTTTCCTAGACCTAGATGGCTCACTGAGTACTTGTGACAAGAAATTTTCTTCAACATACTTCAGGAATTTCCCAGACTTGCTTGTCATAGCAGTCTGGTATTCCCAGTAGATATCTGGGGAGTTGAAGTCTCCCACAAGGACAAGGGCTACCAATATAGAGATGTCTCCTAATTGCCTATAGAATAACTCATCAGTGCTATCATTCTGGCTCGGTGATCACTAGCAGACACTCACAGTAACATCTGCTTTGTTTTCCATCCCCCTAATCCTCACCCAGAGGCTCTCAACCACATCATCCCTAACTGTAAGGTTTGTAAAGTCAAATCTCTCCTTTATATACAGTGCAATTCCTTCACCTCACCTGCCCTGCTGACCCCTCCTGAATATCCTATAGGCCTCTATCCCAGCACGCCAATCATGGGACTCATTCCATGAAGTCTCGCTAATACTAATGATGTCATACTCTGGGAATGGACTAACAGACCAAGGTTGGTCAGAGTTATGAGAGTTAAATCAGAGTTATGCTTTTTCTCTTACATACTGAGTTGCCACTAAGGCATTTATTGCTAAAGGATAATTCCCTGCCATCCTGCCCTTCACTGGTCACAGAGGAATTGGGGGCAGAGAAATTTAGGCTGGAAGAACAGTGTTAACAACTTTGTGATAAAGGGATTGCTCAAATGGACAACTTTTCCTGTAACTAGCCCTGCTTTAATGTTGTCTGTCTCCAAGGAAACAGATCAAACCCTATGTGCCTGCATTTCTTCTAGCATTTGAGATAAGTGTCGTGATAAAACCTTGGAATGAGGCACTGATCTTTTAAATCATTTAATAAAATGAATAGGACAGCTTGGTGATGGGATGCTGACTACCTGCTTTAAATTCAAAATGCAATTGACTTCTTATCAACTTGGAAAGACTTTTTTTTCCTCCTCCGGAACAGGTCTTTTTCCAGCTGAAGTAGTGTGGTGAGCCAGCAGAGATCAAAACTTTACTTATGACTGAATTCACTCCTGCTGTTTTCCAAGTGAGAATGAATAGTAGAAAAGATTGAGTCTTATGGAGAGACATTTATCAGAAAATAGTTAATAGATGCCAGTCTGTTTAAGTGGTTATTATTTAATTATGTTAATTTAAATATTGTAATTTGGTGATGAAAAAGTGACTGGTCTACATGGTAATTTTATTTGAATGGCTTTCTATTACTCTTGAGCACTAAGATCTATATTAAAGTTAAGCTAACGCAACATTGAAAATATGAATTAAGTAGTTAACTTGTAATAAATTAATAGGAGCAATATGATTATTTAAACAAATTGCTTCATCAACTATTTGTCTTTGCTATCTTATCTTTCTTCACATTATTAATCCTTCCTTTCTGAACATCAGACAATCAGAATTTGATCAAAATATACCAAAAATGTTTTTTACAAATAACATAAATATCACCATTGTTGCTGAAGCTGAAGCCCTTTTTGTTTACAAGTCAAAAGTCCACTGCTAACAGGATCAAACTGTGGAGGCAATCTGACTGGCAGAACAAAACAAATTAGTATATACATACAAGCACATTTTATGTTATATATTCTAATACAAAATAACCTCTTTTTTAATCAGAAAAAATTGATCACAGTTTTAGAAACAGATGACATTTTGACTCAATAAAACAACCTAAATCATTGCAATGAAGCATGTTTTACCAATAGTTCATACTAATGCAAAATGATCATCAATTCTCACTCATGTTTCTCAGTACTATCTACTGTACTTGCTTCATGTGTCCCAAGTAGCAGTTCTTAGGGTATATCAAATAATCTTTTCTTTTTTTGCAAAGTTTATGATGTAAGAAATGGCAATGCAGGCCACATATCCAAGAGGGACAAGAGGCAAACAGGGAGGTTGGGAAATTTCTGTTAGAAGCAGAAAGATTGTCACTTTTTGTGTTGGACACTCATGAGAGGTAAAGAAGCAACACTCAAGAACAAGATGGGAGGGCAGAGAAAATCCCCTGGTGTTTTATCTCTTATCTTCAGGAGACATAAAAGGAATGGGGTTTGGGACTTACAGAGTCATCTGTCTCTGCAGGTTCACTTTTCCACTCTTGCAGAATTGCTATTTCTTTTTGTCCATTTAGCTATTTAATTTGAGGTATATGACTTGATCTATTCAATGTTGAGAATCAGCACTCAAATTGTGATGTCAAGCCAATAGCTAATATTTAGAAATGGTTAACAGTAATAGGAAAATACTTTCAGATAAAATAATTGCTTTATCTCAGGTGGATAGAGATGTATTTATATATTTTTACTTTCCTTGGTAAGAAATGAGTTGGAAGTAACATTTTCTCTGAAAAGAAAACATTTCCATCTTTTCCCTCCTGTCAAATATTAAAATTTTGCAGTTGCAGGGTAAATCACATGAAGGGAACAAAAACAACAACAACAAAGCAAACAGAAAAAAAGATTAATTCTCCATCAGCAAGAGGAGCCAGTTCCCCCAGTTCAGCCAGCAGTCTTACTACTGCTGTATCCAGTGGAAGCATTAAGAACATGTGGCCAAGAGTGGGCGGAAGTGGGGCTGCCCATCCTGTTTGCAGCCAGTACACAGGCAAGACTAAACAGACTGTGGAACTGCACCTTGGGAAAAAGGAGTTCTGCTGTGTATTTTAGCAATAAAGTCTGACGAGGATTTCTCATCAAGATAGATGTCCCTAACTAAGTAGGAAAGATTTGAAGAAAATAGGTAAGGAAAATGATGCATAAAAATGTTTCCCTTTAAAGGAATCAAGACAAAAATATTGGAGTATTTTTCTTGATTGGTTGTATGGTTGATAAGTATTACTAGATTAAACTGTGGTCCTCAAATGGAGTTTCCCAGATACATTGTTGGATTTAACTAGATAAACAAAAATGATCCCAAAAAGTAAACAGAATTCAGGCTAGCATGTCATGGAAGTAAATGGCCCTCCACAGTTGTGCTTCAACTTAAGAATTTCCAGAAATCTAGTGATACAATCCATGCTTTCAGCCTGAGCGAAGAACGAGCCCTTCTGTTGAGTCCTTTGACCCTATGGATACTATGGGAGACATTTCTGACATGATTAAGTCAAGACAGCAGGAAATTAATCACAAATGAGATGTATTAGTAAAATCTATGAAGAATAAGACTTTAAAAAAAGTAGATGCCTGTGGAACACTTTATGATCTAAAAATGGGCTATTTTTCTCTAAGAGATGCTGGTCCAACATCTTATCTCTAAACCAGTGCTACTGTGAGAGGATTTACGTTTCTTAATATAGGATACAACTGAAGAAGAAGATTTGGAAGACACAGAGATAAAAGTGAGTTCAATTAGTTACAACTGACTCTCCAGGCAAATGTGAAAAAAATACTCTCTGTGTAGCACAACATATTCTTGCAGTTCACAGGCTAACAATGGGTCCTGTAAGAAAAACTGTTTTGAAACTCAGGGGAAAATGGTAAGAATATTAAAGGAAGATGCATTTCCTATTACCTAGAGAAGCTTGGGCTCGCTTTGTTGTTTCACTGAATGCACACTCTTCTTTTACATCTTTAGACAGTTCTACGGAAAGAAGGGAAGTTCTTGTACGTGTTCTCTACTAAGTTTTAACCTTTTAACCTTTTTTGCTGTGGGGATGAATGTTTCATGTATATATATATATATATATATATATATATATAAATGAGAAAAACCTGTAATCATGTTCTGAGAACTAAGATGATAGGATATAAAATGTCACATTCTTTGTCAGCTCATAGCCTAAAGAAATAATTTGAAATTACCTCAAAGGCAAATGGCATTGTTATTTAGGAAAAAAAGAATTCTTCTTATTATTGTTGTTTTAATAAAATCTACTATATAAAGTTATCCTACTTTCAAAATTTTTTTTCAACGTCATCTGCCTAAATCAAAGTCCTGAGTTTATATATAGTACACAAGTAATTTATTTGCCTTATCAGAGCTACTACAGATCTTAAGTTTATAGCTTAGCCTTACTACACAAGAAATAAGTAAAAAAATAATTTACTTTTCATATGATAATACAATTGGCATGTGTATATTTTGTGGCCAATTATGCTATTTCCTGGGATTACATATTTGACAGAAAACCCAGAAGTCTAAAGCCAAAAACTGTCAGAGTCTGTAATTGCTTTTCTGTGATATCACTGAAGTTAAAATTCATACTTATTGTTTCTGTCAGTTCCTTGATTGACACAAACAAGCAGGAGCATCAGCTGGGTATTTAGACCCTGGTTGAAGACGATCTGGCCCAAAGTTTGGAAAAAAATATAGACAAATTGAAAATCTTCTCATTCCCCATTGCAGCTGCAAGTGGTTCTATTTTAAATACATATATATAAATAGTGGATATATATGTTATACTTTTAGAAAACCAGTGGGAGAATCTACAGAAAACAACCTAACCACATATTACAGTATACTATGTATGCAGATATGGTGGGATCAGAGATTTAAATATTTTACTATTTCATTTATTTAGTCATGAAGAAATACCAAGATACTACTAGTAGAGACATCTTGTATCCTCTCACATAATTAATCCTAAATGTTGATAGTCATTTTGAATTAGTCCACACATATATATACACACAAATATACCTTTCTCCTGGATATTGTATATGCCTTTAAGAGATCATAATTTTATGAGGAAAAAATGCTTCGAAACTTATTCAAAATATATTTCACTGCTCTCACTAGTTGTGTTTCTCACTCCACAATTCAGAACAGATATGCCTTTAGAATAATCTTGTTCAGATACTCTATACTTCATTTTAAAATAAACAATTCAAATAAAATAATATTTATTTCTTAACTCAAAATACTTTGTATGTTGTAATTCCCAGGTGGTCTCTTATCTCAGCTAGGTAACAAGTTTAACACTGAATGTTCTAAGGGACAGCTACTTCAAAATATCAAAGTCTCTAGTGGTACAGTACAAGAAAGAAACGAGACACTTCTAGAAAACAAAATAACATGCCTCAATACATACTAAACCCAACCATAGGTCTAAATTTTAAAAAATATAGTTCAAGCTCCTAAACATATTATCATATTATGCCACAATATGAATGAAATTGATACATTGCTATTAAATTAGCATAAAATATAATAGTAAAAAAATTTAAAACTTATGACCAACAAGAAGTATAATGATATCTTTTCTGTAATAGAAATAATTAAAATAAATAAAATAAAAATATTTTTTCTCTTCTTGCAGTAGAAAATAAATAAATTTCCCAGGATGCAAAAATTCTTGTTACAGCTAGTTCTCTTTAAACATGAGAACTACTGCAAATGTGTAGTATCTTTTCTCTTCCTGTTAATGATGAAGTTATTTGAATTACAAGTAGGGACTTTTTGTTAGCAACATGTATATGTGAAGCTGTATATGTGAGTGAATAGGTTTATGTCAGAATGACACAATTGTCTTCCCTGACTGGATGGAACCTAATATTTTGTTATATACAAGGTGAATTTGGTCAGAAGATTATGCTGTGGGAAATAAAATATTTTCAGAGAAGCTGAGTGATAGGAGAATTACAAAATCTGTAATACACGTTGACAGTAACAAATAGTGCAGTTTTCTGTTTGCCTAAGTTAAAAAAAAACCCACAAATAAAATATTGAGTTTTGGTATTTCTGATACAATTCTCATTCACACAATTGAATGCTTAAATCCTAGACTTCTGAATATTATCAGAATACTTGTCTTACGTTTGTAAATGTAGATAAGCCCTTACTATTCATTAGACTAATATAAATATTTCATAAAAATTCAAGGAAGGCATATTTACATCTGTCATGGGATGAAAGGAAAAGCTGTTTCTTGGAAAGCTGAAAGCTGTCATACTGAATATTAAGACAAATTTCTAGAGAGTAAATGATGCAAAGAGGGAGAGCAAGAAATCTGTATTCATTATGACCTCTGCTGCCATTGTTCTCAAGCCAGAACTTCCTTGGGACTTCTAGTTTCATTCTAAATAATTATGAAATTAATAGTAAAAAGAATACTGAGATATTTGGGTTAACAACATAAAATGAAATGTAGTGATATGAATTCTGCAAAGAGAAATCACATATCATTAATTTACAATAATTCTATGAACATGTCAAAGCCATGGGTAAAGCCAAGATTAAGGGGAAGGTAGAAAACTCCTACCTGATTAAACATGTCTTTTACACAATGCCTAACTAAACTGTGGATCTCCTTATAACTCAAAGCTGTTAAAGCCAAAAGCTCAAGAAGACTTAAAAATGGGATTTAGACTTTTTAAAATGGTTTCTAGTCATAACATTTGGAATGAATTCTGACACTTCTTATACAGAGGTTTAACTAAATCCCTATCAGATAAAAACTAGGAGGAAAAATAATGTGGGTATAAAGATTAATACAATAGTGCAAAAATCTTAAAATTTTTCTTGCAAATTTCTGGAGTAGGTACAGAGATGGGATAGCTCTCTCAATGGCTCTAATCCTTGATTTTTACAGTAATTTATAATATCTCTTAATGTAATAGTAATTAAATCTGGAGGAGAATTGGAGGCAAGAATGGGAAGCTAATTTATGAAAGAGGATGTAATCCTGAGGTTAATAAGAATTCTAATCAGCATGTAGGGATTGATGTATAACCATGATGGATGCTTGAACAGCTGAAAGGATCAGATTCATTGACAGCAGATGTCTCCACAATTTGGAAGCACTAGGAAGAAAACAAGGTCTTCAAGTTCAACTACTGAAATTCTTACTAGCCAGCTCTTAGCTGGATTTCAGTTCAGGTTTGGCCAGCTAATGCTACAGACTTTGGCTTCACCAATGTGTGAAGTGTAACCAGGGCTGTCTTCTTGCTCACTTCACCTTGAAGAAAAACAAAACTCAGAATTATCTAGATGATAATGACATTTTAGCTCCAGTATTCTTATTAACCCACTAAATTTGATGACATTACAATATGGAATAATTTAAACATGCAACTTTACCCTAATGGAAGTCTTGTGAGCTTTGGAAGTAGAAGATGGCTGTTAAAATTTGTTTTTGAGGTTTGGTCTAGCTTAGATTCTCAGAACTTAATTGGACTATTTCCTATTTACACACTCAACTCTAACTATAAATTATGGATTTTTAACTGTGAATGGAAAACACACAGTATAGTAAAGGATGTGCTTCTACCATGGGAGTTTTATTCTTTTGCCTCAGTCTTCACTGGCAAGTGTGCTAGCCACATCACTCAAGCCTCAGAAAGCAAAGGCAGGGACTGGTAGAATGCAGAACTGCCCACTGTAGGAGAAGATCAGGTTCGAGAATATCTATGCCTCCTCCCTGGAAGTGTTCAAGGCCACATTGGATGGGGCTTTGGGCAACCTGGTCTAGTGGAGGGTGTCCTTGTCCACGTCAGGGTGGTGGAACTAGATGATCTTTGAGGTCCCTTCTAACCCAAACCATTCCATGGTTCTATGTCTTGTTCCTTAGTCTGAAGACAAAAAGATTCAGGCAAGAGGGAGACAGAAGATATTATGTAAGTATACGTGGTTAATTTGCAATTTTGAGGTTTGTAAAGACAGGATCGATCACTTTCAGGGAGCAGAGATGGGTGGTTTCCTACAAGGGAAAGGAAGCTTACAGAATGATGGCAGGGCTGGCAGAGCAGGGACATCACCAACAAGAGAACAGTCCCATGGTGACTGAACAAGGTGAGCAGGGTCAGCCAAGGGTCTGGTGTTTGCCAGCCAAGTCTGTGGTGAAGAGGAAGTCTGAAGATCAAGCCAGGTTGTCAAGTCAACAAGGCAAAGCCACGATCGGCAAAGTGTAAAGCCAGGCACAGGCATACCTGTGCTGTTCCTCAGGCAAGGGCCAAGGCAAAGCATGTGAGCTTCTCTGCAGCTCCCAAGCCAGAGCAAGGAGGCCCTAACAAGACTTCTCACAGCTTTTTCTCACAACTAGCTCTCTTCACAGCAGCTGGATGCAAGGCTACACAGCTGCACTACATCAGAGCTGGCCTTGAGTGCATGCAGCCAAACTCCTGCAGCAAGGCTACAGAATTTGGTGGTGGACTCATTGTACTGGCCTTTTTTTTTTTCTGTCCTGAACTTAAGTTGTTACAATTTTTTTTTTATCTGTATTTAAAGAAGGCAATAATGCATGTAAAGTTCCTCTTTTCAAGGTAATGTGAACTTCATGAGCATGTTTGTTCTGTGTTAGTTGGGTGGTAGCTAACTCTACTCTGTTAAGGACCGTAGTTTAAGTTATTAGGAATTGTTTGCTTGTGTATCTATCTAAATACAACTTTTAGTACATTGGAGTGCAGATATTGATTGGAAAGGGCACACTGTACTTCTTATGTTTTCACATGAAAAAAGAGTAACGGTAATGCAGAAGAGTAACTACTTGAAGTCATACAATCTTTTAGGCCTTCAGTTGGTCAGTTAGAGACTTATCCATAACAGACTTCTGCTGAAACCAGGGCTAATAATATTTTTTCATTAAAAATGATAAAATGTCCTCATCCTTTCTAATTGTTTCTTCTAGTAACTTTGAACTAAGTGGTCAGTAATCAGTAATGCAGTAATAAATGGCTGTCAGACAGTAGCTTGACTGTTTCCTGAGCCTAACCTTCTTTTTCAGACCACAGACTTCAGTTACTAAGCTTTGGGTACACGCCCTTTGCCACATCCATCTGATCCTTTGTGCTAATCTATCATTGCCCTAAAGATTTTGTGTTAGAGTGATCAGTTATTAACAATGACTAGATATATGGTTTTGGGGGATTTTGTCTGTCTGTCATTTTAAAGTAATTTGCTGATGATTTTTTGAATAAGAAAATACACTCTATTGAAACTTTTTTATCTTTAAACTCTTTTACAACTGTTTTGTCTTACTATCTAGGGTAATTACTTTCTTTTTTGATGAAATGTCAGGAAGGATATCTGAAGCATTTGGTGCATGTATTCCAGTCTGTCACAGAGTTCCGGTATGTATTAGGGAACTGAACCTACCAAAATTTGTGATTTATCACTTGTTTTAAGTCTGAAGTGGGACAGTCATGGATCTAAAAAGAGCTTCAAGACAACATGATCCTTGTAACAGTAAATAATTGAAAAATTCTGGTGAGTTATAGGCTGGAGGGTTTGTTTTCATTCAGTTCAGATTTTTAGGCAGGTGGGCTTGCAGAATGAATCCTGCAGATAATTGACTAGTGAAAGGAGTAGAGAGCTTTGCCAAACTGCTAGCAGCAGGCAAGCAGAGTATAAAAAGAGTAATCTTTGCAGAAAATGATGGCTTAAGTAGACACTTGATGTGTCATGAGTGTTATTTTGGAGAAGAAAAGCTAATAAACCAGAGGTATTAGAAATCTTTTGGTCAAATGTGTTCTTGGGTGCCCAGAATGGCTTGTTGGCTCCCAAGCTTATGAAGCACTTCACACTAATTTATTTTATTGCATTTCATGTTTGGATTCTTTTCCCTGTTGTTTCCTGAATTCTATTTTCTCATTAACAGTTTGTAATGCACCTTGATATGTGGCATATTCTTTCTCACATTGTTTTCTGCCAATGTTTGTGTTTCTATTGTGTCTGACTATGTTAAGTCAGTGATTTTTAATTGTCAGCTTGATGCTCCAGCTGGAAAATGTGTCAAAATGGTTTGTTTGGATTTCAAGATTTCCATTCTCAGCTCTTGTTTACCTTGTGACATATTCACAGCTTCCTCCCACTTCAGCTGCCAAAATTTCAGTACATATCCTCGAAATATTGCAGCCTGCTAGCTCAAAACTTATCTTCCTGGATCTTGACCTCTATCTGATATCAAAAAAAATCTTATTTCTTATGATTTCCATTAACTGGGTTAGTACATGATCTTTTCTACTAGTCTTTGCTGCTTCTATATTTTTCCTATCCCATTTCCCCCACCACCAGGGAGCAATAATGTGGAAGGAGAAACAAATCTCTACCATGGAATGCCTCAAAACAAACTGTAGACTTTGGAAATACAACAATTTTAAATCTTCACCAAATGGTCATATATTTAGATTACTGCTTTTTTTAAACAAATGCAGAATGAAACTCTTTCAGGTATTCTAGTTTCTCTTTATTCATGTTACTAACCCTAATCCTTGCTTTATAAAATGGGAAATTGCACTTTGTTCACTATGTTGCCACTTTCCTTATATTTTGTGTAGTTTTTGGACAGTCCTTATGGTCTGAAGTCTTAACTGTGAAGGACACAATATTGCTTTTATCTGTAATCGCTGTTTATAAAACACTACACATAATGTTCTAGTGTAGTTTTTGTGATTGATCTATTGTATTTCTTCTATTTTTTTTTTCTAAGTAAATATTGAAATTTTGGGGCTTAAATAATCAAGTAGTGCTGCTTCTCCCTTATTAAATTCCACTAAAGCAATATGTTAGCTAGTTATTTAGAATTATTGTTTTAGTTCTTATGTGATTTTTAACACTTTTTGATCTCATTTACTTTTCTAATCTAAATATCACATCAAGGAGGGAAGGAAAAAGACTTGGGACTAGAAATGCTAGACATGAATCACCAGATGTTTATACAAATAGTTATTTTAAAAAAGTGCTACATAAAAGCAAAGGCTTTATTCTTCATATACTTAATACTGAAGACAAAAGAAATTGAGAAATTAATCTAAAAGAAACTTTTAGATTTTGAAGGAGAAATACTGATTGAACAAGCTGAATGCTAGTGTAAAGAGTTCCCAAGATCAAATATGTTACCTACTCAAATTCACTGCACTAAAGAAGTTTCAAGTGACCCTTAGCTATGCAATAGAAGCATGAAATGTGTGGTAGAGAAAGCTTGAAATGGCTTGAAAGGCAATCAACATAATTTTAGATATTGGTGTTAAATCTTAATTTATGGCAAGGAAGGATGCAAATAAATTTGAGTGAATAATTTAATGGTTTGAGTTAATTCTGGTAATCTGACTTTTTGAGCCATGCCGTGCTGTTTGGATTTAATGGGGTTAAGATCTAGACAGATGCAGAAGAGAAGAGACAGGTGAGAAGGCAGAGAAGAAGAAACTGAAGAAGTAGATGAGAAAAGTTACAGTAAGATTTTTTTTTTAAAAGATATTAAATCATATTTACATGAATAAATAAAAGATTACAAAGGAATGTCCCTGAGCACTAGGAGACATGGAGCTTTTGGAGCGAGTCCAGAGGAGGGCCATGAAGATGATCAGAAGGCTGGAGTGTCTCTCCTATGAAGACAGGCTGACAGAGTTGGGTTTGTTCAGCCTGGAGAAGAGAAGGCTCCAGGGAGACCTTATTGTAACCTTCCAGTATTTAAAGGGGACCTACAAGAAAGCTGGAGAGGAACTGTTTACAAGGGCATGTAGTGATAGCACAAGGGCAAATGGCTTTAAACTAAAAAGGAGTAGATTTAGATTAGATATTAGGAAGAAACTCTTCACCATGAGGGTGGTGAGGCACTGGCACAGGTTGTCCAAAGAAGTTGTGGATACTCCATCCCTGGAAATGTTCAAGGCCAGGTTGGATATGACTTTAAGCAACCGGTCTAGTGGAAGGTGTCCTTGTCCATGGCAGGGAGGTTGGAACTAGATGATCTTTAAGGTCCCTTTCATACAAAACCATTCTATAATTCTAAGTCAATTTGTAATGGTTAAATAGCTAATACACTCCTTAGCACTCTTTTTCTTGTGCTAAATAGGACTCTCCAAAACAATTTCCAAGCATAGTTAGTGAATTAGTATAGACCAGGAACAATTACTTCCCAGCAGGTAGTGGAGATATGAGTCATAGCATGCCAGTTGGTTTTGGTGCCACAGATCTCTTGAGCAGATTTTAATTTCTAGAAACAGACATGGAAGAAGTACTAGGAAGATGTATCAGGGAGGATCTAGGAGTCAATATCTTGTGTCCAAAAATAAGTTTGACTATGGAAAGATTTCTAAAGACAAATGACTGATCTTTAAATAGAAATATTTTATGTTTTGATGCCTGCAAAACAGGTCAAGAGGAAATCAATCTAGTGAATGCCTCATAAGATACAGGTAATTTGGAAAGATTGCACGGCTGTGCAAAAAAACCTTACTCATATGGAATAAAATGTCTTCTCCTTGGGTTCTGCTACCATCAAACACTTCTAAGTTCAGTTTACAGTGTGGTAATACATATTTAAAACATAATTTATTTTTTTATCATCTTGGAACCTAAAGTGTTAGGACTTGTCAGGTGAAGCTGATTTCATTATGAAGAGCTTAACCAAGATTTACAAAATACTATGCTGATGAATACATAAATTGGAATAGGGAATGATGTGTTAAAAATCTCATGCACAACAGAAAATATAGAGGGTCTACTCAAGGATTTACTTATAATGTAGAAAGAATGAGACCTCCATTGTTACCTACAGAAGATTAGACCACTATGGTAAATAGAGAGTTAATTGTACAAATGCAGTTACAAAATGTGACTTCTTTGTGTGCATGTAAACTAATTTGTTTATGGCATGTGAATTTTAATTGGGGATGATAAACTACAGTTATTTATGGAATTTTGGAGTCTTTTGTTTTCTGTTAAAGCTTAATTTAAGCACATCAATAAAATGGAGACTTGTGTTTATGATTTTGTACATTAGTTTTTGAAAGAAGAGTATGTGATCAGCATACCTATACCAAGCAAGATTGATACAGGAAAGAAAAAAATACTTTTCACATTCACTAGCATTCAAAGGCAGAAAATTACTTTATCCTGTAATACTTTAGACATTAAGATAGAACGGTTGACATGATGAATAGTATGCATGCAAGCGTTGCACACTATACTTTGTAACTGTTGTAAACAGTCTATTAATCTCTTTCATTAAATGCAGGAGCCTCAGAAATTTAAAACTGGGCTGTCACAGGCTTATCAGCCATCTGGTGTCTAAGGTTATTTCTAGTGCTGTGGTGGGTTGACCCTGGCCAGCAGCTAAACCCCAACCCAGCTGCTTGATCACACCCCTGCTCAGCATGATGGGGAAAGGAATTGGAAGGGCAAAAGCAAGAAATCTTGTGAGTCAGGATAAAGCTAATTTAATAAGTGAAGCACAGCAGTATGTTCAAGCCAAGCAAAATAAAGTTCATTCACTACTTCCTATCTGCAGGCAGATGTTTAGCCATTTCCAGGGAAACAGGGCTTCATCACACATATCAGTTACCTGGAAAGACAAATACCATAGCCAAGAACTTTCCCCCTTCCTCCTTCTCTCCCTGAACCTTTATTGCTGGTCATGATGTTGTATGGTTTGGAATATCCTCTTGTCCTGTTTGCATCTCCTCCCAACTTCTTGTACACCCCCACCTCCATTTGTTGGGAAGGGCAGAGTGGGGAAAAAGAAGGCCTTGAGGAAATGCTAACACTGTTCAGCAATTAATGAAATATTGATGTGTTATCAGCACTGTTATAGTCACAAATTCAAACCACAGAACCATACAGACTTCTATGAAGAAAATTAAGTTCATCTGTCCAGAATCAGTCCAATTTCTACCCCTTATTTCATACAATTTATGTCATGCTCACATGATACACTATCCAGTATGTCCTCATTAATCAGCACCTTCCCATTACTATCCTTTGACGTTGTGCACAGATATTATTCCCTTTGTCTATGTGCCACCTTTGTAATTGTATATCACAGCCCACAATTGTATATCACAGGCAAGTGTAGAACTCGTATCAACATGGGGCTAGACACATCCCTGTTTGACAGCAGTTCCATATTCTACTTTGTGCAGAATAATTTTACAGTCAATTTATATAATCTAGGTTTGTAAGGACCTTCTTTTAAGCCATCTTTATCTTTCTTTGTACTATCCATAATTCTGTTCATTTTGTGACTCTCTTCCTTGGTCCTCTCCTTTTTCTGGCCATTTCTTATGGATTTATTTCACTAATACTTACTATTTGATCTCCTCTGAACCGTAGACTTATCTGCTTTATCTACTCTAGGACTGAAAACTGTGAGGAGAAATGAGATGTCAGTGAATATCAGGGGTCTGGGTACACCAGCTGCACTGTATCAGGGCGGAACTTGAACACAAGCTCCTTGTTCTCAAGATCAACCCTGATACAGTGCAGCTTGGCAAGCTTACATCAGTCTTCTCTAAAACTAACAAATTGTGAAAAACAGCCTTCCTGGGGCTTCTCTTCCTTGGTTCAGGAGCTTCATTGAAGCTTGGGTCCTGGATCTTGGTCCTGGCTTAAGCTATGTTGCAGGTATGCCTGTTCCTAGCTTTGTGCTTTGATGATCCTGACCTTGCCTTGTCTACTTGGTTTGACCTTGGACCTGCTCAGCTCTTTGTGCTTGAATACTGTGGAACTGCGCGTTTTGCTGGGGAGGCTAATGCCTTTTTTTTTGCCTTGCTGTTGCCATTGGGTCCCAGCTTGTCTTTCCTAGAGGAGCAAGCAACTCTTGCCACTTCCTGAAAATGAAGACCATGAGCCATGTTTCCAGGATATTAGTCTTTTCTGATATATATGTAGGGTTTATTTTATTTTTTTTTCCAAAATTAATAGTATAGTTTCACACAGAAATGATTCAATTTTTAAGAAGTTGAAATTCCAGACCTTTGTTAGGTCTAGCAGCCCTGGTTTAAAATCACTTATCAAGTTCCAGTATGACCATCTGAATCTCTTATTTCATTCTGACATCCTCCATTTGCTTTTCCTTTTTCTCTGCATGATAAATTATTTCAGAAGCCTGTATCTTCCCATAAATATGTAGAGTTCTCACCAGGTTTAGGCCTCCTCGATAATAAAACTTTGTTACTGTGAAGGAAAACAAAACTCACCTAAATTATGCGCCTTGTAAATCAGCAGTGAAGGGCTACTAGGAGAATTTGCTTCTTCCTAATCACAGTTAGTTTCATTTATGCCCTGAAGTATGAGAATTAATCGTCCTCATGCTATTTAATATTAAAAAATCTGAAATCAGATGTTCATCACACAATAAAAAGATGTATAAACTTACATTAGGTACAACTTTGTTCATATACAATGAAAATCTCACAAAGATTTCACTTCAGTGAAATTCTAAGGGTGAATTTATTGGAAACAATGGGAGGGCAGCCTGGTGGAGAGATGGAATTTATACATTCTGTGAAGCCAAAGATGGATTTGGTGCATTTAAATCTGGCTAGGACTTGAGTTTGGACTTCAGATGTACAGTGTGAAATGGAAATGATCTGGTTTGTAAGACTTTTATAACATGGATTGGTGTGAGATGAGACAGTTAAATCATAAATATATCTTATTTACTGATATCATTGCAACCATAGATGACATGATAAATGAAAGGAATGAGAAGGTGTCTCAGGCAACTGGAATAACTTAGGAAAAAGGAATGAGGTTTTTATATCTCTTTGAGGGGGGAGGAGTAAGCAAAATTTTAACTAGTTATCTCTTCAAAGACTAGTTATGCTTATGAAAGGAGAATAGAGAAAACTGAGATGGTAAAGCATAGCTAAAAGTGATGAAAAGATTTAGTATTCATCTAGAAATTATATTTTCATAAGAAATACAAACAGTTTTTTAAAGAAGCATGTGAAAAATTTGTAAGTTAATATTTTAACATAAATATCTTAATGAATATCAGGTTCAATAATGTGTGCAACAGCAAATAGAAACACTAGTCTCATTTTCATGAGATAGAAACCTTAACAACAAGTTTTATTCACTGTCTGTAGCCAGAAATGTAAGATTTTTCTACTTCATCTTGTAGATGATGTAACAGGTCTGTAAACCAAATAGAATTTATGCGGGCATCTGGAAATTTTACCTAACTCCATATATGGCCAAATCACTGCTGAGACATTGTCTCTGTCATTGTGTTGGGTTTAAAAAAAAGAAAAAAACCCAACATTCTCAAATGTAAAATTTCCATTACATTAGAATCCACTTGGATGCTGTTTATTACAAAAAAATTAATGGAAAAATAAACTCATAAGGATGCTTTTGCACAAAGACTTCGATTCTGGTCTTTAAACAAATAATGTCAAATACTCAGTGCTATCCTTGGTATGAAACCAAAATAGAGATCTTTTTCAAACATGTGGGCTACAGTATTAACATTTATATCCCCCAATTAAGCATGAGAGAATTAAACAGTTTTTTTCCTATTGTTGCTTCTGTGCTTCTTGGGGGAACGTATGAGGAAAAAAAAAACCAAAATATTTTGGTACTGTTCAAAGCTGCATCTTCTTCTACCTCTGTAATTTGACATATTTGACTTCCAACAGAACAATCACAGAAGAGAGATATATGTTGCCGAGTTTTATTTTTTGCCAGAAAACTGCTGACACTATTCCAACTGCCTGGTACTGTCACATACCATGAAATCTGCAAGAGGCTTACTGAAAACTGAGGTGTGGAGTTATTTACATATCCCTAGGCCACAATTCTTCTACCACCACTGGTCTGTCACTTATGAAGTTTGACGCATTTGTTTAAAAAGAATTACTATGGAATTTTTTTCTCCCTATTTTGTGGGTAGATATTCCAGATACTGGTAGGTTATGTCTTTTCATATTTCAATCCATAAGTACGATTGCTATTTTCTTCGAGTTAGACCCTAATACTGTAAGCTCAGCTCACAGGGTATTTGATAAACTTTGGTAATCACTTCGCTGGAGCAATGACTGAGGTGAGCCAATAAAATTTATGTCTATGCTATTTTGATTCTTTTGTCCAAAGATATCACCAGGATCCCAATCTTATATAGTAGAAAAGAAGACTCACAGATAATCCTTGGAAAGCTCCTGGAAGATTCCTACTAATAAATGTAGATTTGTAGTCAAAAGCAAAAATATTATCCCATGATTATGCATTACATACACACTAGTTTCCAATTATTAGAATTCTTTTTCTTCTAGCTGCAGAACCTTGATCCCTTTTAGGGATTAGTTACCTCATCCCAATTTTAGAAGAATTGCTGGTGACAATATTCATGTTTGGTAGCAAAAAAAGCAAACTTTATTTGAAATAGTAATGGATTGATTTATTGATGCATAGAAGTGTGGCAATAGGATGCATCTAGGCTAGATTTTGAATTCCTGAGCACATTTTTATCCTGAGTATATGTACGCTTGCCTGAGGGCAATGTCTGATGATGCATTACTTATAGTTCCTGTATCTGAGAAAGTACCTGACTTCTCATGGAAGAACTGTTGATTAGAAATTGTCAGTGCTGCAGGCTGGCTTATCTACATTCATTGTCTTCTGATTATGGGTTCAACCACTTGAAACTTTGTTTGTTTCTTTGCTTGTTTCATTTGAGGTTTTTGCTGTTTATTTTGTTTTCCATTCAGGAGCCAGAAAGTCTTAGACTACTCACATGGTAGAGGTGCTTTACACAAAGTTACAAACTGTCATGTATAGAAACCATATTATCATTACAGGTAAAAGTAATGGTAGTACATAAAAAGGACTTGGAAGAGGGACTTTGACAACTCTGCAATAGTTTCAAACCTCTTCTTAAGCTTACCTTCAATTATTTGAGTTTCTCCAGCTCAAGAAAAATCTGTCCTTTAAAATGTGTTGCTTGTTTGTCTACCATATTGTCCCCAAATAAACCTTAATTAGCTTGCATTCATTCCAGTTTACTTTAGGCATCTAACCAAAGTGAATTATTTGAGAACATATTTAGCTAAAGCTCCCTCTACTCTCAGTAGAGATAGGACCTGAATCATCCCCTCTATCAGCTCTAAAGGAAATTGAGAGTAACTCCTGAATTAGAGAACTCCATTTGCTGACTGAGATAGCAGGGATTAATTTGGGCCCTAGAGTGCCAATGGTTTAGGTGGAGGTCTGGGAGAGTACAATTATCTTTATCTTGACAAAGAGAAAAGTACAAGAAGAGCAGATCTGTAGAGTGAAATGGTTGAGTATGCCTGAATTCACTGGCAGGATTTTATTTTGGAGTCCTGCCTGGTCCCCTACTCTGACACCCCTTTGCTGTTGGAGTACTTCTCCTGAGGACCATCTTCCAGGTTACCTTGTGCTGAAGGGAATTCAGTTTGCACGTTTGGAGTGAACTTCTACATTACTGACTGCTGCAGTGCAAATATAGATAGACTGAAGCTCCCTTTATTGTGATTTATTACAGTTCTAGGACTGTACTTCACATTCTGTCTGTTGAAATCAAGTTCACAGCAGTTGCCTGTCTTAGGCACATGCACAGAGAGCTAACTGGAGGACATTGCCAATGCGTTCACATTACATTACACTATATAATGCTTTTGCATGACTTAAATTTTACTTCCACCAGGAAGAAAACTTCTTTTAACATGTCAGAGGTCCACTCTAGGACACACTGTAAGACACTAAAGTGAAAGGCAAACTTCCAACCCCAACATCCTGCACACTAAATTTGTAGTGTAGATGTATCGAGAGAAGACTGTAATGATGCAAACCTAGTGCAGGAAGTAGGGGTGATCAAGAGATCCACTTCAATAGTTTAACAGTGGTTCAAGTTTAGAGAGAAAGGTACATAGCTTTACATGAGCGAGAAAATCAGAAGGATTCCAGGGCAGCTTTTAGAAACATACAGCAAGCAGAAGAAAAGTGTCAGAAAAAAGGCTGAAACTGAAAAAGTGACTCGAGATGGAAATGAATCAGATTTTTTGTGCTTGAAGCATGTTGTAGCATGAAGCATCAGCAAGCTTTGAGTTTAGAATTGGGCCAATGCTTCTCCAGAACTGTAATATTTTTGATCACATGAAGGCATACTGACAAGCCTGTACCACAGATACTTTATAAAGCATGGCTCAGATAAACAAAACAGAATAAATGTCCTCCTTCAAATCATCTGTAGCATATCAAATCAAGCTTATTTGGTTTATTGTACAAATACAGGTCCATGTTGTCAGTATGTTTCTGGAGCTGTAAAACAGGTTAATAAAATTCAGTTAAAAAAAAACCAAAACTGACAGCAAAATATTTTGAGTTGGAGCTGGCAGCTTGTAGCTGCTAGTAATTAGGCTTTGTTGCCTGGGCCACCTTTTATTTGACTTTGCAAATTTTCATTTGAAGACCAAATGTTACAAAGCATATGGACTGCCATAGTAATCCCATATGCCAGATGATAGCTGGCAGTTATCTGTGCAGGATTCAGACAATGATGAGATTACAGAATGCTTTAAAGTGTACATCCAGTTTAATAGGCATCCCTGAAATTTTAAAGGGCAACAGTAGTAGATTTGCTGCCTTTAGTGTTTCTAGTCATTCTTAGGCTTTTAACTTAAAAACTGGGTTTTCATACACAAATCAGGCTTTAACAGAGAATTGTTAGTACTACGGACAAATGTGCATTATCATTAACTGAACGTTATTGCAACATTCAGCTTTTAATAGTGCCATTTTGTTATTATAAATCTCACTTTTTGTATTGTAATACAGATGTTTTTGGACAAGCTACAAATCAATTTAAGCAGCTTAAAGCTAGGAAATTATAGGTCTTTACAGTAATTTTGTGGAAAAGTGTTCTAATCAACTAGTTTTATATATTTACTGCGCACTTTTCACAATGCATGCTTTCCATGATATGCTAAGAAAATGTTACTTGGTGTATATATTGACAACAGTAAACTAAGAATAAAATATTTTTTCTCAAGAATCTTCTGCACTTCTTGAGATTCCGTTTGAGGGCATCTTCTCCTAAACCAAGCCGGTCTCTAATTGTTTCATTTAAATCCAGCATTATTTTTCTTTGGTTAACTGAATGCACTTTAGCCCTGTTAAGAGACTGACATTTTTACAATTCTTAACTATCTAAAAGGCTCTCAACACTTTGAGGATTAGAGTTTGTGGATTTTCTTTCAGAGAACACTCACTTCTGAAACTAAAAACATCTCTTACAATTTAAGAAGGAAGATTAAGAGGTCTCCATGGAGTGGCAACAGTTTAATTTTCTTCAAGCACAAACATCCAGCATATACAGAGCAGCAATAAGTTACCTGGTGAAGCATATTGACCACAAAGAAAAAAAATATTTTTGAGAAAGAAATTAACCGAGAGGCTCATGTCCAGGGCTAAAGAAGATCAACTGTACAATTACCTTTATGTTAGATATTTCCATGTTAGCTCTAGAAGAGGTGGTTTCTTTTTTTAAACACAGTGCAGTGCTATGCAGATTTCCTAGCCTCACTCTTAGAAAAAACATTTTAATGTTATGTTAATACGGTCTTGTTGGTAGCAATAAGAATTTTAAGAGGCACTTTTGATCTCTTTAAGTTTTGTGATACTTCACAAATAAGAAATTTGCTTATATTTTGAGTAAATTAGAGTATTATTTGAGTAATTATTTTAATTAAAGTAAATCCCTGATTATTCCACTTTTTCCACTCAAGAACGAGCTTCAAAAGTAAAATCATAGACAATCTCAGAATATCCATAACCCCAGCACATTTATATTATGTCTTCCTTTGCGTTCTTCTCTTTTATTTTGTGTTTTAGGAAATGTGCATAAACAAAAGCTGTAAGTACCCTGAAAATTACAGATTGTAAAGCAGGGAACTAATTGGTCAAAACCCAAAGTACCTGCACAAGTACGTTTCAAAGAACAGGATATTTCCAACTTGCCTAAGATACTAGGGAGACGTGGACCTACTCTTTACCTCAGAAAGCCAAACTGCATAAGGTATTTATCTTTTATACAAGGTAACTTATATTTACAAAAAAACCTCAAACACAAATAAACCAAACCAACTAAAAACCCCAACCAGACCCAAAACTATTTACTAGCAAAAAGGAATTTGCCAGTGAGTTTTTGAAGTCATAAAATAAAGATGGAAGAACACTTAGTTTATTTTTTGGGGGGAAAGCATCAAAAGCTTTCCATTCGAATTNCTGTTAACTAGGTGTTCTTCCATCTTTATTTTTTTTGGGGAAAACATCAAAAGCTTTCCATTCGAATTTGAAAATAAAGGATATCTGAAAATAGAGCCTTGCTGAAACTCCTTCCACCAGAATGCTAGAGAATGATTAAAAACCTATGCTACAGAAAATAGTTCAGATTACTGTGGGATTTATCTTTTCTCTTCATATGATAGGTCTTATTGTTCAAAAATATATACAATGATAATATTTTTTTAGACATTCCTTCTTAAATATTGCATTCAAATGGAAAGTCTGTACTGTACAACTTCATAACTTAAGTGATATGTAACTGCTAACATTGACTGCTCACAGGATTAGCTAATCATCAGCTGAAGTAATGTGATCACCTGTGTTGTTATTGATGATAGTGTGAACTGGGATTCATTACTGGTGCTGGGAATTAGATATGTTTGATCATTCCAACTGTAGATCAATCTGGTAGATACACCAGTTAAAACTCTACAGAAAGAAACATTAAAATCACATTGTTCATTAGATAGTCATATCTAATTATTTTATTTTTTTTAAAATAAGGAATTTTTTCCTTTTCTGTTTCCCCTTCCTCTTGGCTTTTTTTTTTTAATGGTAACACTTTTGATCTGGAAAGTGAATAACACACAGATAAAGTTATGAAAGATGTCCCTGCACTGGCTTAAGAACAAAAATAATTACACATTGTTTTAACATGCATTGTATTTCAACTGTATTTTTCAAAAACGATGCTCAGTGCCTAAATAACTGAACATCTTTTTAATAGATAATTGCTCTTTTAGAGTCCAAAACTAAAGCAGAAGGCACTGAAACAAACTAACAACTGAAAAATTTTGTAAGTAATTTCCATTTCCCTACCCCATCTCTTTCCCTTTGATTGATTATTCTCCTGGGACCTCATTTCTTGGTAAACTATGAGGCAGCCATTATGTTCAGAGGTCATTAATATCATCTAAACTAGAAAAGCAGTGAAGAATTTTTTCTATTCTCCACTGTCTAATAAAAATGAGCTCAGACAATTGTCAGATCCAAATGTACACCAATGTAAGAGTTTTTAGAAATAAAAGGCACCTAATAAGCTACTGCATAATAATAAGCTACTGCATAAACACTGCCTCAGTCATACATGACAGTTTCAACTCTAACCCTGACTTTAAAATTCTTAACTTAATGAGAAACTCAACATACAAATTCAAAGGAGAACTACGTTCCCTTAATGACGCAAAGAGAACATTCCTGGTTCACAGACAGATTTTTACAACTTGCCAGTCATGTTTTGGTATTGATCAATCCAGGTGAGTTTTGGAGAATTTAACTAAGACTAAAATTTATCCTCTCATTATAATCACATTAGGAAAAGTAGGGAAGGTGTGATGCATTCCCAGAGACCAGGGGCAGAATCAGAGTTCCCTCCCTCTGTTCAAGCTGTACAATAGCAAAACCCACAGCGTTATGAGGGAACTCTGCCAGCCATGAAAGGAGGGAGAGCATGCCCCTGGCTTGAGACATCTGAGGGTCACAGATAGGACTAACTAAATCCTGTGTAAGACTGCATCTTAATCTTCAGTTTCTATGAAGCTGGAAAACAACAGCGTACTCTCAAGGATCTTGGCTATACATATGTTAGTACATTAAATAATGTCAAGTCACAGACCAGGATACTGGAATTCAAAAAAGTATGTATTTTTTAAATGTCGGAATGATCCCCAGTAGAGTTTTTGGCCAGGACAACTAGTGTTCTCCCAAGCATAATGTGGGAGCCAGGCATGGGGCAGGCATCCTTCCATACCTATAGTTTTTGTGTGGACACTGTCATGGATGCTAAAGCACTTTAACAATATAGCCACAGTCAGCCTGTGCCAACTATGTTTGGAGCTAGAGAACAGGCCCTGGAGGTGTTAAGTTTAATAACGTAGATAAGTCCAGAGCTTTCCTGTGAGAAAAGCTATGGAGCAGGAGGTGAGACTGAAAAAACAAGGTACTGTGAGTTCCTCTCTTCCCTCGTGTCCTGTGCACTGGGTTTGCTTTGTTCTTTGTTGATAACAAAAGCTCCATGTTACCATTATACTGATGCTTAGATACCTGTAGCAGGAAACTTAAAAATAAAATAGTAGAAATAGAGTAGAACAGATTAGTCTTATAAGGCTTAATATGTAGTGGTTATGATCTCGATTATTTTATTTTATTAAAATAAGTGGTGTCATAACGGTGCATGTAGTAGCAAGTATTACTGATGTTATATCTGCCAGTAACCATTGCAATCAGGGAATAAACTGATTCTAGCCCCACCTTTATATCTTGAATTCATACAATCTATTTTCTGGACTATTAAAAAGGTATTGATTGATTAGAATCACAATAAGGCATATTTTTCAAGTTTGATAGATTCTACCATAAACAATTTTTATTAAATGTCACATGAGGAGTTATTGCTTTGTATCTAATGGGTCTTCTTGCATTATGCCTTGCAGGAGTGTATTGAATCACTGAGAAACACTGGATAGGAGTTATTGCTATAGATGGCACATTTTCTATGAAACTAGACCAAGTCCTAATTGAAGAATTCTTGAGCCTCATTCTGTAAGCTCTCTGCAGTTTGAGCAGGTCTGTAACACCGGCGGGAGGAGGGATAGTTGTTTTTTCAGATAGGAAAATAAAATAGCAGACTTCAGATATCAAAACAGGAACTGTTAAAGTAAATGTAACACTGTATGGTGGTTTGTGTGGTAATATGACTAGATAGACAGCACAAACGAGAATTCCAACTAGCAGAATATCAAGTGGACTTTTAATGGCACTTTAGCATGCTCATTTAGTACATGTGACATCTGAAAGACAGGAAGGTGGTCAGTGTAACACTATTATTACATAAAAGTTTAAAGATAGGCTAAATTACAATTTTGTTAGTTTAACTTCAATCACAGGAGAAGTAATAGATATTATTTTAAAGATCCAGTGGGTGGACATTTTGAAAGCTATATCTTGATGTGGTGGGTTGACCCTGGCTGGGGGCCAGGTGCCCACCAGAGCCGCTCTATCACTCCCCTCGTTCACTAGACAGGGGAGAAAAAGTATAACAAGCAGCTTTGTGGGTCGAGATAAGGACAGGGAGAGATCACTCACTTCTTATCGTCACAAGCAAAACAGACTGAACTTAGAGAGAGAGAATTCATCTAATTTATTCCCAAACAGAACAGAGTAGGGGAATGAGAAATAAAATCAAATCTTAGAACACCTCCTCCTACCCCTCCCATCTTCCCGGCATGCCAGAGAGAAAAACAAAATTCCAGATTATGATTCCTTCAGTAAAGTAAGAACAGCTGAGTAATTTCTACCGGATCTTTATCCATTTTAGTGGCTGATCCCTTCAAGGAATGTAGAGTGATTATACATATTTTGTGTCATCGACTGTTTGCCAATAAAGAATACAGCAGCCAAACGTGATCAGTTCAGTGTTCTAGTCTGTATTCTTAGCAAAAGTAGCTAAACAAGAAGATTTTAATTTGAAATGGATTGAAATAGATTGAAGTGGTTTATTAATTTATCAAAGACACATAATTAACTGTCAGTCAGTGACCTGTACACTGCAGATCAACATCAGCAGTACAACAAATAAACCAAGTACTAGACACAAAATGCTGATTTATATGACAAAAAAAGTCTAAACACCCCTCTATAACTAATCCTCAGAAGTGCCCATCCTGCAGCCTCTCTAGGTTACATGCACACCTCCCTCAAAGGCCAGGTGGGTTACACACACAGATGTGCGCACACACACACACACAAGTCTGTTCTGCCTGACCTCAGAAGGGGTGTGTGGCCTTCATGGGGACCATGCTCTGTGACCTGCTCTGTCTCCTCTCTGGGACAAGTCTTTATGCTGCTTCTGTATTTTTCAAGCTTGTGCTTTCTTAGCTTTAAAAATCTCTTTGTAATTCCCTGGTTACTCTTTTATCCAGTGGATGGGTGTCATCCTCTTTAACACAATCATGTTTGTTCAAATGCTCCTTAGACAATTTTAGGTGTCCCAGCCCCACACACTGGCTACACTGATATTCCCATCTTAACAACAGCAGTTACCCAAGGCCTTTCAGCAAAGATGGGCCGTGCAACTATCCTCACAACAATTTACATGCACAAGGAGGCATTTACTAATATGAAATTAAAAATGTAATAACTTTTTTTTTTTTTTTTTTTTAAATTTTCAGCACTCAGCTTTGCTCCCAGAGTCATACAGTATTTCTCCATGACTATTTACTCTAAAGCAGCTAGAGGCAAAATCTCTACTGGAACTGGCCTTGTCACTACAGAGGTCTCAACAGCCAGCAGTCTCCTTCTGCTTCTAGATTTTTCAGGACACCTGGAATATCTACAAGACTAGCCTTGATCTTCCATTTGCTCCCATCATTTCATTCTCTGTAGTAAGGTTTCAGATAATTTTAAAAGATAATTACTAATGGATCTTAAGATCTTTGGAATCATGGGTGCTTTTGAACTTTTATAGCATAATGAAAATGTCTGGGTTTACTAGTGGAATTATTTTATTAACAAAACAGACATAAGAGATGGGTGGAAGTATGGGGCAGGCAATCTTTAATTGATGGATTCTGCTTGATTACATTTTTAGATTAAAACCAGAAAAACAGAAAGTATTTAGCAGATAAAGACAAATATTAGCAAACTGGGTGGTATATTTGCTGTCATCATTTTATATGAATAATATGTTCTACGAAAATAAATATTTCAGTATGTGTGCAAAACTATTGAAAATAATACTTATGTATTCTGCTGACTTCTGCTTGCCCAAATTATGTTTTTATGATTACAGCCCAAGCCTGCACAGGGGCAGAAATACCAAGGAGTAGGTGATTTCACTACCCTATCTCAGAAGTCATGACTCTAGTCAGAAATCCAACAGCATATTACAAAAGTGGGCTCGGAAGCAGCAGCTAATCCCACACCCTAGAGTAGATACCAAACCATTGCTGCTGAGAAAAACACAGAGCTCAAATCAAAATAAGTTCTGACCAGGGCATTGGAAAGCCAAAATAAACTACACCAAACCAAAAAAGTAACAAAATACAAACTTTTCTATAAAGCTAGTGCTTTACAATAGTTCATTGTTTTTTGGGGTTTTTTTTTAGAGTTACATGAAAAGTGGTTTTGTTTTGTTTTTGGTTTTTTTTGGTTTTTTTTGTTGTTTTTTTTTTTTTGTTTTACTTTATCATAGGATATCAGTTGATAAAACATACATAGATTTTTTAAAAAGATTTTTTAGAATATTTACTGAACCTAGAGCATACAAATATTTCAAGACAAAAGCTGTCTGGTCACAAAATCATTAGTGAAAATTAAGTGTGAAAGTGAAAATAAATTTAAACATAAATCTGAAGTTTAAATGAGAATTCTTTCCATATGGTAGTTTGTACTGGTTTCTTCATAGTAGCTCATATGGTGTTATGTTTTGGATTTGTGCTGAAAACAGTGTTGATAATGCACTGATGTTTTAGTTATTTCATGAACAGTGCTTGAAAAACACTAAGGCCTTTTCTGCTTCTCACACCGCCCTACCAGCAAGGAGGCTGGGAGTGCACAGGAAGCTGGGAGGGGACATAGCTGGGACCCCAGCTGACCAAAGGGATGTCCCAGACCATATGACGTTGTGCTCAGCAATAAAAGCTGGGGGAAGGAAGAGAGGCCATTGAAGGACAAGGACAGCATTTATGCTGTCGGAGTAGCTTAGGTTAGAATTCACGCCTGATGCCAAACTTCCTGATTCTGTGATTCATCCACGTCTAGTGCTCCCAAGGTATTACTTGTCTTGCCTCACATTAGTTGGCTGTCATTTAGACTTCTAATCCTCTACTTGTAATCTTTTCTTCTAGCGTCCTTTTTTAATCAATGGAGAAGACTTCTACAGGCAGTAAATCATACAAACCTTTTTCAGAAGTGTGCTTTATAATAAGTTAATTTACCCTTTGAGACAGTCTTTTTTCACCTGTTACTATTAAAGTAACCTAGAGTGGCTAGTTTAAAACACTGAGTTTTATGACTGAAGTTATGTGAGCTGAATTCTTCTTTCCCACACGCATAGGCACAACTCAGAGGGATCTGTGGGACATATGAGGTATGTGTGAACAGTGCATGTGAGATTATGGAAACTGATGCTTGTTTCGATGACCCTGAGACAGAATTATGCAATGCAAACTGATTTTTCTGTGAATATTGAGGGCAAAGGGAGTCAGATTTTGGTGGATGATGAACAGCCTTGTAACGCTTTCTCTGTATACAATTCATAAGCATGCAATTATTTATTACCTAGCAGGTGTGGTAAATGATTTGGCACAGCCAGACTAACAACCTAAGAATTAGTATACTGACTGACATGATAATCTCTGCTGTCCAGTCGTTGTCCATCATCCGGTAAGGAAGTGTTAGCCTTAATTGCTCCTCCACAAACACACAATTGTTCTTCATTAAACTGGGACTTGGGTCACAGACAGATGAGCCTTATAAAACTGAGCCATAGGTTACAGCTTCCTGAATACTCAGGTTTGTACCTTTGAAAGGCCATTAGCTGACCTTGTCAGACTTTTAGTACAGAGAAACAGAAATGACTCTCCTCATTCTCACCAGGTATGACATTTTAATCTATTGTTTGCTGAGGTTATTATTTACTTTGATATCTCTCTGCCTGAATTGGCACTACCTGGAGAATGACATGGTTAGGAACACATCTCTACCTCCACTAGTCAATGGGGGTCACTGGAAGACCATCTCAGGCTTGTGTCTGGGCTCTACATGGTAGTGCAGCTACTTGGCTTTCTTCTCCTGGTTGTTCTCAGGCATTCCTCCACTGACAGCAGGTAGCACTACCCTTCAGCAAGTTCAGTGTACACCTCAGAGGCTAAGTAGAAATAGTGTTAGACACAGTTAGTTCCAACTGTGTACAGAATAAAGTAGATTTTGTGGGGAACCTTATGTATCACTGACCACATAAAATCATAATACTGACACATCTATTTGCAATAAAAAATGGAAAAAGTAAAATCCCTATCAAAGATTAAGATATGGAAAACAACTCCTCAACATTTTGTATCAACAGTTAAAGAGAAATGAATAAAAACATTCCAGAAACATTTAACAGTGCTTGAGAATTTTCAGTGTATTGCACAGAAGGCAGTCTCTCTTAAAACATTTCAGCAGTTCCTGAAATCACTGAAGCTTCTGCATGGAGAATATTTGCAAGCTTAAGTTAGTGTAAATCTATCTTTTATACATAATCAGCTATGTATTCAGCTGTATACAGCATTTGTGCGGCCTCACCTTGAATACTGTGTGCAGTTTTGGGCCCCACAATTTAAGAACCATGTGAAGGTCCTTGAATGCATCCAGAGGAGGGCAACAAAGCTGGTGAAAGGGATGGAAGGAATGTTCTGTGAGGACATTCTATATATTCCTACATCTATCTACCTACAATAACTATATACTAAGCCTTTACTTAAGAGTTAGATTAAAGAAAAAAAAAAAAAAATCCTGAGGATATTCTATATGTCTATATATTCTTACATCTATCTACCTAGAATAAGTATATGCTAAGCTTTTACTTAAGGGTTAGATTTCTAAAAAAACCCAGATAATAATCCTGATGAATCAGTGATATGTGAAGGAAGATCTTGTAAATAAATGTAATTTTGAAAAAATAGTTGAATGAGAATGTCTACCAGCAATGCTTCCCCCAGTAAAGGAAACTAGTGGCACTTCTTTGATATTGAAAACAATGGCGAAAGCTGCTGGTGTAAATGAGTTTCAAAGGGTATAAATAGAGGCAAAGTTTCATTACAGTCTGAAAGCTGAAATAGTTCTGAAAGACAATTGAAGAATTGATATTCATAAAAAACATCTGGTTCTGATTCTGCTCTGATCCTTGTAGGTTTTGCAAGCATGCTCTGCTGCCTTTGCATAGTTACCATGGTACATATTCACATAAATGAGAAGACAGCCAAACCCTTCCTTTGAATTTAAAGTCTTTTCACTCCTAGCTATTTGATTTTCATTTTCCTACATATCCCTCTTTCTTAAGGCTTTTTTTCTTGTACCTTGAATTATCTTCCTGATCATGAGATTAAACTGAAATAAAACTAGTCCTAATTAATGTCAGTTACTTTATCTACATTCATTTCCATCAGAATTAAATTATAATCAAAATTTGTTGCCAAATATTAAATTTTGCATTATCTTACCAAACTTACCATGTTATTAACTAAAACATATCTAACAAACAGCACAACAAATACAGTGAATGGATATTTCAGGGTAATGCAGCAGCTTCTTCATTTTAACTTAGCTACAATGTAATGTATTTGTGTATATACTTGTACTTAATATATGTATACAGCTTGAGCCTGACTGTTTCCTGTTTACCTTTCTGAAGTACCAGACAAAATCCATACTACCCATATTAACAGAAGCTGAAGTTAAATATGAAAAAGTTAAGGTAACATATGTGACAGAAATCCCAACCAGATTACCTGGAAATGTATTTTGACTACTTTATATACCAAAACAGATTTATGAAGTCTCCTGTGAGTAAAGCTAGTCAGATTGAGATCTGTATTCTTTTGAAGGTTTGAATAATTGACTAAAGCTGTTTATTACAGCAGAAATTCATACAAGAACCAATCTATTACAAAGTTACCACACCAAGTTGTCTTTGTATTCATTATGTTCAAAATTTTGCCAATAGTAAAAAAGTAGGAAAATGTGACTCCCTGGTGAGAGGTAACTGCAATAATGCATAGCTATCAGAGACAGAATTAAACTGTGTAGTCTGGGCTTCACAACTGAAACTGCAACAGTGCAACCAGCATTCAAGGCAGGTGAATTCACAGGGGGCAGAGCAAATACATAGTCATACCTGCATTACATAAATTCTGACACTGTTCAAACCAAAGCAGTGACAAAAGAATCTTCTGTTTATTGATGAAAAAATAAAGCTTTTGGAATAATTGGTGTATAATACTGATTAAATTTTCTACTTGATATGTTTTAAAGCAGTATCTAGACTCTAAAATAATGGAAAATCAGGGGGGCGGGGGGAGCAAGTTTGACACCAGTACTGTTTCATCCAATGGGAATAAACAACATGCAGATCCCTTTAAAAGACTTCGTATTTAACTTTTCTCCCAGTGCCAGATACTTACATTGTGGAATCCCCATGACTGAAAACTAAACATAAACTCATTAATGAATGACTACAATTCGAACTCTTTCTTACAATTACTGTTTTTCTACACTTGTTTATACATGTCAAATATATATCTGCAATCGGTAGCAAAATAGAAAAAGATAAGCTTTCTGAAAGGGAAAATCTAGCTTCTAAATATTCATTCAGCATTTTCCATTTGATAAGCATTACAGAAAAAGCAGAAAAGTGTATATGTAAGAAGTCTTTTTATTTTTCATCCGCTTTCATGAATTCTCTCTTGCCATATCCAGAGAGAAAGCTGTCTGACACCTCCAAGGAACTGGGAAAAAAAAAAAAAAAGAAATTAGTTCTTTGTATTTCTTATGGAGTATATACATTATTTTACATTTTTACTGCGTGCCTTTAGCTAAGTAAACAGAAAGTACATCTGTATAAGTACATGGGAAGCCAAGTACTGTAAAAGTCCTTCATGCTTGATGATTTACAGTCTAAACTAAAAAGGCAAAGAAGAAAAATATGAAAAATACATAGTAAGTGTCCAAATGTCTGTATGTGTGTTGTGCATTTAATTTGCCCAATTCCACCCCATTTTACAGCTTTGGTCTTCCAAATTTTCTTACTTCTATTTAATCTGTAATTGCTGTCCAATTACTTTCCACACCGCAAATATTATCCTCTCCATGCCTACAATACTCTACCAAATTTTACCAAATCTAGGTCTATTATTTCTAATAGACAGAGATCCCCAGATTGTAGGGTGTACTGGGCTGGGCTTCAGCAGCTGGGCAGGAGGAAGGCTGGACCTGATATTCGTGGGATTCAGCACCTCTTGTAACACCCCTCACAAGAGCTGCCTAAGCAACAGATAAAGAGGTCTAGGAAATGCAAATACTTGAGCTCAGCAATGAGCTCATTGGTGGAGAGGAAATATCAGACACAGACATTTTTCTAAAATGGTACCTTGTTCTAAGAGGTGAACAGTTAATTCCTGACAGTAATTCCTTTTACCTTTTATCCATGATGCAGCAACTTTTGACTCCTGTTGAAATTCTTAACATTTCTTGAAAATGTTCCTGTTTCATGGAAGTGGTGGTGAACTGCAGAGAAGGCGTGGGGGATGTTTAGGGGTGTATGAATGATTTTTTTTTTTTTTTTTTAATTTAATGATCCAGGACACAGTTCTGCAATAGAATAGCAATTTACATTCCGTTTCAACTGCAAAAGTCATTAATTTATTTAAGTTAAAGAAATTGCAGACCATTCTTACAAGACAAACTAACTCTGTATCCCAGATGACTGTCCTAGTTACAGTACGTCCCTCTTTTTAGCCTTGATAGCTAACAATTCCTGGCAAAATAAAGAACAACTTTAACAGTAGTTTAACTTGGAAACTAGAGACAAGAATTGCATCAAATGGAGGAGGACAAGTGGGGTAATGAAACAAATTTCTTTTCTTTCTCCTGTCATTGAGAGTGTTACATTCTGAACAGAAGTTCAGGTTTTTATTATTTTCCAACAGAAAAATATCTCTTCAATATCTCCATATATGTGCATTCAAAAGAGAACTGTCCTGGATTTTTAGCAGTTCCAGGAATCAAACAGCACTATTTTCTGTACTACATAATGATTTGTACTTCTTATCACTTATTCTCTGCAGAATAACATAGTTTCCTGAACAGCAAAAATAATTTCAAAGTTCCAAATTGTATATCAATGATGAAACTTGGAAATATACTGCCACAGATTCCTGAAATGTAATTGAGCTGGTTAAATATTATTGTTTATTAAAGAAGGGTGTGAAGTTTCTTTTGTCCCCAGTAAATAAAAGGAACCAAAACAACTGGATGTAAGGCTGACTACTGACTGAATTGTTATACCTTAAGTAAAACGCTCTTTTCTCCTGAGACTTGATACTGTATTTGAAAAATCATGATCTTTTTCATCCCATAGCCAAGAATATGTTATTCAACAGTTAGGATATAGTTATGCTTACTTGACTTTATACGCTCCAATGGTGCGGGATGGATTGCTACCTTTTTCCTAATTTTCAAAGAAACTAGTTTGGATTCTACCTCAGCAGCAAAACTCAGCCTCTTCTCTTTGAGTTCCATAACCCATTCCGGTACTTTATATGTTGAAACAATATGCCTCTAGAAATCTTTAGACATAAGAGTGTGAATATTTCATAGCTATCAGGATGATAATATTCCTTGAATGAAACACAAACACCAACTCTATATCCATTTTCCAATCACTGCGTCAATGACAAAAAATGTTTACCTAGTCATAAATGTTAAACATAGAACTCATAAACAAGACCATTTATTCTCACTTAGTCTGGTGTCCTATGTGATTTTTTTTCTTAGGTAAAGCTGAACGGCAAAAGTAAACTTAAATGGCTGTAAAGATTCCTAACCAGCGGTTTAATGTTTTCCAGCATGATGAGCTACCACCAGATCCTGTCTACCTGTCTACTCCTATTTAATGAGTACTCAGTATGTATGAAAATAAGAGTTCTTCCTTGGGTATCTGAATAAGGATATAAGAGCTAATTCTGACACTTTCTAAAAAAGAAATGTTAACTGTTTCATTTAGCCAAACATTTTAATGAAGACAAGTGCCTTTCAATGAAAATTTTAGAAAGACAATTCTAAAAAGTTTATTGATTGGTATGGAGTAAAACACTTTGGTTGTTATTCAACTGATGTGTCTTGCATGCAGAGAAGTAGCATGAGAGGCACAGAGCCAATCAAGGTAAAATTTAGCCAAGAGAAATGCACCTCAAGTACATATTTTAGAAACTGATTGGTTTTTGTGGTGTAAAGGGCAACAGGATTTTCAACATTAGGGAAATTCTTATTCATTAAATATTGTCAAAAGTGCAGATTCTGGTTTTGCTGCAAAATGGGAATAAATGCAAATAAACTGAAATAAGTTTACTTGTAATTCACGTTTATATACAATAATATGAAAAAATATTTGTAGCAAGCTAGAAGCAATAATACTTGAAGTGCATATTTTAGAGTGAGCAAATGGAAACTAAATAAAGTTTACTCACTTTGATTTTAATGTCTGTTAGTACTTAAGAAAATTTCTTATGATAGCCCTGAACAATTTTTTCCTGATAGCTGATGGTCTGACTTTAAATTGGACTTAGGCAATTAACATAGTTTCCATCATCTATTACGTATGTTTACAGAGAAAAACTGGGCCACTGTAAGGTAAGAATGATTTTACTTAATGAAAATACAACAATACTCTTTTAGCATAGCAGCTACAGTTCTGTGAGATTGGATTCTAAAATTATTTGAAGATGTTGTTGACTTAAATGAAAATGGATGAAAACAAGAACTGTTCGCACCATGATGATTAGAATCAGGCAGAGTGAAGTATTTTGGAGATGTTTGAAGAATTTTACATGTACAGAGAGCAAGAAAGATTTGGCAACTTTTAACTTTTATCTCCCCAATATGTACAGTCTAGCCTTGCTTCCTTTCTCTATTCTCATTCTATTCCCTACACTGACTTCTCTTCTGTCTTGTACCTTTTCAGTATCTTTTATTTGATTTTATTTTATTTTTGTAATTTTCTTCTCCTGTATCTGCTGTCAGACTTTCATCCGTGAAGTTTTTTCCTCTGGTCAAGTGTAGGAACACACCTGATTACACCACAATGATGGATTTTAATTACCTTCCCTTCTCTCCTGCAAACCATGGTCCAAAGGTGACTGTTACTGATGTGGGAGGTCTTACCTGAGGAAGGTAGCCCTGGGAAACAGAGACGTTTTCCTTTGTCAGTTGCTTACTGTTCACGCTGTGAATTCCCTGGGCTCATTTGACTTTCAGAAATGAACTTTATCTCAAGAAAACAGAGAAATTTCTATTACCAAAACTTGGTTGAGTTTCACACTGAGAGTTCCAAAAATAAAATTTGCTCTTATCTGTTGGAAACAAAGTAAAAAAATAAACCCTGGAAATTGAAATCCAACAAAAATAAATGTAATATTTTCCAGTAAGCTTGTAAGTAAACCTCTCACAGGTTTTCTCTTTTGAGAATTCAAGACTTCTGAGGAAAGTTTTTTAACAAAATAGTATCTTTGTGCTTTGCTGGTATCTTTGATGTGCAAATCATTCATTTGGAGAGAAAACAACAGAAGATTGAACTTATAAATTAGCAAGCTAAATATGTGGGATTTTTACGTCCTGTGTAAGATGGGATGGGGACTTCCATATTTCACCAGATGAAAGTGGCTGATGAGCAGTTTATTATATCCTTAGAGCCACCATTTAGGATTAGATTAGTCACATATTCAATCCAGTAAATTGTTTACCATGTAACAGGCACAGATGACTCAGAAGAAAATATTTACCAAAAGAGATGCAATTATGAAGGAGCACGCTTGCAAGGAAAGCTTCTTGATTCTGTTAATTAAAGGGTAGTTCATACCTTGAAGCTTTAAGAATTAATATGTATTACAATGCATATGTTTGTGGGGTTTTTGGTCTTCACTTTAGAAAGTCTTGAATCAAAATATCACATAGGATCATTTTCCTTCTCCCTGATATGAATTACTCTGATGTTCTGAATGGATGATATTTTAGAACACTTTCCATAATTTCCTGTATGAGCAGAGACTTCAGCTAGAGATTATTTGGCATGGAGAAGTTTTATTCCACTAAATATCCTTGCAAAGTTATTGGAGCATTAATAAAACTGTAGAAATACTATTCACCTACTGTATTTTTTATTCTTTTCTTTGTAATAAATACTATTAAATGCCTATGATTGCAGCATTTGAACAAAATGTTTTTCTATCTTTTTATGTTTATTGTATTCACTGGTATTTTCTGAAGATATTAATTAAAATTCTAGCTTTCACTTACTGTATACACAAACAATGTTTGTTTCATTTAAAACATTTATAAAAATGCATAGTTTAAGAAGACAGATCAGTTGTATGCTCAGTAAAACAAAAAAGCCCTTAAAAAGACCTTTAAAAATAAAACAGAAAAGCCATTAATAAATTAATGAACAAAAAATATGTACGGAATTACTGGACAAAGCTGAGATGATTATGAATAGCAATGTATTACTGCTTCCTGACAACTAGAATTTGCCTTATGAACTGAAGAAATCTGTTTGAAACTGTTTTGTATTGTCCTATTGTTTCTCAAAAGAAGGTTGTACTCTTTGAGTTATTCTGAAGAAAAAAGAAAAACAGAATGAGAAGGTGTATGTTTATATTTATATTATGTGAGTAGAGGAACAGAGCTGTTTGCAAAAGAGCTCCAGAAGAACCTTACCTTTTCTGCAGACCAAGACTTCAATGCGCTCCTTACTTTCTTGCCTGGAAATGAACCTCTGTGCTGGAGTAGTATCATTGTGCAGAGGACCACTCTTTATGGAATCCCACAGAATGGAGCAATCTGTGCATCCATCCTGAGACTTAAGCAACAAGCACATTCATAGCCTGGTCACTTCCATTCCCAGGGGGCAACTGTATAATGATATAATATGTACTGTGAATACCCTTGTTTCTATGCTACAAAAGTCTTTTTTATATAAACTTGTTTTTGCAACAGATGACTGAAATAGTTCAAGACACTGATATATATGCTGCTCTTCTCACTTTCAAGTTGGCACTTCACTAAATCCAGTTATCTTGTCCCACAGGGCAGGTTAACAACACACCTTTATTAGATTATCTGGGATCAAAGAGGAGAAAATGCTGTAAGTATGACATATTCAGAACATGGGTTGATTTCTCCTAGGACAAACATATGCCTGATTTCCCCAAAGAATCTCAGGAACTGTTTTGAGTGTCAGCTGAATGTTCCATTTCAGGGGTTGTTTTGTTTTTAAGTTGCATAAGGCTTGACTTATGGTCATTGGAAGGAACATTAAGATTTTTAAAGGCATTTCCTCCCCTTAGGGAAAATATCTAGCAGCCTATTTAGAAAAGTACATCTCTTTCTGTCATGTTCACACAAGGATGTATCATTTTTTCCCCCCAATTTAGTGTTGATTTTTCAAAACTAGAAATTCTTGCCATTCATAATTCTACTTTAGATTCCAATCTTGAACTATGATGTTACATCCAAAATAAACTCATTCTGTAGAGATTTCCGTTGTATTGTCTTTGAGTGCCACAATATGATACTTTGAATGTCTGCATATCTAGTACCAAGGAAAGGCAAGGCTTACAAAGGGAAAAACATCCAAACACCATATCCCATAAGTACTTTTCTGGTCTTAAATTCATGATCTGTAAAATGCCCCTTAATAATTACATTCTCTCTCCTGAGCAAATGATTTATATATATATATCTATATATACATATCTCCATGTCTTACATGCTTATAAATGTCTGTAATTGATACAGACTAAATGTAATAAAATTCATGGATGAATTTATAGATAAAAGGAAAATGACATGGACGTATAAGCTGCAGATAACATGAAATTATAAATTTTTAAAACCCAATATAATGCTTCATTAAATTTCTTGTTCTTTAAGAGTTAGGCAATTTGTATAACATTCTGGATACTTTTGTTCTGAAGAGTTAGGGAATATGTGTAAAGTTTTGGATACTATCAAATTTGTAAAACATTTCTAGCTCTAATATCAATGAGATTATACACCAAGTTTTTTGAGATTTTAATGGTTATTGGTATTTGACTTTCTTGCCCTTAAAAAATAATTTAAAATAACTTTAGATACAGTTTTGATTCAAGCATTTATTCCTGTTTTTTAATACTGTACTGAATATCTCATCGGTTAATATCCAATGCTGATTTTCTGTGGAACCTATATGTAATATTGCTATTTATTCAGAGATTCCTCTGGGGCTTGTATAAAATGTTCCTTGCTAACTTTTTAAATGATACATTCTTTTACAAAATACCAAGCCATTTCAGTTCTGGTACTAATGGTCATTATGGCATTTTATTCATTTCACTTGTCTCGTTGTGAAAGTCTTTATGCATTTTCATAAGGTATTCTAGAATAAAGCTTGAAAAGTGAGTCAAAGTCCCCTCGTTAAGGATCTTCTTTAAAAACATTGATGTAAATGCAGACAGTGTTGTCCTTTCAATGATTTATGTCAAGGATTTACTGAAGTTCAGGAATGAGCTGTATGGCTAAAAGATGTAAAGTTTAATGAGGGAGTGTGTATTGTAAGTAAAAGCATCAAGTATGAAGTATTAGAAGTCAGTGCTTCTTGATAAGTGTTATCAAAATGCCTTTGACTTTGCTAACAGGTTTTCTTTATTAAGTCTATGACCTAAGTTAGTTGTATGGGAAAATTTAGGCCAATTTATTGGGGGGTTTATTAACATGCTGGGTTTATTTGGTTTGATTTTTTTCATCCTTTTATACTTTGACTGTGGCCTCATTTAAGAAATGATATCAAGATTTATCACATTCATAAAGACAATCCAGCCCTCAAGTTTTGTTGGTGTATAACCAAAGGAAAAAGATTTATATCTGAGGTGGTAAAGTGCATATCTTTTCATTTATGGCCAGTATAACATGGCTGTAGGATGCAGGACAGGATAACCCGAACATCCTTATATTTTGCTTTGAGAACCACAATTTTTTTGAGCATTCTTGAACCTCTTTACAGGCTTGAGAAGTAGCTCACAGGACCTGTGACATAGCTAAGGCATTGCAGTTGTTTTCTAGGAAAGCTCTGTATTCCTCTCCAGCTTGGAGTTGTCTCCTTCTTCCTCATTTTGTGGAACAAGGCAAACACTGAGCAGGACTTTATTCCTATTAATCTATCATTTACAGTAATTGCCTAACACCTGACTTGGCCTGCCACTTTTTCATCTTCCATTATATCCTATATTGAGAGAGCATCTCCAACAACTCTATTGAATTCAAATTTATTGCTATATTATGTTGGAAATGAAGCTCTATTTCCTCTTATTAATTCCTAATTTTTGACTCAGTCTATCTTAAATCTGAAGGAACCATCTGTTTTTCCAGGCAAGGAAAATCAAATATAATGTAAGAATACTCCATATGTCTACAAGCTACTAGCCATCAAAAAGTAATTGTCTTTTGATCAATATCCATAGTCACTGACCCTGAAAAGTTTAAGTTGTTTCAAGAAACCATCTTACTACACAATATATTGTAGAGTTTGCAAGTTCAGCTATTGGTATTATAGTTTTGGGGGGAGAATTTCAAGGGACTGTTTGGCCCTTTAGCTTACGTATAAAAAATAATAGAAATATGGACCTTTGAAAAGTATTGTTCATATATATAGTTCAGTCATTTTTGCATGGTATTTTGCAGACAAAAATCATGTTCTCTTTGCAAGAATTACAAATACAAAACAAAATGAAAGTCACAGCTGAGGAAAAGAGAAAGAGGTAATAATAATTAAGAAGAAGAAGGGAAATATTACTTGTAGGGAAGACAGAGAAAGAAAGCTTCTGTCTGAAGATTATGGAATATTTCTAGGGTACCTACTGAGGTATCATTATTCTGTGATCAAATACATGTTATTACCCACATTGATTTTTTTTTCCCCCCAGATATCATGATGAAAACCTGGAAATATATCTAAATTGCTTTTTAAAATGAATCTGTCCAAACTAATTAAGGGTATTAGACCTGTAGTTGTTAATCACATTAATCTCTGTTTTGCTGTCATGCTATCAATGTCAATCCTTTTGAGTGAGCTATGCTTGAAATTTTACCTTAATGTCATGGTTTAACCCCATCTGGCACCACACAGCTGCTTGCTCACTCTTTCCACAGTAGGATGGGAGAGAGAATTGGAAAGGTAAAATTGAGAAAACCCGTAGGTTGAGATAAAGACAGTTTAATAAGTAAAGTAAAAACCACATGTGCAAGCAAAGCAAAAGAAGGAATTGAATCACCACTTCCCATGGTCAGGCAGGTGTTCAGCCATCTCCAGCAAAGCAGGGCTCCATCACACATAATGGTCACTTGGGAAGACAAATGGCATCACTCAGAATGTCGTCCCCTTCCTCCTTCCCTCCAGCTTTGTATGCTGAGCATGACATCATATGGTATCTAATGTCCCTTTGGTCACTTGGGGTCCCCTCCCAGTTTCTTGTGCACCCCCAGTCTCCTCGCTGGTGGGGTGGAGTGAGAAGCAGAAAAGGCCTTGACTCAGTGTGAGCACTGCTCAGCAGTAACTGAACCATCTCTATATTATCAACACTGTTTTCAGCACAAATCCAAAACATGGCACCATACTATCTATTATGAAGAAAATTAACTCTATCCCAGCTAAAACCATCACAGTTAAATATTTCTAAATCTTAAAAAGTATATTTATAAAGTTGTTCCAGAGCTTCACTTCATTTTTTTCACCTCCTTCTTTTCTGTGTGTGCTTGCTTTCTTGTAATTTTCATCACATATGGTTTCCTGAATTTTCCTATTTCTAGGGAAATTGGAGACCAAGAAATGGATCTTCTTTCCCCATTTTTATGTTTACCTAGGAGTCAAAAAAACCCCAAATTTAAATTACAATATTGTTACAGAATTCAAACCTGCTTATTTTCTGTGTCTATAATAATGTATCAACCCAAACTGTGTACAAAATTTGTCACACAAAGGAAAAGATATTTAACTGCCTGAAACAGCATTTTTGTGAGCTTTAAAAATGTCATTTGTTGTAATGCAGAGCAAAATCAGACATTTGATATGTCAAACTTAATGTTATCTGCCGTTGTGAATTCCCAAGAGATAGAATGCTTAGCAGCTAAACAAAAACAACATTTTGCAAATCTGATTGGCACCTGTCATCTGTTTCTCAAGGGATATTGTCAGCCTAACTTACCAATAGGATACATCATTTCAGGATGATATTTAGTCTCTTTTGAAAGCTGAAATTATTAATCAACTATCATCTCTCACGGCTAATTAGAACCCTTATTTAAAAACTCAAGCGTTAACTTAAAATAAGACACCATTAAAAACCAGAATAGTTTTGATGAAGTCAGTCAATGGAAGTTGACATAAATATCAGGAATCATTTAATTAAATATAAAACCAAAATCAATAAGCTGAAGGTTGTCAGAAGCTGAAGAAGTGATATGAAAAATGTCTTTACTAAAAAATAATCTTTGAAAATAAAAAATATATTTTGAGGTAGAAATAAAGATCACCAATTCTCTCGGAGTAGATTTACAATTCTTTTTTTACACTATAAATAATTGTCTGATGTCATTCATAGTATTTTTATTGTACAGAAATGAGTGCTTAAATAATTTTGTAATGACTAAATACTAAACTGTATACAGGATGAAGTTAAGAACAGAATTTGAACCTATCCTTTTCATAATAATAATGTGCAACGGGAGGTGTGAATCCGTCAAGCTATGATATAAACTAGCTATGACTATAGCCATGATCTTTATAAGTCATTGTCTTTAGAGTTCATGAAAGGACTTTGTGCCAGTCTATCAGCATTATAAATTGACCATTATGATATATTCTTTGTGGAGTACATGCTTATGTGTGCATATGCAAATGCTTTCAGTAAAGGAGAGCATGCTAAGTAAACTGCTGGCACAATTTCAAAATTCAGGTTTGTCCTGGCTCTGGCTGGGATAGGGTTAATTTCCCAAGGAACCAGGCCAGGTGAGCCAGGCTGGCCGGGGGCTATTCCATACCATGTGACGTCATGCTCACCATAAAAGGGGGTTGGTCGGGGAGGGGTGGGTTCGGCGTAGCTCCGAGGTGTGCTGAGGGTGCGGTCCCTCATTCGGATCCGTAAATTGCTTTCCATTATCACCTATTGTGTACATCTGTTATCAGTACTGTTGTTGATTGTTTCCCTCTCCCTTGCTGTCCCAGTAAACTGTCCTTACCGCAACCCACGAGGCTTTTGCCTTTGTTTGTCCGGTCTCCGGTCTCCTCCCCACCCCGCCGGGGAGGGGTGAGCGAGCGGCCGCATGGTCCTCGTCTGGGCCTAAACCATGTCAAAGTTAAAAATTAATCCCAAGAAAAAAAAGAAATACAAGGCTTCTTGCTACTGAAATATCTATCTTCACATATAGGATTTTCATTACAGAGTTTGGCTAAAAAAAATGAGAATAATAAGGAAAAAGATTCAGATTTTGTTTTGAAGAAAGTATTGTATGGTGCTGACACCTCCCAATGAATCTCACTTTCCTATAAACCTTAAGGAACTGGGTGCTCTGCTATTTCTTAATGTTCTGTTGTTCTTACTTAATGAAAGTGTTACCAATAGAGATCACCTGAAGGATCTATATTCCAAATTCAAGCATTATCAAGAAATTCTGCTGTTCCTGATGACCTTCCATGAGTTCTTTCCTGCTGAAATTACTGTATTGTGCCACAAAGAACCAAGATTCTATGAGATATCACAGGAGACTTCATAATGATGTGGTTTATTGAAATTGGATTAAAGGAACCTCAAATATATATATGTGTGTGGTTCATTTGAAATTGTTAAGGGATATAAAAAAGAAAAAAATTGGTGAGAATAGGAGCCAAAACTAAACATTTTCCCCATTCAAAGACCAATATTTTTCAGTAGTCACTATTTTCTTTCTCTTCTTCCAGTTCTAGGAAGCTTTAGTTCCATCAAGATGGTTTTGCATTAAAAAATGTTGTAGCTGACAGATTAGGGCACATAAGTATGGAATAGTATGTATTCCTCAGGCTGGAGATACTTTGAACCAAAGGATTCCCTATCTAGACTTTCCTAATTAGTGATAACAGTAACTGGTAATAGCCTGATAGATCTACGCATTTCAGAAGATGCTTCCACAGCATTTTGTGTTTGATACCTAATCAGTGCAAGTTCCTCTTACAACAGGATGAAACCTTACTGTTCTTAAGGATGTTTATGCACCTTACTCATTGCAATGGTTGAAGTGAATGAAGAAATGTGTTATGCTTTGATCATATTTGTGTTTCCAGTCCATTGTAAAGAAATTAGTATAGCTTGTTGACAGTGTAGTACCTTATCAATGGGTGGTTTTGATCTTTAGAAGAGGAATGAAAAACCTTTTCAAAAGAAGTATAGTTGCTTTTCTTGTCACACCCTTAAACAGGAGACTACAGGTGTTCAGAAAATTTTGCTAATACTGAATCTAATTATTTAAAGACTATTTAGATTTAAAACAAAGGTAATTATTGACTTAAGTGCATTTTACTTAAGATGTAGGATGAGGGTGTGAGTATTTGGATTGCAATTTAGTATAAGTAAATCTTAAAAGATATGTTGTAAATATATCCATATATCAGTTTTGTATTCTGACATTTCTCATGTCAATGTGTGGAGTGGAGCATCCCTGTGCATCCAGCACTGCAATAAAGAATGCCTGCCTTTTAACACTACATTGGTGTTACGAGGTTTATTCCCAGATTTCGGTGACAAGTGAATTGAACATTACTCTAAAATTTTAGAGCCTTCATTATGTCCCTCATTCAGCAGGGAACTGTTCAAAATGAATATGAATACCAGAATTTAGCCAATAGAAATTCTCACAATCTGTTCCCAAAAGAAATCCCAGGAGTACTTACTGCTTTCCTAAGTAGAATACAGAATGAAAACAGACCAAGCATTCTTGGTTCTATTTGTGTTTCTAAAGCTTTCTGTAGTTTTTTGGGTTGATAAAGATGTTCTTTCAGAGCTTTTTGATGAGTCCACTTAACCTAGGTTTTACAAAGTGAATCACCAAATGAGAATACTTGTCACTACAAGAATAAAAAGCTTTGTATTAGTTTTCCCTTCTGCTTGCTTCAGAGGCTTTTGGAGAAGACTTGGTCTTCCTTTAAGTTCTAAACACATTAGTCATAGGAGATCACTTAACATTTTTTTTTTAACTACAATGTGTCAAGAAGAGTAAAGGGGACAGATGAATAAAAGAAAATAACTTTAAGGTTGACATTATAAGGAAGTAGACTAAATAATACCTAAATATGAAAGCTTCTTATTGTCTTTTTGTCTGCCCAATGTCTATGTTTCATATTCAGATATGATTTTCTATTGTACCAAAATGTTTTCCTTAGCACCATGATGCATACAGTCACTTCTGTTCAATACATGTGACTCAGAAGATATTAGAAGCAATTTATTTTTTAATTAATACAGCTTAAATTCTTCTATATGAAAAGCCTTTTGGTTTCATTTTTCTCTAGCTCTGATTCTGTTGCCCAAATTACCTGAGGGGATAAGGGGTAAGGAGGAAAAATGTCAAAAAAAAAAAAAAAAAGTCCTCTAAAACCACAGAGGGATAGAAGTAACTTCAAGCTCATTTTTGAACAAAATGGATTGTCTATCACTAGCCAGTGGCATTGCTGAGCTGATGCATACTTCAGATATATAGAAATTATTCCATTTATGCTAGTTATTTGGGGTTTATATAAAATACAAGGTTCTGTGATGAGTATTGCAAATTGAGGTGCTAAATGGAAAATTATATTAATGGGTTAATAGTGATTAACAAGATTCTACATAATATCAGGGAAGGGAATGACTTCACATGACCTATCAGAGAGATCCTGTAATTTCCACAAAGGTAGTGACAATTAATAAATCAAAGAAATAAGGTCAAGATTGACTCCTGAAAACATTTAAAAAATAATAATTTTTTCAAGGGTGGAGAGGGAGACAAATTTGAATTTTACAAGAACTCATCCCTCAGAGTAGGGACTGAAATTAAAAAAAAGTGTTTTCCTTCTTCAGGTGCTGTTTTGCACAGATACAACATGAGGACATAAGAAGGGAGTTTTTGGCCAAAGTGGGGACTGTGTATCTACAAAAACTATTAGAGGAGAAGCCAGGGCCTTTTGGGAAGTTCTCATTTGGTAGAATGAGAAAAGTGCAGAAAGCATTAGTTTTCAACAGCTTACTCTGCCTGCAAAGAGAAAGATAATAGCTGTAAAAACCTATAGCTGGTGGAACTCTTGAATAAGAAGTATTAGCTCCACAGTAATTACTGAGCATTTTGAATATGTTTATTTTAGCATAATATTATTTCAATTTAAAAAAAAAAAAAAGTATTAGGAACAGGAAAGTTCCAAACAGTGTATCATGATTAGTTTCCCTGGATAGCAGAAAATTCTTTCAGACCTATCTATAAGCAGAAATTGTTAAAACACTTCCCCCCCACCCCTCCCTGCTTCCCAGGCTTATCTTCACTCCGCATTTGCTCTACCTCTTCCTCACCAGTGGCACATGGGGGATGGGGAATGGGGGTTG